>JAVLVB010000408.1:604189-665599 GCA_032876305.1 Orestias chungarensis | reverse complement strand
CCTGACTCTGGGCATCAGCAGGAGGCCACTACCTGAGGTTCTCAGAGTCCTGGCTGGTTCATATGGCTCTAACATGTCAGATATGTACTTTGGGGCTAAACCATGAAGAGACTTGTACACAAGCAAGGCTGTTTTAAAGTCTATTCTTTGAGTGACAGGAAGCCAGTGCAGAGACTTGAGCACTGGACTAATGTGGTCACATTTCCTGGTTTTGGTCAGAACTCGAGCAGCAGCCTTCATAGATATTAGGACATCTATCATAGATGTTATTATGGTAACAACAAAGCAGTCTCACCTTTCTCCTACAGAAACTGTAGCACCTTCTTTGTGAAGCAGAAAGTTGTTTCTCTTGTTTTAATTCGACACAATCGGAACTTTCAATCTCCCAGTTCATGAACTCTGGGCACGGAGCTCCAATTGCCGCCGCCATTATCGTTCCTTCACCCCGAGAAAAATAATCGATATGCCAGTTTTACCTTTAAGATAGGACTATATAGCATCCAGCGTCTTAGTATTGTGAATCTGTTTAAGCACTTGTATTAAACAACATCAACAAAGCGCAGCTACGGGAGAACGTCGGAGTAGAAAAGATGTTGCACCTTCCGCTCGAAGCCGGAAAGTCCCGGATGTGCTCGACTTGAATCGGACCGCTGTTAGTTCCCTGCTGGGCTAGCATCGATGCACAGAGCCGAACGGGCACGACCCTCTCAGAAACCGCTGGTTTAACCGACTTTTTACTCGTTAATCGTCGTTGTTTCCACCGGATCTCCTTGTGTGCGTCCTAGTCGGTGCTAATCATGTCCAGGAGGCGACACAGCGACGAGAATGACGGTGAGGCTTTGGACGCTCGCTTCAGCCGTTAGGCTAGCAACGGTAGCGCGTTTTCCACGCACGCACGCACGCCGCTGGTTCCCTTGTTGTGCGGCTCCCGCCGTGGGCTGTGTGTGTTTTTTTGAGCCACTTAAACGCATGTAAACAATTACTAAGCCTGGTTGTAACACCGAGCCGTGGGGTGTTAGCTTCATGGCGCGAGCCCCGCGGCGGATTCCGCCCCCGGTTCTGCTCCGGTTCGATGGTTGACTGCCAAAACGAATGGAGGGGGCGGTAACTCTCAGCGGTCTGAAGGCATCTTTTCTTTACCTTTAAAAGTGTTCCTATTTACGTTTAATGCAGAATAATCAAATAAAGCTGCTAACCTCGATGTCAGCTGTGTGAAATGTGAATATATGGGACAGTTCAGCACTTTTCATTCATTCAAAACCTTTCTTCACTTTAGTTTAGACCTAAGTTGTGATTTTTTATTATTATATATCTACCTGAATAGGTCTATGCCCCCCCCCTGTTCTGGTAGCTTTCAACTTCAATATTGAAATCTCCTGAAATGAACAAATGTTCATAATCAATACATATCAGTCATGTCACTAAGATAATTGTTGTTGTTTTTCTCTAGACAGAATCAAAGCTGCAGATTACTTGTGTATAGGGAATCTTATTGACTATGGTGTTAGGCAGCAGCTCCTCGTACAATGTGCATAATGACAATAAAAGGCCTTTCTATTCTATTCTTCCCATTGATGAATAATATTTGTTTGCCTGAACCAAATGTGTCTCCACGTGTCACTGAGCCGTCTTGATTTGACTTGCCAGGCGGTCAAGCTCATAAAAGGAGGAGAACGTCTGAACCCATTGAGATAGAAGATCGTCTAGAATCACTGATTTGTCGCGTGGGTGAAAAAGTAAGCAGGCCGCTACATGATTCATATGTTTTCTCATTGAGATTTCACTTCCTTATACATTTTCCTTCTGTATTTTCCGTTGTTTTAGTATCATGTAAAATAAAAAGGACACCTTGTATCTTTTTTTTTTTGTCTTTATTAGAGTACTTCTTCCCTCGAGAGCAACCTGGAGGGGCTTGCAGGCGTTCTGGAAGCTGATCTTCCCAACTACAAAAACAAAATCCTGCGTATTTTGTGTGCCGTGTAAGTTATTAGACGCCGTTTGTGTGTGTATGTGTGTTAATTAAAGCTGGGTTGAGAGATGTGTTTTCACTGAGGTGTTGTCAACAGCGCTCGTCTGCTGCCAGAGAAGCTGACTGTCTACACGACTTTAGTCGGCCTCCTCAATGCCAGGAACTACAACTTTGGGGGCGAGTTTGTGGAGGCGATGATCAGGCAGCTGAAGGAGACCTTAAAAAACAATCTGTACGATGAAGCTGTTTACCTGGTATGTTTATGCGGTTTAAATAGTTTTAGCATTGTGTTTATTCTATATGATATTTGAACTTTTTTTGTTTTTAGGTACGCTTTCTTTCTGATTTGGTGAACTGTCATGTCATTGCTGCTCCATCTATGGTGGTAATGTTTGAAAACTTTGTCAGCGTTACCCAGGAGGAAGATGTGCCACAGGTAATTAAGTGTCTAAATTTGTTTTTGTTTTTTTTAATTAAATTTGATTGTGTTGTTTAAAACACACATTTACTAGAATTTAAAAACAGTTAAAATTATGGCTGCACAATGTATCACAAGTTTATATTTGCCACAATATTAACACAGTAAAGCACATTTTGGATGACTATAAGTTTAGACTTAAGTTTGATTACCTTGCAATATTCATGCTACTGTAATATTTAGCTAAATTTGGAGAGTCACAGCAGCAGATGCTCACACTGGAGACAAATCACATAGCTGAAAATCCTAAATGTCACAGATTAATGGAGGAAGTATTTATTACCATTACTGCAATAACATTTTCTTGTTCAGCTCTTGTAGAGGAAAAAAGCTCATACACTCAATTAATGCTGGTTTTATTTATTTTTCTGACTGGCTCTCGTTTCTGTCTACAGGTCCGATCGGATTGGTTTGTGTATGTGGTCCTGTCCTGTCTTCCCTGGGTTGGGAAGGAGCTTTATGAGAAGAAAGATGTCGAGATGGACCGGCTTCTCAGTCAGATTGAAGGCTACCTCAAGTGTGTTAACCTTCCTATAGTTTTTGTTTTTAAAGCTGGTTCCGATGTTATTATTATTTATTTGTGTCAGTAATGTTACGTTTTGCTGTTGTTATTTTTAGGAGGCGCGTGAAGACTCATGTTGCTATGCTGCAGGTGTGGACAGCAGAGAAGCCCCACCCACAGGAAGAGGTAAGATGTCTGTTGGCTGAGTGGGATTAAATGGTTCTCTAAATAAATGCTCAATAACTGTAACATATGATAATCAAAATACACACTTGAAACAACCTAAAATGTGTTAGACTATATGAGGTTCCCATTTTGAAAAAGACTTTACTTATAAGCTTAAATCCAACACAAATAACTTTATGCATGAATCTCTTATTTAACCAGTAAGCATTTAAACATGTTAGATTTACGCACCAACGTGTGGTAGTTATTCTCCATCAGCTGCTCGACTTGATCCATAATTGACATTATTTCAGATTCTGCTTCAGTTTTTGGAAATGGAATAAATCACATTACAGTCTCTAAACACTCCGGCTAACTGGTGTATTCAAACAAGCCATTTATTTTAATAAGGTCCAGCCTAGAGGCGTTTCACTTCTGGGTAAATTACAACTGCAGTTTGGTCGATCGCTGACAAACCCACAGGGTTGATTGTCAGGTGGCGTCATGTTGATTATGCGTTTTTGGTGCCGTAACTTATGCTTGTGGAAATTCTCAACGCGTTTTTAAAAACTATTAAGCGCTTACTTGCTGTGACTGACTTTTTGTTTCATTCCCCTTGCTTGTTGGAGCCTTTCATGCTGTTAAACTAACCCTTTATTCTTGTTTTTTCTTCAGTACCTGGACTGTCTGTGGGCTCAGATTCAGAAGCTGAAGAAAGACCGCTGGCAGGAGCGGCACATCCTGCGTCCCTACATCGCTTTCGACAGCATCCTCTGTGAGGCTCTGCAGCACAATCTCCCCCCCTTCACGCCGCCAGGACACATGCCTGACGCCCAGTACCCCATTCCCCGGGTCATTTTCCGCATATTTGACTACACCGACGCCCCGGAGGTTTGGAAAATAATCTTTAGAGTCATCCATGGCAGGATTGATGAGTTTAGTTTCAGATTCTATAAAGAGTCTAATTTTTAAAAACAAGGTGTCTTTTTTTCTTTCTTTTTCTTATCTTCAGGGTCCCGTAATGCCTGGCAGCCATTCTGTGGAGAGATTTGTGATTGAAGAAAACCTGAACTGTATTATCAAAACTCACTGGAGAGAGAGGAAAACCTGGTAGGTTTTAATAAACTTTACTAAACATGCATCACTCTTAGTTGGAACTGCCCCTAAAGTTATGCTTCGTTTTTATCTTCCAGCGCCGCCCAGTTGCTCAGTTACCCTGGGAAAAACAAGATCCCACTCAACTATCACATCGTGGAGGTAATACCATGTCCTTCTTGTTTCTTTCATACAAACTATCGGTTAAATCTGCCTAATTTAACAGGTGAGTTTGGCTTTTCAGGTGATCTTTGGAGAACTGTTTCAGCTGCCGGTACCCCCCCACATTGACGTCATGTACACTACACTCCTCATTGAACTCTGCAAACTGCAGCCGGGGTCGCTCCCTCAAGTCGTATCCTTTAAAGATCCCGCTGCAAAAAAGTTGGAAAGACTTTATTTTCTTTAAACAAATATTTCCATCTAGGCTGTAAAATGTGTATAAAACACAGACGGGTGTATTTCACATATTTCTCTTGATGTTGGAGATTATAACCGACAACTAATAAAATGTACTCAAAATTCAGTATTTAAGAAATTAAGCACATTAAGACAAATACAAGAAAGGATTTTCAGAAATGTTGGCCGACTGAAAAGAAAGAAAATGAAGAATTACATCTGGATAACTGCTCGGATGTTGTCAGAGGCCAGGCTGCTCTGATACTGGCCTCCAGCTGTCCTAACATGTTCAATCTGGCGTAATTTATTGTATTTTATTTATTACGTTTGCTTTGATCAGAGAAGGTAACTCTGGACCACTCGGCAGTGGCAGCAGTCCTTTTTGGCTTTAATCCTGGTGAGACCTGTCTGACACTTGTTCAAAAGTTGCTTGACACAAGAAATGCGACAACTGAAACTGGTTTTTGAAGCACTGACTCCAGCAGTGTTTGTGAATCTCCTCCACATTGTTTAATGGATTTTGTTTCACAGTCCTCTACGGTATGTATGCATTTTTCTACCCCACCGATTTCCCCCTTCTACTTTCTATTAATGTGCTCTAAACAGCCAGCCACCGACGACCTTCTGTGTCTCCCCCTCCTTGTGCAGCATGTCAGGCATCGTCTTCTGCATGGCTTCGTTGCCTATAGAACTAGACTGAGAGACCATTTAATGGCCTTGCCAGGAAGTTTAAGTTATTTTGCTAATAAGTGTGTGTCTGAAATATCGTTCTTTCCTGAGCTACTAAATTTGTTTTCTTTTCTTTTCAGTTATAGTCGCCAACATCAAAATAAATAAACATGTGAAACACATCACTCTGGAATGAATGAATGAATATAACAAGCTTGTAAATGGCTGAAAGTACTGAAACATGCCATTCGAATTTTGATGCCTACTGTGTCAAATCAGCTGCTCGTCTCCTGAGTTTTGGATTTACGCGTGTCTTCCAGATTCACCATAGCACGTTTCACCTTTTTCCACCCAGTCCGCCGTTTCCTGGCGTCTATCCCTTCTCCAACACGGAAACACCTGCTCGTTATCGAGCAGGTCTTTCCCTCAGGTATGTTGGAGCAGGGTGTGTACAAAAGCTGCAGGCTGTTTGCTGCTGAGGACAGAAGCGGCAGACGCCAGTTTTAAGGGACAACACAACTGCTGTGCGCTGTTAGATAAAACTCCAAATATGAAATAAGTTTTATATATGCAATGTAATTTCAAAATTGGGTACATCACCTTCAAAAGCATCCTTTTTGCGTTGGCTTGCATTCTGACTTCATCTTGTTGCATAAGGGAAAATGATTGCGCACCATCATCTTTTTTTTTTTTTGCCGAAACCCAGTAGGGATGTTTGTTTCTCGTCAGTGGAAGTCGTTTACCTTAACGTCTGCGTTACAGCTGGCCCAGGCCACAGAGATGCTTTACATGAGGCTGGATACGATGAACACCAGCTGCATAGACAGGTAATGATACTCTATTTTTCTTAAATGCTCTGTTTGTGCGTCTCTGAAGGTAAAAGGGTTAAACATTTTTAAAAATGTGTAGCGTAATTCTATTAATATATATATAAATGACATTGTAGATATCTATATCTACTTATGTTTCGTTCAGCTGGACTGATAGTAAAGGATCCAGACTCCTGTTTTACTGAAGAGTTTCATTCTCATTTCTCGGTTTGTTTTGTAGATTCATCAACTGGTTTTCCCATCATTTGAGCAACTTCCAGTTCCGATGGAGCTGGGACGACTGGTAAGTGACGCAGGGCGGTGACGTGGCCTTAAAGGTTTAGAGTTAAGTCGTCATGTTTAATGTCCATGTTTGATTGTTACAGGGCAGACTGTTTGACCATGGATCTGGAGAAGCCGAAGCCCAAGTTTGTCAAAGAGGTCCTGGAGAAGTCTATGAGGTATTTAATCATGTTTTCTCTTCTAGTTTGAGCAAGCTAATGTAAAAAAAACAACAGCAAATCCAGCAGAATCCTATTCTAGAAGCCATGCTTGTGGCTGTCTTTACCTTTTTTTGATCAGTATGTTTGTTGTCGCTTTACTTCCAGACTCTCTTACCACCAGAGGATCGTGGACATCGTCCCTCCAACTTTCTCGGCCCTCATCCCTGCTGAGCCCATCTTCTCCTTCAAATACGATGACGAGAGTGCCTGTAAGACTCTACTCCTCTGTTTAAAGTTGAAATCTGTCATAATAACAAGAACCCTGATTAAGAAATTGAAATATAAAACTCCTTACTTGTTCCGCTTAAAGCCTCCTTACCAGGTTACCCAGTTTCCATTACGGTTTCCAACGCCATAAAGAACCGAGCATCCAATGAGGAAATCCTCACCATCCTGAAAGAAGTTCCCAACCCCAACCAGGAGGATGATGATGGTTGGTTTAGACTTTTAAATTCTGTTATGTCTAGATGTTTTCAGTCGCACGTCTTTTTTTCTGATCTGTTGTTCTGCCGCTGCAGACGAGGGCGAAAGCTTCAACCCACTCAAGATTGACGTGTTTCTGCAGACTCTCCTCCACCTGGCGGCTAAATCCTTCAGCCACTCCTTCAGCGCGCTCGGCAAGTAGGTTTCCAGCTGGACAGTAAACTTGCCGTTACCAGAACATTTTTTACATTTATAAATGTCATTCAGGTTCTGTTGGAAACCTTGGTCAGGTCTTAAAGCTGATTAATCATAAACTCCATCATCACTTGAATCTCTGTTTTGATACCCAAAGGTCTTCCTAAAATACTTTTTGTTCCGATATAGACCTCCTTAACAAATCAACTCAATATGATAAAGAAAAATCAGTCATAAAATGTGGATTAATAATAATCAATATTTTAATCGTAAGGATTAAAAATCAGTGTATTACTGAAACTGTGCTGCCCTACAGGTGCATCACATTCAAATAGAATATGATTAAAAATGTAATATAGCTCAATAAAACGCTGACTGTTGGGTTTTTTTAAGCTGCTTTCGTTGAACATGAAGTTTCAGTCGCAGCAAATGAAGGGAAAAGAACATTTAAGATCAGAATTTTATATTCCCAATTATCCCTCTTCCACTATACAACTTGAATACATAATTAAAAAATACATAGTAAATTGTGAATACATTTCTATTCTTGTAGTATTCTACAAGGTAACTTTTGAATATTTAAAGCAGACAAAATGAACACAGTAATTAATGAACAAGTTACAATTGATCTGGTTTTAATAATAGTACAAGGCTTTCTTTATAGCATGTTTATATACTAATATCAATACGAATACAGTGGGGATACTTGTAGTTGCCTTTGTTATACTAATGGTAATATAAATGTACTTAGCCAGATTATTTACATTTTTATTTAAACTTTTATTCAAACATTAGTTTAATGCTGAGTAAAAGACTCAAGAAATCCTGCGTATCTCGCCGCTTTGACTCGTTCCAGATTTCACGAGATCCTCAAAGCCCTGACGGAAAGCGACGACGGGAAGCTGCACATCCTTAAAGTGGTGTATGACGTCTGGAAGAACCACCCACAGGTACAATCCTGCACAAACGCTAACGATGGATGTTTGGGAACCAGAAGAAGAAGAGGTTGAGTTGTTTTGTGTTTCAGATGATCGCTGTGTTGGTGGATAAAATGATTCGGACACAGATCGTGGATTGCGCCGCCGTGGCCAACTGGCTCTTCTCGCAGGACATGGCTCACGAGTTCACCAGGTGAGAATATTCGCAATCTAAGCAACTGCAAATTAAAGTGATCTCCAGATCTATTTCTTTATAAAATAAAACTCTTGTATGTATTTAGACTTTTTATCTGGGAGATCCTGCACTCCACCATCCGTAAGATGAACAAACACGTGCAGAAGATCCAGAAGGAGCTGGAGGAAGCGAAAGACAAGCTGGAGAAACAGCAGCACAAGAGGGTGACACTTCTCAGTTTATTTAATGTGTCATTAAATGTCACAAAACTTTGATTCTGTCTATTAATCTGCAGAAAAAAACCAGATATGATGCTAAATTGTTTATCCATCCCAAAAAAAAGGTGTAAAAATGAGCCAAATCTGTTTTTACGTCGATGCTTTGAACACATTCACCAGGACATTAAATAGAAATAAGGAGCTCTGGGTTAATCGGGTTTGTTTCTGTGTTGACAGAAGGACAGCGGGGACGATGAAGACATGGAGAAAAACAGCGAGGAGGACGAGGAGGGTCATCTGGAGGAGCAGATCGAGAAGCTGCAGGAGAAAGTGGAGTCGGCTCAGAGTGAGCAGAAAAACCTGTTTCTCGTCATCTTCCAGGTACCGAACCAGAACATTATTTAAAAATGGAAGTTTACGGCACAGAACTGGCAAACGTACTAATGTGGTCAAGTTTTTTTTTATTTTTATCAGTTCCAAACTTTTCATACAAAAAAATGCAATCCAAATTGTGCCACTTTTATATTTAGCACTTATTCAGAGACGTATCGCCTGTTCCGATCTTGTTAAGGAAAAAAAACAATGTTTAAGCAAAACGTCAGAATTGAGCATCCCGATTCTATACTTGGTCAGTGTTACTATGGAGTTACAGTGACCAAGTATAGAATCAGGATGTGTCTTTTGGCTTTAAATACTCTAAACTAAACAAATTCAATTAAGTTTTTAATGGTTAGAGATCAAAATATCTCTATTAACTTCAGAAACTGTCTCTGTGTCCCTCAGCGTTTCATCATGCTGCTGACGGAGCATCTGGTTCGCTGTGAGACGGGCAGCGTGGACATCAGCACGCCCTGGTACAAAAACTGCATCGAGCGGCTGCAGCAGGTCTTCCTCATGGTAAATATCACTCAAATCGACACAAGTGGCCGGAGCTGAATACAGAACTGACTCCTTAAGATCTGGTTCACACATGTAGATTTTCTTTGATTGAGTTACGGAAACGACGGAATTCACTAAAGAGACTCGGAACATTTATTTGTTTAGCTCATTTTCAACAACAAGGTAATAAATAAACGGACAAATCATTAATTATCTCGATGGAGAGTGGAGGCATCGATAAAGTTGAAATCCCACAGGTTGTGAAGTATAAAAATTTTACCATAAGATTACTGAAGATTACGGCACCCCTCTGGTGACACTGGTAAATCCATCCCATTTTAATTTTTTTAAATTAATTTTTACTGAAAATATTTTTGGCATATTTCTTTGATAGCTCCAGGTCGTAGGTTACTTTTGGATGAAAACAGGTTTGCCCCATCTGTGGCATCTAGAAGAACAACTTAAGACTGATTTTTAGTTTGGGTCACATGACCAGGGAGCTGTTGAAGAAATATGCCAAATATCTACCGTAAAAATAAAGAAAACTTGGATTAAACATGTTAAACATTTGTTGGACATTCCCCCTTATTGTGTGAAATCCACATTTAAAACTAACTTGTCGGGTTTTCATGTCCAATTGTATGTTTTGTCCTTCAGCACCATGGAACCATCCAGCAGTACATGGGAACACTGGAGAACCTGCTGTTCACCGCCGAGCTCGACCACCACATCCTGGCCGTGTACCAGCAGTTCTGCGCCCTGCAGCTCTGAGACAAAACGACCATCTGGTTCAATTCTGACCAGTCAGAAACTACCAGCTCTTGCATCAAGAATCTCCTCCGATTAGTTTTTTTTTTTTATTTAACTGTTTTTGTTTCGGGTGCCAATGTGGTCAGTCTCGTGCAGCCATGACTGAATACGAGTGTCAGAATCCAGCAGGACTCCTTCGTTAGTTTACAGTGACGGTCTTTTTATGTTCTTGTTTTCCATTATTTGGCTTTAGTTGACTTTTACCTCCTGCTCGAGTTCTTATGAGTGGATATTTTTTTTAAACTACGGGAACTGTTCGGCTCCAGACTGAGCGGGAGAAATTACTATAGGAGAGTTGACCGAATCCAGAGAAGGATCTACTTTTTTATATTTGTTTCATGTGGATCAGGAAGTCAATAAATGTCTCTGAAGTCTTTATCTACCTGCTGCTTCGTGTCTTCTTTCCAAATGTTTATGGACTTAATGGAAATTAAAGAACAGATGCTTAAAACATAGAAACGTCTGAAGTTGTCAAATTAAACTTCTATGTTCCTTGTGCCTTACCTTTACGTCATTAAACGCTTAAGAAGGAGGATTATCCTACATAAAAAATGATCAGACTTCCTGAATTTCCTGTCCCTTTACTGCCAGATATTTACTGACCCAGTTTAAATGCTTCTGTGTTTAGTGGGTTACAGCTGGTTCGGGTTGCTTTCTTTTCCCCCCCTCAACACATGTTTTCGTAACCCAGTTGACTATTTGCAACAAAACGCTGATGGTTCTGTGATCTCGCACTAATATTTAAGCATTTGTGGAAGCTGCCTAATAACGATGCACTCCTTCATATCAGGTGTCAACCTCCTTAGGCCAAACTCTACTTTATTACTCGGATATACGTCATCTATGCTTAAATCCACGAAGCACAAAAGATTATCCAACTTGGAAGAAGAAAATATGCCTAAAAATGGTCAGACGGTTGAAATGGTTAATTAGTATGGCATGAAAAATCGTCCCAGTGCATCTCCATGCCTCTCTGCCGTCTGTGTCCTACAGCTTTATTGCACGTATGAACGGATGATTCAGTGACGGCGGTGGGGGGTTTGCAGCTCTGTTGCTAGGAAACAAGTGTTGCATGCTGGGGCATCAGGGGCCAGAAGCTTGGGGAGGGTAGTAATCACATCTAATGTGGTGATAAATGGGCCAAAGCAGCTTAAATTGCAGAAAATTCCTCATCATTGGCGGGTGAGATGGGGACACTCAAAGTTCAGCTTGGGTTCCTAATAAAATGAGAAAAACGAAATGTTGGGTTCCTTTAGCAAGTAAACGTGGGATAAACAAACTCAATTAAACTCTCATTCGTTCCAACAGAAAGTGTAATGTCATAACTTCCATCATCCAACCATCTTGGCAGGAAGGACCCTGGTAGCAGTCAATCTTACAATAAACCATTGAGGCCTCTGACTGAAGACATCTGCTGGATGACTGTCATTGTTTAAAAGCACTGCTGTACTGCTGTTCCAGATCATTTGCTTTTGCTCCTCTTTACATATCTGGCCATTCGGTCAGGAAGCGATGGTCTTTCATTATGATGGACGGAGATGGTTTAAGTTCTAGGAAACTCTGAGGCTGAACAGCCTTTAGAACATTTTTCAGCCGTTAGTTTTACTTTTGGGATGCTAATGAGCTGCTTTTGTCTGTAACAATACATTCTTGCGAGGGTTACACAATATTAATGTCCAAAAGAGATATTGTTGTATGTTTCTGATGCAACAGAAAGGATTGGATGAGTCGTTTATGTCAGCATCACTGTTGCTTTTTTATTTTTAGGTAACCACTTTATAGTTAGGCTCCCCTCATATGTGGTTAATGGTTTAATTGATCTGTAAACCATTTCCTAATCATTAACTGCTTATTATGCATTAAGGGTGAGAAAGAGATTAAACTGATCAGGTTCTTGCCAAATATGGAACCAAAATCTAACATTTTTAGTGTAATGTGCTTCTTTACTTGTATGTTAAAAAAATGTACGTTTACTGTACATTCAAGGTAATAACAGAGTCTGAAATGTGACAATTTCAAATTCTGATGAAATTTATGGATGAAGAGATTTGGGTAACTATTTTTGCAGCCAACGTTGACCCTAATTAATGCATAAATTTAGAAAGCGTCTAAAGAAGAGTCAATACCATGTCTATACACTATTAGTCCCTTATGTGAGGAGCTTATTGTAGAAGCCACCACAAGCGCAGATTCTGGCATCACAGCAAGTGGACAGTGTTCATCTCATGGTGAGACTTACTCCTCCAGCTAGGATTATTATACATCAAAAACAAAAAACAAAAAATAGTTCGAATTGCACAAAAAAAAGACTCTGGATCGTCCAAGCAAAGGTGTTAGAGAGGTACATAAAGAGATGCCCTCCACTTTGCTCCTAATCTGGAATGGTACCCGTTGGGCTCCCGACTAGAAGAGGAAACGTTTTTAACGTGTGCAACAGTTCAAATATAATCTCTAAATAGAAATCATAGAAATGAAGAAACAATTTTACAAAGTTAAAGATTTTGTGATTTAATTAGGTGGATTGATTATAAAATAAGTAAAGAAAAACAACTGTAATAGCCTTCCTATGATCATCTTAATAGTTTACAGAACCCCCGATTACATTATTTCTCAACTAAAGCCAGATAATACAGAAATAAATTCTTCCTGGTATGATAAAAAAAAAATCATTAAAGCATTATAAGAGAATCAAAGTGCAGATGAATGTTTCGATTCGACAAGAGCCCTTATAAGGGGATGGATCCCATCCATGAGGGACTTTTGTTGGATCTACTTCAGGTCCCCGCTGGAGGAGGTGGTAGCTTTATTTTTTCTGGTCCCATAAGCAGCTTGTTCCTCGGCCTCCAGCCGCCTGTAACGGGTGTGGAAGCAGAGGACGAAGAGGCAGGTGAAAACGCTCGACAGTCCCGCCATCACCATCATGGCCACTGGGAAGTAAGAATAGAACATTTTATTCAATGTTTTTTTTAGCAGTTTATGAACAAAGTTAAAAAATAAATAAAATAAAAGAGCATCAGGTAGGTCAAATTAAATATCAAATCCTTTCCATTATTCTTTTATTCTTCGGATGGTTTGCTGTTTTAAACTTTTAGAGGAACACGAAAACACTTGATCGTTGCAGCCCATCGTTCAGCAGACTCTGGCAGACAACAGTGCAGCTGCGGGATTTACAGACAAATCTGCTGCTTTCAGTTCAAATGAACTCTGGAGTTTTTCCCCAGCCAGAATAACACAATTTATAAAGAATTCACCTTTAAAAAATAAATAAAATTCATAATCATTTGTCATCATCTGTCGGAAGAATGAATATATTTTAATAGTTTTCCATATTTTTATTTTTTTACCAGAGCTGCAAAAAATGTCTGTTCATTGTTTGTATTGTCTGTACTTCCATATGACCAAATATGAACACTCAACAATCAAATTTCACAATTTTTTTGTTCGTATATTTGTTTTGTTTTTCTTTCATCAATATTTTTTTGTACAACTAAGTTTGGCCACTTGTATTTCAGACACTGCAAATAAGTTTCGTTTGCTGGTTTTTCCTTAGCGTTGGCGTGAGAAGCTCGGTCCTCCAGGAGGAGCTCCGAGTTGAGCTGCTGCTCCTCCACATCGAGAGCAACCACCTCAGGAGACTCAGGCGCCTAGTTAGGACGCCTCTCTGGCCTTCTGGGCTCGTCCCAGCGGGAGGAAGTGCTTTACGTGCACAGTACGATTAGAAAAGAGCTATATAGGTTCAGTTGGATTGCTTCCCCTCGCAACCCAACCTGATCAAACATAAAATATTGGATGAATACGTCTGTTTGTTTGGATGGATGGATAGATAAGATAGAGAGATGAAGCAATGTAGTATTGAGGACTGTCGGACCAACCTTTCCAGCTCAGGGCCGTGTCTCCGCAGGTGGAGAGCGCCGACTCTGTTAGCGGTTTGGTCAGAGCCTGCAGAAGGACGATGTAAAGTACAGACTGAACCTGCCTGGAAGAAAGGGAACGGTCGAGACAGGAAATCACTTTCACTGAGACGCAACACTTGACAGTGGCTGGTGTGTGATTAACGAACTACCAAATAAAAACCAACATTTAATCCATCATTCATTTTTAAAACATCTTCACATGAACTGACGGAGCTAAAATTAATTTGGCTCTCTGCAGGATTAAACATCTGATTTGAATACAAATAAAACAATGTAAATATTTCTGTTTTATATAAATTAAATGAACTGTAGTTTATTAGTTCATTTTATTTTCCTGCACTTACATTTTTATAGCAGAAATGTTTTTATTCCTTCAGCCTGCTTGGTAACGTGTCTCATCGTGATGTGTGGAGGCGAGGCAGTAGGACCTACCCAGAGACAAAGATGAGTCCGGCTGAGGTGGCCTCTCCGACCGGATACGAACACTCCACCGACAGCTCCATGGCCACAGGATAGATGGAGAAACCGAAGAAGCCAAAGAGAGAACAGACGGCTGCGACTGCAACCTTCTGATTAGGCATCAGACTCACCTGAGAGGTGAAGGCTGCTTTAAAAATCGGTTCTAACTAAATCCACCCCCCCCCATTAGATGTTCTTTCAGTGTTCTTACCACGGAGAACGCGATGCACGACAGAGTAGAGAAGCTGAAGCCGAGCTTTGTGACCTCAGTGAACTTTTTTGTCTTGTCGACGTAGACGCCGACCCCACCGGCGCCGACGATGCCAAAGACGATGAACAGAGCGCCGCAAAGGCCAGCAAAGTCCTGCAGAGGTCGGATTTTATTGACGCACCAACCAAATATAATCACTGACTCTGTTTCCGGCCAAACGAGAAGAAAAACAGTTTGGCAATCGATAATGAGCAAAAGAGGGTGCTTTGTGGCATTGCATGCGCATTTGTCAGATTTTTAGGGGGAAAAAAAGTTCTAAACATGATGTTTTTTTTCCTTGTGCTGGAGTGCAGAGCCTTTTATCACAAAGTTATTACAGAACCATGAATTTCAGTGAGTTTCAACATGACAAAACGTGAAAAAGGTAAACGTTTAAAAAAAATAAGCCGCAATAGGTACGTTTACGTACGTTGGTGTATCCCTTCACACACAGGATCTGGTCCAGCAGCGTGGAGAAGCAGGTGAACACGGCCATGCCTGCGCCGAAGCTCAGCAGCAGGATGAGGTAGGATTTGTTCTTCAGTAGCTACACAAGGAGAACAGTGAAGTTAATCCAAATTATAAAGAGCTTTAGAATCTATCGAAATTTAAAAGCTACTTTAAAACTGGGCTAAAACCACCAAAATCTGAGAAGCACTGATCAGATTTTCTGAAGAGTCCTAAAAGCTTAAAAGTGTTTTAGGTTTATTATTCTTAACTTTATTTAATTTAGATTATTCTGGGCTGAATAAAATCTTCAGAATGCTATTAAGTCTGACAAAGTCGTGGCTGATTTTATTTAGGGGTTTTCAAGCACGGTTGAATCTAAAGCTGATCACGAGAACTTCGATTTAAACAATCTACATTCATGAAGTGACTTAGTCCAGCAGGGGGAGATGTTGTAAATGCAGGTGTCCGAAATCACTTTCCACCTTCAAGACTTCAAGTAATGTTACCTAAAGTGGTTAGACTGATATTTCTAACAGGTTTTATACGATGTTTAAACATGAACATATAAAAAAGTCACGCATAGCACTCTGGAGAGCAGGATGCACTAAGTGTTCACACCCGCTTGTTAAGTAAGGCGATGAGATGAAGAGATACACTAGTGCTACGTTCACAAAGCCCGTCTTGATAGTTAATTTGGATTTTCTTTTGATATAATGCCTTTTTTATATGGTTGTGTGCATGTGTGCAGACGAAGAGCATAGATGTCAAATAGCAGTGAAATATTTGTGTTAGTAAAATGAAATGCTCCCATCTAGGCATTGAATTTAGGGTTGTTGAGCAATAAGAGCAACATGGTTGCCTTTAGAAGCTGTGTGAACGTAGCCTAGATTACATCAGTTGTTCTGATTTATCTGACTCCAGAAAGCCACTTTGTCTGTTCATAAATGATATACACTAAATATGTTCTGTATGCAATTTTATGCATAAAATCCATCTAAACTCAAATGTTAAAATTGACCAGAGGACTTGCAGACGTCCAGCTTTCTCTAGAAATCAGCTTTAGCCGCCATAAATCTGCAACTTGAGAACTCTTGTTTTTGGGTAATCCCAGTCTTGGAGGTTTAATTTTGCTGACATACCATGGCTCTGGAGTTTGTGCTGAAAGGAAGCTAAAACGGCTCAGTTTGCTGACGAGGAGAAAAATTGAGAGGTGTGTTTATGCTCAACTGACTTTTTTCATTTTTTCAGCAAAACTAATTGGTCGAGAATCTGAGCTGCTCAAGGTCCTGATCTCTAGCGTTATAACTATATCACTGCAATATGCATGTGTGCAATATGAGCTGCAACATTATATTCCAGGTGCCATGCATGCATGTGACTGAGGAGCCTGAGCTCACAGAGATGTGAGGAAGTTTGGAATAAGGAAATGATAGAAAAGAGACTGAAGTAAAATGGTTAATCGCAGCTATTATTGCAACTGCAACCATTACCTGCCCCCGAGGACAATCCCAGGATTGGTTTCCATGGAGATAGACTAAAGGTAGGACGTGACCCAGCTTAGTGAAAAAGAAAATACTCAAATAATCGTGAAGTTACTTCCATGAACAACTAATCCTGCTTCTCAGTGCAGGCAGGTGGGACGGTGTGGGTGAAACAGTCGATGGTTTTTAATTTAACTTGGTAATATTAATCAGCGGTAATTGGTGACAATCCATTACAAAAATCTATTTGATATAAAGTTAAAGTGGATGCAGTTTAAATGGACCTTTAAGTTTTTCCATATTTAACATTAAAATCCAACATGCTGCTTTATATTCTTGGTTCAATTTTATTTTTACCAGTTTAAGTCCTTGAATGAACGACTCTGATCCAGAGCTTTCGGCGCTCGCCGATGGCGGCGTTGGGGGTTTGCTGCTCCGTACTCCAACTGTTACTAGGAGACAGGTGATGCATGCTGGGACAGCATAGGCCAGCAGCTAGGAGAGACACATATAATGTGATGATTAATCGGCCAAAATATTCTAAATAAGACAACCCATCATCCTTAGCGGGTGAGAAGTTAAGCTCATTTTTTCTTTCTAACGCCGTGAGAATGCTCCTTTGCTTTTTTGATGACCTAAACTCACCAGTTTTGGGATTTCAGCCGACGTTGCAGCAATAACAGGAGAAATAACGTTGGCCAGAAGGATGCCCAGGGGATTCGCTGAGGAACACAAGCAGAAGCAATTGAGCAGCAAGTTTACCAGTTTCTGTTCCCAGTTTCTGTCGTTTCAGTGATCAAACCAAACCAATCGTGTCTGTGAGAAATCCAATCCATTCATTAACAATTACCGAGATCTACGTACTCTCCCTTTAACTTTTAACAGTTCGTGATTTAGCTTTTATTTGTGTTTTGGTGATACAAGTATGAATAAGCTGACTTCCTTGAAATTTAAAGCACATGTTTAAACTGACCAGTTTCCTGTTTTTCACCCAGAAGAAGTGAGACAAAGGGCTTCAGTGATTAGAAATGTTTTTTTTTTATCTCTAGGATTTAAAAAACATAAATTATAGCCCATCTTTTAAAAACCTAAAGAAAAGTAATGAAATTATTTTCTAAATTCTCATTGAGAAGATGGTTTCACACTGTTGACTTCATTAACCCCTTAGGGTGAAAACCAAGGTAAAGTGGACTGAAATGAAGATGAACCGACGAAGCAGCAGCAGGTAAAATAGAGGACTCTTTATTTCTTAGTTGTTTCAAAGTGAAACAGAACCAGATCAACTTAAATCCTCCATTTTGACTTCTTAGTCATATAGCAGATGTTAAAACAGAGAGTTTTAGGAAGAATTTAAAAAAGTCCTGTTAGATTGGAAACTTTTTCAAATTGATTTGTTAGAATGTATCTTTGATTTTAATTGATTTTCTGTGAAGTGCCTTGAGACGACACCTGTTGTAAATTGCCGCTATATAAATAAACTGATTCTTGATTCTTATAGAAGAGTTATTGGCATTATTTAAAACTAGTATGTGGGCAATGCAATAAGCAAAAACAATTAAAATCTCTAAAGAATGAAATTGACTTTCAAAACAACTCAGATTTTTTAAAACCATAAAATCAGTGGAATGCTTTCATCTTATTAGTACTGGAGAAACATTTATCCCCTATGAAAAAAAAAAAAACTTATGGGAAATGAATAATAATAATAATAAAGCAGTGAAAACATTTAAAACTACATCCCAGTTTATCAGCCAGTTTAGCTTTATTACAGCTTTATTATTATTATTAATTTCCTATAAGTTTGAGGTATAATGTTGCTGCTTTCCAACATCAAGTTCGGGTGTTTTGCCAATTATTAAGATGCTGATTATTATTATACTTTAAAAACAATCCTGGAAGTAAGCGTGCTTGTGTAACTTTTCACAGGAATTTAAAATAGTAATGGACTAAAGTTTACATGGAGGGACTAAAAGTGAGTAAGAAGTATTTACATAACTACTATGGTCCAATTTCTAGTACGGCCTTCAGATGAGGACAATAGTTGCTTAAAAAAAGGATTGTAAAATCTTAGGCAGAGATGTTTTATCAGTCAGCTTTTCTGAAAATAATCAAGAGAGAAAACCACATGTTCAAAATTGATTCCTTTAGCTTTTAAATGAGAAACTGTGCCGGCTTTGTGTGCTCACACATGGAGGCGATCATGTTGGCTTGGGCCCGCTGACAGTCGGGGAACCACAGGGCGGCTAGTTTGGTCGGGGTGAAGATGACGAGAGGCTGGGCGAGGGCGCCTAGAGTCTGACCCAGCATCACTGCCGGGAACCGGAGGCTGTGGCTCTCGGCCGGCAGCGTGCCGAGGAAGCGCAGCAGCGCTCCAAGCATGTTCAGCCACGATCCCAAGATCAACTGTGGAGGAGAGAGGTCAGGGGTCAAAGTGCTGAATCAGATTTAAACGATCAATTGAACAATAAGTTCATGATTGTTCATTCAAATTTGATTTTCTTTGAATAATTCTTTTTTATCTTTTGTGCCTCGCTGAACTGAAAAACGAAAATCTTTCATGCAGAATAATTTATTTTGTACAAATGGAAATCATACTATAGGTTGACTTTTTTGTCAGTGATTTCTTTACTTTCTGCTTTTTTAAACCCTTGCACTGTTGATACAACCCTAAGTTCAGAGTAAACAACATATCAGAGTTCGCACCGTGATCCGTAAGCCAAAGGTGTCCAGCATCCAGGTGGTCCCGAAGCTGAGCGGGATGGCGACCACCATAAAGACCAGCGACAGCCAGTTGATGTCCTCCAGAGTCACCTTCAGGTACTGGCCTGACTGGGCTGCAACTGGAGCAAAGGTCAGCCATATCTAGGAGGAAGCAAAAGCATTTCATTTATATATCTTGATGTGAAAGCATCTGCCAAATGAAAGCTGTTCAATAAGAAGAAAACGTCAAATAAATTATTATTTAGAGTATCTTAGATGCATGTTATCAATACAAAAAAGGGTTTACTGAGCAAACAGTTGATCAGTTCTATATTTCTCTGGGCATGTCGAAAAGAATATCTGAAAATGTACTGACCACATTAATTTAAGCTTCATTTATTTATTGATGCCCCTTAGCATTATTACCTAATGTAATAAAAGTAATTTCCAATGATCATATATAATCACGACGTAGGACTTCATGTTTTGACCACTAAAATGTGAAAGCATCTGAATGAGGGCAACTTTACTGGTTTCAGTCACATTATCCAGTACAGCAGGGATTAGGGACCACAACCGACCATGAAAGATAAACTAAAAATTCTCCAGACCTCCCCAGAAAAAGCTGGTTGTAATTAGTTCAAACACCAAATATTCCATAGCAAGTATTGATATGTAGGGTGGAAAGTGTCCTGTCATTAGCCCTGAAGCCAACTTCCACAGTCTTCCTTATCTCCACTCTTGAAGAGAAAATTATATGCAGCGCCTGGATCGACTACCTTGCAAATTCTGTTTGAATTTGTCGGATTTTCCAAGGAATAACTTCAAAGAAAATCACATTTTATAGAAAGATCTGTGATTGGGCTGCATCATGTTAGCAAATAGTGTAAAACGCATTAATATAAGTGAAAGTCATGATGACGAATACAACTAACTTACTTTTTCCTCTGCTCTTAAAGTAGTGTCAAATAAAGTACAAGAAACCTAACACATGCAGTTCAAATAATGTTTCACAAAATAACAAACTAAAACGTTTGGCATGAGATGGAAGCCTCCTAGGGTTTGAAATAACCGGCTTTTCACATTTAAAAGCTGATATTTTTGGTCATTCTTTGAAAAGAATGAGTGTAGTATTGAATGTAGCCCTGAGGCATTTCAACAGTGTCGTGATATAATCTAAACTAATCTATTAGTGGTCAACTAATCTACCTTGCTACCTAGGATCATTATTTTGCTACAAGATGAACATCTGTCCCAGTTTCTAACTGGACCAAAGTAATTGCAAAACGAACTAGAAAATTCCAGAAGAAATTTTGATGGTGCCTGCCAGTTGTGCGTGTCTGCGGGGTCCCGATTATTGCATTAAAAAGGTTAGAAAATTTAGTTTAGCTAAAGTTGGCTTAAATTCTAATTTAAACCATGTAGCTAATGTTAGCATGTACGTTATTATTAACTAAATTATATAAAATGCCTAAATTACTGAGGGATCTTAATTACATGTTAAATGACACCTAATGTCTGCATTCAGTATGTAAATGCAGACATTAGGCTTAAAATTAGCTTATATGCTATTTTTAGCTATAATGCTAACATTAACATGATGGTTTTCATCAACAAGTTAACTTATCCTAATATAGTTGATGTATTATGCACACTGTAGTGTATAAGCAAATATTAGCTAAAATGCTAACGTTGGCTTAAATGCTAATTTTAGCTATCAAGCTAATGTTAGCATGTAGGTTGTCATTAGCATATTCACTTATACTAAATCGTATTTGTCTGATAGATCCCAGTTTGTTCATCTAAATGTCATATTCTCCGCAATGTAAGGTTACTTCTGGAGTACCACAGGTCTCTGTACTTGGCCCAATTCCATTTACTATATACATGCTCCCTATTGGTAAAATCATCAGAAAGCACGGTGTTAATTTCCACTCATATGTTGATGATACACAACTGTATTTATCTATAAATCCTGATGAATCCAGTCAGTTTGGCAGATGTCTTGATAGCATGTCTAGATAACATAAAAATGTGGATGACTTTAAACTTTCTGCTCTTGAACTATGAAAAGACAGAAGTTGTTATCTTTGGACCAGAACCTCTAAAAAAGAATTTGATTAGTCAACCACTTAACCTGGATAGCATCAATTTGGCCTCTGGTAACAATGTAAAGAACTTTAGTGTTATTTTTGATCAGAAATTTCTTTCAAGTCCCATATAAAACGGGTCTGTACGATTTCCTTCTTTCAGTTTAGGAATATAGCAAAAATTAGAAATATTCTCTCTAGGACTGATGCTGAAAAACTAGTCCATGGATTTGTTCCTTCAAGGCTGGACTAGCGTAACTCTTTATTAGCAGGAAGTCCACGAAATGCAGTTAAAAGCCTTCAGTTAGTCCAAAACGCTGCAGCAAGAGTTCTGATGAAACTTAAAAAGAGAGGTCATAACTCTCCAATTTTAGATTCCTTTTATTGGCTCCCTGTCAAACTTAGAATAGATTTCAAGATTCTTCTTTTGACATATAAAGCCCTCACTAATCAAGCTCCATCGTATATCAGAGATCTGATTACTCCTTATGTCCGTAACAAAGCACTTCGCTCTCAGACGGCAGGTTTACTGGTGGTTCCTAGAATCTCTAAAAGCAGAGTGGGAGGCAGATCTTTTAGTTATTAGGCTCCTCTCCTGTGGAACCAGCTTCCAGCTTTAGTCCGTTAGGCAGACACCCTGTCTAGTTTCAAATCTAGGCTAAAAACCTTCCTTTTTGAGAAAGCTTATAGTTGAGAAGAGGTAGAGAAGACAGCCTGATCCGGTTGGGCAAGAACTCAGTCTTGACAGACGTTTCTCCTTTTCTCTACCTTCTTCATGTCTCACTCTATAGGGTTAGGTTATGTAAGTTTTTTTTAAATATAGTTATGCTGCTATAGGCTTAGACTGCTGGAGGAAAATCTGACCACTTCTCTCTCTGCTACTTTCTTCATTTGTCCAATTTCCTTAGTTACGGTTATTTCAACCTTGTTAACGTTTGTTTTCTCTTAGTGTTCTTCCCTCCATAGTAACCACACCGGGGCTGGCGTTTTGTTAGCTGAGACAACTTCTTGGATTAGAACAATGGCTGAGATGCTTCCAGTGACTCTCTACAACTGCTGCTTTAAACTCTTTTTTCAGTATCCTGTGCATTTAATTTAGTTTTCTGTCTCTTCAAACCCCCAGTCGGTGGTGGCAGACGGCTGCTTGTACTGAGCCAGGTTCTGCTGGAGGTTTCTTCCTGTTAAAGGAAGAAACTGTCGCTACATGCATGCTCAGTATGTGGGATTGCTTTAAAGTCAATGACAACACAAGCCATTGTTTCGGTCTGCTGATTCCAGAGGAGTAAATGCAGCAAGTCAAGACTTGATGCAATCTGCTGGGGTTCCTTAGATTGGAAACTTTTTCAAATTGATTTTTTTATGATGTTTCTTTGATTTTAATTGATTTTATTGTAAAGTGCCTTGAGTATGTAAAGTGCCTACAGTATTAGCTAAAGTGCTAACATTAGCCTAAATGCTATTATTACTATGTGGGGTCTTAATTACATGTTGACTGACACCTAATGTCTGCATTTAGTATGTAAAGTTTAGCTCATACATCAAAATTAGCTTAAATGCTAATGTTAGCTGTGATGCTAACATTAGCATGTAGGTTGTCATTAGCATGTCCATATACAATAATGGGGTTCATCTAGTATGCACTTGTTAGTGTATAAGGTAGCAGAAGCTAAAATGCTAATATTAGCCTCAATGCCCTCTTTACTACATGGATTTGTACTAGCATGATAATATTATGGCAGTATCATACTGTATGAGCGTATAAAATAGTCCCCCTAATAATGCCTCATAAATCAAAAGTGTCCCCACAAAGCCTTTTTAACCAGAAACCCAACAGAGTCCCCACAAAGCCACATAAACCAGTGTACAGGGGTTCAAACACACTACATTGCCTTATATGGTGAACCAATTAACTTCTCAAACTGGGCCTTTGTATAAGTGCAAAGCCTCTCTGAAAAGCTCAGTAGTATAGTGCGCACACACAAACACACACTATAATAGTCATGTGTGTAGTAGTTTGTAACGTATGTATTAGGTATCAATAAAATAGCGGGAGCGCTTGCCGTCCCTCATGTACAGCTGTGTCACAGCTCAGATCTCTACGTACTTCAGACCACTTAGCTGTGACAAGTTAAGCATGGAGTCAATGGGGAATCTGGCAGTTATTTATCCGTCTTTTTTTTAATCGGGCATGTTTTTCAAACGAACGGTCCGCTCTAGAAAAATTCTGAAGACATTCCACCGTAGTGAACACCCGGTTATCTAAAATACCTGAAAATCAGGCTACTACAACAAAAAATGTAGTCATGAGGGCGAACTAAAACAAAGTAAGTATCTTTAAAAAAAGGATCTTCCACACTAGCTGATGTCATCACTGAAGATTTAGTGAAGATTTGGTGATTTTTGCAAAACTTTAGGTCGCTTACAGGCACACTGCAAAAAAAACTTGATAGATATCGACATACCGTCTTCACTTCTTGACAGAGCACGGACATACCTACAAACTGAGAATCAAATGACGTTTCTATACAAATGTATGATGACACAGTAAATTCTCAAAAATGTGTGATTTTTAGGATTTTTTTTCCCGCAACTCCATGCATTCCTATGGGATTTTTGGACGTAGTTTTTTGCAAATAACTTTGCAACGGATTCTCATCTGTAAAACAGAAGTAATAGCACACTACTTTATATATATATATATATATATATATATATATATATATATATAAATAAAGAGTCCAGTTTAGATGTGTAGATTAATAGATGCCTGTGCCAATGCACTGCCTCCTATGCTAGGCATTATGCAGGCACCAATGAATTGCTAACCCTGATTTAAACTGATCTAGAACTTCATATGATCCTGAATCCTTCAGTCTGAGAGCATGTTTTCATAAGAAGTTATGTTTAGGGTTGCACCAATCGACCAACTGGCAGTGATCAGCTGAACTTATAGGTTAAACCAATCTTATCCACCACAACAAAAATAAGTGCAGACTGACTGACAGACATGCCCGTCAACTCACGTCTGCACGCAGAGATTACAAACACTCACCCCACCTGGCAGTATCAGTTACAAAATAAAACCGTTTGGGCCAAAACAGGAAGCGGAAGGTCAGTCTTCTATAAAATTGGTAGCAGAGAACCGAAATCAGTGCATCACTAGTTTTGTTGCACAGTTGAATAACTAAACTTTGGATTTCATTAAGGGGTATCAGAGTAAAGAGGGCTGAACACTAATTTATAGAAACCTTTCGGATCTTTATTTGAAAAACATTTGCATCAGTTTCTTTCCACTAATTCCTCCTTTGTGTTGGTTTATGGCATGAAATCTTAATAAAACACAAAGAAGTTTGAAATCATGTGAAAACAAAAAAAAAAAAAAAAGTGGGGGGGGACAATAGGGTTCACCTGTTAACACACAAGTAACAAAAGAAGAACCTACGCCTTTCTGTTCTGGGTACAATGAACTAGTTTGTAACATCAGCGTTGTTCCCTGCTGGGTTAAATGTTTCTGAGGTGCTTTCTGAGTCAGCAGCAGTTTTCAGGAATCATTTTTCAGCTCATTTTAGGTGTTTAGTTACAATCAAACTACACAACTCTAAATAAACAGAATTATCCAGACTAACCCTGAAACCAAATAGTTTATATTCATTGTGTGCAATAATATACTATCTATTGAAACACTTCCAATAAGTGATCCTACCTGTAGGCCTGCATGCTGTTATAAATCCTGACCCCTGAGGGACTCCTAATGTCACACTGATTAATGTCTAGATGGCTCTTCAGCTGTTATTTGCCACATCATGAATCCCTCTCCTCCAGCTGAGCTTCTTTTGTGAGCAAAAACCACCAGCTCCCCCGGAAACAATAGCTTCCAACGAGATGGCGAATCCCACCGGAGCGCAGACATGTGCTGGGGGGGGGCTGGGATTGTGTGACGCTTGCCTGAAGGCACACTCAGCTTCACAAAGACAACGTCCCCTGGGAGTGATAGCAAGGTATGCAAGCGCTAGAAGGAACCACAAGTCACGGTAAGTCAATGAATTTGCTGCTACGGCGTCAGAACTACTGGAAAATCATGTCATAGTTTGTAAATTTTAAAAATTAAATCGCCAAAGAAATGAGAATTGTATGAAAGAGTCTAAAAATGAGCCAGTTCGTTGTGTTGTTTTAGTCAATAAATGCGTCAAAAACACATTTCATTATTTTAAAAGAGTAAAACCTTAGTTTTCTTTGAATTCAAAACAGCTATCGCTAACATAAAATCTGTCAAACATTTTCCCTAAAAAGTTGAATTGATTTCTTTTTATTAATTGCCAGAACCAGAGCTACCCTGAATTACCCTGAATTATGTGATTATTAAAACCGACTACTTTCTTGTTCAGCTTAAACTCACCATGGACATTTTAATTATCACATCAAGTCACTTTTGGACAAAACACGTCAGAAAGATGTCTTTAAACGACTTTGTTAGGAGTGGAAATGAAAGTAGAGGAATTAGCTCGCTATTGAAAAACAGAACGGTGCCAATTTGATGCAGGTTTACTTCAACAGAAGCCAAAAATATGGATGTAAATAAATAAGAAGTATGTTCTACGTTAAGTTTAAAATGGGATCTGGGAACATTTTACAATATTTGTCAACAGTTATATGAAGAAATAAAGATAATAGATGTTTGAATTGTAACACGTGTTTTGAAAACTGACAGCAAAACAAACAAACAAAAAAAAAAACTCAAGATGGATTGGATTCAATTCTTCCGCATCATCACATTTCCACACAAAACACAGATTGAAGAGTAACAGACAGCATAATTTCATGAAGATGGTATTGAAGCCTCATCACCATCATCAACAACATTTTGAGCATTGTATTTTTTTAGTTTGTCTAATCCAAATGTCTTTCTTCAGTCACCATTCAAGTCACAAATCACAATTTAGAGATAAAAGTTACTTATCAGTTCATTCGGCAATATCGTGAGGACAATGGTGCCGGTAAAGATGTTGGAAAAGGTTTAGTGCCGATTGAAGAATTCATGAAAACACACATGCCGCTAAATGACCATCTCAGAGAAGAAGGAGGACCCTTATTTTTGTCCCCACAGTGTAATAATTAAATATGAAAATTTACAGATTTAGGTAGTAAAAAAAAAAGAGCTTGAACCCTCTTCTGTAAAGGTTGGAGTGGTTTGAAGTCAGTTTGGGAACCCAATGTCTCTGGTCTATATAGACCTGCTGCTGTTCCTCATACCTGTAGCTGTTCTGGCTTCCCACAGCGCCTTCATTTCCCTTACAGCATGAACGCGTGACACCAAACAACACTTCCGTCATTACTCTTTTGCATGCAATATTAAACTCTGTGCTCACTGTTTTAAATGACGTGAACCAAAAAAGATGCATGTAAGTATGTAAGAAAATGAGACATGCATTTATATATATGTGTGTGTGTGTGTGTGTGTGTGTACAAGGATGTATGAAGTGTTTATATGCATCTATTTTTCCTAGTCTTAGAACCTGTTTTTACAGGAAATCGCCTTACATCTGAACATAAGAATGCATAACTTACTTTATTCATAATCGTGCCTTTTTCCCCTCACTTTCTAAATAAATTTTTGGTTGGCATTTGTGATAATGTACTGTAAGTATCGAGCTTCCCTAAACACACACACACATACAATATCTATACATATATATATTTATAGTTATTATTATTGAACAATTATTCAGGATATTAGCTCTACTAAGGGATTTTGACTGTGCCTCCATACAGACAGTCATACACGGTTGAAATGAAGGTGAAATAACCTGCATGAAGTGACTCACGGTGGCATTGGAGCAGTTCAGTAGACACAGAACCAGGAGAACAAACCACCTCCTCCTGTAGGCTTTAAAATCCAGCCGAGCCGTCGGTCCCGGGCTCGGGTCTCCTGCGGTATCCATGACAACCTCCGCGGTTAATCCGTTGGTCGTTACGTTACCCAGGATACCTAGCTAGCTACCCAGGATACCTAGCTAGTAGCGTACAAGTTTGGTACATTTTCCAAAGTTTTACCTGTCGGTGTTGGCGTCGACAGGTCCGTGATTTTGAAAAAAGAAACTTCCCGAATACATAAAAACACGGAGGGTTAATTAGTCCCACGGTCTGTAAAGGGTAGAGTCCTTTTAAGTTTGAACCAGAACGTCGACAGCTGGAAAATGTAGGAAAACCGGGTTTGAGCAATCAGGGAGCCGGCGTCGGTCTGTACAAAGATCTTCTAGTAGAACGAGAATGAGCCACTCATCAGTTTAAACGACCTGACAGATGTTTCCTGTTAAAGGACTCAGACTGTTTTGTCTTGTATAACCTTTGTCGTGATAAATCCCCTTTGAAGCAACAATTCGTTTTCTTCAAGCCCACATTTTTCATTATTGCTCTGATCTGATATTTTAATATGAAATTGTGAGTTTTTTTGGGCTACAACCAGAAACATCATCATAATTAACAAAAGTGAACTGTATTATAACATAATATTGAGTTTCTAAAAAAAAAAACATTTTTTTGATAATATACTAAAATATGTGGAATACAACTGGATTCGTTTAACAAACAGCAGTGGGACTACGGCATCATGAAGGACCCCACACACCCAGCACACTCACTTTTTGTCCCGCTCCCCTAAGACAGGAGGCTGCGGAACATCAAGTGCAAAACCACCAGACTGAGAAACAGCTTCATTCCTGAAGCTGTGAGACTCTCAAACACACGCAAGGACAAATAGAAATGAAAAACACTTTCTCATTTAACAGGCACTGTTCACTTTAATATCACACTTTAAAATGTCAATTAATATGTCACTTGCACTCCGAATTTTCATTGCTGCTATGTCCGAACTCCCATATTGTAGATTCTGTGTAGTTAAATCCTATTTCTCGTATAGTTCTTTATATTTTATTATACTATTTGCACTCCGAATTTTCATTGCTGCTATGTCCGAAGTCCCATATTGTAGAGTCTGTGTCCATATTGTAGATTCTGTGTAGTTAAATCCTATTTCTCGCATTGTTCTTTATATTTTATTATATTATTTAAAACTGCTATCAGGGTGTAAACTGGACTGGGGGATTAGAATTTTGTCCCACCTCATGTACCACATGTGATGTGATGACAAATAAAAATTCCTTGATTCCTTGACTGTCAACAGTAACCGAGTCATTTGTTGTTGTTTTTTTCTTTATTTAATCAAACAGTTTGGTAATGAAAGGGAATAAGGATTGCACGGTTGCTGGAGCTCATCACCAGCAATCATTGGGCAAAAGCATCATCTCCTAGATCAAGAACAAAACTTGGATTTTTCCTGCAAGGCAAATAAAAGAAGTAAATAATAACAAATATAACATAGATAGCACAAAACTAATGAATCTGTATTTTCTTAAAGAGTATATGTCTGATAAATTAGTTGGTCAGATTTATGAATTATGAAGTGTTCACATGACTGTTCAGAGCTTTGGCTGACAGCATCGTTCTCACTTTAGCTTGATGAACAGAATCAGAGTAAGAGCTCCTCTGTTTCTGGACCATCATACTCCTCCCTCTCAGTCAAAACATAAAAACAAAAACAATTAGTTAGAATAAATACATAAATAAATAAATATTGTGAAAACTACTTTAATGCATTCTTAAAGAAATAAAAAAAATATTTAAAAACCATGTTGAAATGACACCTTTACCTGTAAACCTTTACTTTATTGGATGCGAATTAAGTCTGATGTTTTCTTTTAAATCATATCATTTTGGAATAATCTTCTTGTGCATGTTTTACTGACTTGCACAACACGTTATACATGCATGAAACATTGCTCATAATTATGACATTGTTATTAAATATGACATTTACCTAAGTAGAAACATAATCTGAACATATATGATTCAAGAGAAAACACTTAATAAACAAAGTCAAATCAGAATAATCGATTTGTTTATTATTTATGCTATAGAAGTAATAATTGTTTATGGCGTAACTTCTTTGTAAAAATGTATTAACATGGCGTTATGTTGACAGCGTGTGAGTTTCCTAATTTGTTGTTGGTTTTAAACTGAAAATCTTAATATGCCTGTACAGTAATAGATTTGTGTAAATGGAAAAAAAAACAACAACACCATAAAAATACATAATCAAGTTGGGAACTGGTCTAATGAGTGAAGGTTTAGCGATTTGAGTGCATTCCACTATGCTGGCATTGCTAGAGCGAAATTTAAATCCTTCAAACACATTTTAACTTGGCCAATAAGAAAATATGAAGTCCCTGTGAATCATTTGCACATCAGAAAATGACGCAAAATCAATCATTTATCGCACACTTAGCCGATCAATGTTTTTTCACCAGCACGTCTCGAACCCACTCACCCTACCAGTCTGCTGGCACTCTGCGCATGCCCAGTGGTTCTCCCCAGAGTTTCGGCCTGTTCCGCCACCACTCGGTGATTTTCGCCTCTTTGTTACACGGATAGTGGATTTAAGTCGGATTCGGCCCCGAACACCCAGCGGAACGAGGGTCCCCCGAACAGGTCAGTTCCTCCCGGCGGTTTCTCGGGGTTCGGCCGCCCGGTACCGGTCCTCTCCGGAGCACGCTGGACGCGTTGTTTTGTGCGCCCTGTGTGTCGTATGGCGGCGCCGGGCCCTGCAGTTTCACACCGGGGATGAGGTGAGGGGGGAGGCGGGGAGCATCGGCGGCGCGGTCCGACGGAGAGCCAGGCTGGCCTCAGCGGCCGACGTGCCTCCGAGCCCAGCAGCACTTCTTGGTTCCCATGAACACGGGATGTTGTTGAAAGCTCCACCATTAAGCTAACCTCTTCCTGCACCCCCTCCTCCGACTCTCACAGCCCAAAGTTCAGGCTAACATGCGGAGGCTGGGGGTTGTATTGAATGAAAAAGTTGGTGCATTTTCGTGCCTGTGGTCTGGTGGGTGGATGTCCCTGCAGCAGAGAGCAGCCTGACGTTGTGGGGAGGAAGGCGTGCTGAGAGCAACCCCGCAAGTCCGTGCAGCTTTCTCGAGGAAGAGATGCACGCCAACGTTATGAATCAGCTCGCACGCAAACGCAGCTTCGTCTGTGTGTGGTGGAGTCAGTGGATGGAGGGATTCCTGCTGACTTTGAACCGACGTCTCCGACTTCTGCGGCCAGGGCTGCAGGCGTCCGCAGGTGTGAGGGGGTCGAGGAAGACGCTCAGAGCCGTGTTATACCTGGAGGAACAACGTGCATGCATCGAAGACGTCTGACACATCATTGCTTTCTGGTTTTCCTTAAAGTCCGAATCTGAAAAAGAAAAAGTTGCATCAGTCTGTTGTCCTTTTCGGGGTGTCAGTGGCATAAAAGTAGAACAATCTGGATAAAATGTTTGAATCTCATGATTGTATTCATGTTTCCTAACGTCCAAAGACTGCATGCATCCGATCTGTGTAGAAATGTCTCCATTTAAGTTCAGTGTTTCTTAGATATTCAGCTGATTTACAACACATGGCGTCTCAAGGCGCTTTACTAGAAAATCATTTCAGTCAGACATGACATGATAAACAAACCAGTTTCAAAGGAAAACCAGCAGATTGCATCGAGTCTTTGCCTTGCAGCATTCACTCCTCCCGGATTGGGACACCGAATCGACAGCCGGCGTTGTATCCTTGACTTTACAGCAGTCCCTCATACTGAGCATGCATGTAGCGACAGTGGAGAGGAAGAAAAGTACCCTTCAACAAGAGGATAGCCTCCAGCAGAACCTGGATCAGTCCGAGCGGCCGTCAGCCACGACCTACTGGAGGCTTAAAAAGGCAGAGGACGCACATAGATGAATACATAGAGGAAACTGAAAAAAGCTAAACACATCAGATGGGGGACATTCAGTTGCTGGCAGTACCATCAGCCGACACTCCCCTCCAGGACAGAACGCCAGACAAGGTTGTAGGATCTACGGAGGGAAGAACAGGAAGTTGAAACGGTTGAAATGACAGCAGCTGAAGCAGATTGGACAATAGAAGAAGAAAGCAGGTTGAGAAGTGATCAGATTGTCCTCCAGCAGCGTCGGCCTATAGCAGCATACCTATAGAAATAACCTAAGACTGAGACATGAGAGAGGTAGAGCAAAAGAGAACAGCCTGCAAAAAATGAAAAAAATATCATTGGCTCCTGCTGTCAAACTTGGATGTTTCGGTCTGGAAAATCATGTTAATGCTCTTAAAAATTTCTGGGGAACTAATCAGCCTTCCATCAGATGAGCACTGTCCAAAGTGACTCCTCTATGGTTGGTATGGACACGTTTTAGTTTTCTCTGGTTCACCTCACCTGAACCCAATGAAATGTTCATGAGCAGGTCTCTGGGGAACCTTCTGAGATGCTGAGGATGAACGTTGAATGTTTCAATGAGCTTTGTTGGAGCAGAGACGCGTCGCAATCTGGCAGGAAGCCATTTAGCTAGAACCTCGTTCTTCCAGTTGTTCTAGGATGTTTCCCAGCTTTAACATATGGATTCAGATGATCGGTTTCAACTACGAGCCGATTAGTCAGCCATCGTCTGAGATCAGCTGTTCAGAAGCAAGAGGGAGGCTTAAAAGATTGCGGGCCTGGGAAAGACTGGATTACTTTCTGTGGTTTACGTCCAGTTAGCTTTTTTAAAATAATAATAATAGAGTGAACTTTACCTCCTTCATGAGAATCACAATAATATTACCAATCACAATTTAGAACTGAAATTTTCTCCTTGTGACATGAAAGTGTTGGCCGTAATCATGGATACTTTCCTGACCCACGCTCTGTTAGATTTAAACCTCCCACCTTCCATCTTGGGGCGCCTCATTATCACCGTCTCATGACCAAAGAAACGCCACGTAGCCCCTGCACACACGGGAATAAGATGACACTAAACACTTCCAATTAGGGTCAGTCCAATCTTACTCATTGCACTGATACTAATAGAATATTCCTGGATACCGATACTGATGCCAATATTCGGCATGTCAAGGTTAATTATACCCAAAGAACTTCTTTTAAATCTTTCGGTATCTGTCCGATAAGTGAAACTGGGGCGATATTAACATTCAGTATTCATTTCCACCTTGTTGCTGTTTGTGTTTGTGGAGGGGAGGGGCTAGTCATGTGTTTGTCTGGTCATGTGACCATGGTGCAGGATAGTGTGGTGATTTAACTGAAGCAGAAATCCAATATCAGCAGTCTAGTCGCTTTTTTTTCAGGGTGTTTTAGGTTTTGCGAAACGTATATAACATTGGTAAATATCATAGATTTTTCCACAGCTTTTACAGTAATAGCGGATATCAGTATTGATCCTGATTATCATATTGGTTAATCTGTATTTGTATGTAAATCATCTCCAAAGGAAAAATCCTTACCACCAATGACCTCAACCTGCTCCCTAATATCTGACCGCTGGGTTTGTCACTTTATAGTGGAACCTTATTTTCATCCATAGACCTCAGCAGAAATAGTTTTTTTAAGGGATGGGATGTGGATTTTTAAATTTAGAACATAACCATTATGCCCTGCTGTAGCTTCATCCAATCAGCCTCTTAAGCAAGACCGCCGAACCCTTTATTAGGGAGAGTAGCTTGACATTGGGGTCAGACATGAATCAAACTCTATTATGAGTTAAATAAGTCATCACCTCCAATTCAAGACTCAGCATTAATGTCAGCTTTTGTGTGCAAACACCCGTATCATCTGAAGCTGTTTTCAGCAACCACTCTAGACTGAGATATTATGTCCCAATCATCATATTTGACGTTCTAGCAGTGTTAATCAGGGTGTAATGATTACAAATGACCCCAGAATAATCTATGAAACCAGAAAACATGCCTCCCTGTCTGGTAAAACAATGTTAATGGTCCCTCTGGGAAGCCTGATAAAACTGCATGACAGGCGAGCAGGATATGGCCTCTTAAGACTCAGCACTGCTTGATAATGAGAAAACTCAATAGAAACTGAAGCGCCGGAAGATGCATTTGTCTTTTTCTTGGACAGGAAATGAAATCAGACAGCTGCCTAAATGAGAGCTGAGCAACTGCTGAGGATCCCAATTTAAAAAATAAAGCAGCAGTTTAGAAGAGACGTTCAAACCATTCGCCCTTCTTTATGTTTCCTAACAAAGTTTTTTCTGAGACCATAAGGAATAAGTCACATTCTTACTTTCACATAGAAGTCCTAATTGTGTATTTACCTGCTGTGGGTAGAACATGAATGTAGAAACTCTTAAATAGGAAGTGACTGGGAACCTCATTAATGTCTCTCACACCAGATTGGGTTAAAGAAAAAAGTCCTGCAGCTTCCTGTTACATCACTGCAAAAAGCATGGATGCATTCAGGGCTGCTTTGTCTGGAAGTGAGCCTGCAGCTCTGGTCGCATCATCTACAAAATCATGTTTTACTTCTAATTAATGGAAACATTAGGAAATCTGCCTGCGTATCCTTGTGACTTTCGGACTCATGCGGCTACAACATGAAGGGATCAATAATAAACTTCTGACATGTTCAGATTTATCACAGTGGCTCGCAGTCTAAGTTTGGTTCTGGTCTGTTGGACAGAATTTAAAGTAGGTATACAAAGCATTTAAATAAACAGTTTAACTTTCCCATGATAAGAAAAAAAGAAAAAGATGATTTTTGTTTGAGCTTGTTCACCCGCTAGGGGAAGATTTGTGTTTACTCGCTGACCGACACACCCTCCCGCGACTGTTTGCTATTCAACTGCGCAAGTCAGGCGATCAGTGGGGACCCTCAAGTTGGATCCTGTGTGTCAGGGAGTGTCGAAGCTCGTTCACATCAACGAACCAGAGAAGATGAAGCCCTGCACCATCCTGCTATTGATTATAAACAAGACAGGGAGATCCTCGAACTCCTCTGGTTGATGCAGACGCTGATCCTCAAACCCTGAGGAGCAGACCAAGCAGTAGACTGATTGGCAGTCTTGCCCATTTTTGGCAGTCTTGCTTTTTTTAAATTTATAACCAATTGTATTTGATAATATTCTGGTTCTCTGGTCACAATAATGTATTTTCTGTCTCCTTTCGGTGGCTGAAAGGCGTGTTTGTACTAAGCAGTCATCACAAAGAGAGTGACAGCGCTCATCTGTTGATGGGAGTTAAACATGTTAATATCTGCAGTATCATTGTGATTTCAGTACTGAGTAGGATTGACTTTTTCAGACTGTAGTTTTGAGCATCAGAGTCTCCTCATTTGCGCTCCCTGATCCTTTTGAAATTTGCCACTAGCGAACCTGTTGGTTGTTGGATTAACAAATATTAGAGCCCAGCTTTGGGGCATGTTATCTTAGATATGATGGCTTACCACACGTTATATCTAATAAGACCTTTGGGATCCTGCAGATATTGCTAATTTATTTCTAATGTTAATTGCAGCTTTACATGAGGCTGGATAAAATTAGCCTTAAAGCAGTAGGGAAATCAAAAATGCAACGTCAGAGTTAAAATTGAATAGTGAAAATTAGGAAATCAGTTCAAAAACCTTTAGAAAGACTAAAAAATTGTGTCATACCTCATGATTTTCTACGATTCTTTAGCGAGGGAAATTGTAAGAATAATGCATCTTTTTTTTTTCTACTCCATGAATATGCTCTACTTCTTACTGATTGGTCACCTTAAATGACTAAAAGTCTCTGCTTATGTTAGAAAATGTGAGAGATAAAGGGGTTTTAGATGTTTTCACATATCTAGAGTGAAATTGGTGAAATCTGTCAGCAGACTAAGGTGAAAACTATAACAATGGCTTCTAAAAGTGAACCTTATTAATGTCCAGTGACTAGAGCATGGAGCGAGATGACGATCAGCTCCAAGTTTAGGTTGATAAATCTCCCTGAATTAATTACACATGCTCATCCCTGTCCTGGACTTGTAACGTAATTAAACTCATTGCTAGAGCCCAGGGTTGCAGGTATTTTATCTGGTGAAGAAATTCAATTCTCTGCTTGCGCTCTTTCTGATTCCATCTGTTTTGTATCAACACCTGAAATAGCTGCTTGCTAACAGGTTGAGTGAATTCCAATATCCCCGACTTTTTAGTTTGTGTTGACATTAAAAACAGCCTCCGACCAAAATCGTGGCGTCTAAAACGCTGCCGATCTCGTTCACATCTGAGCACTTACTTTGTCTGTTGGAAATGATTTGCATTGCTCACCTGGTACAGTTCTCAGTTTGTTTGTTTTTTCTGTAGAGTTGAGGCTCAGCAACGGTCTCAAAGAAAAAGAAACCCCACAGCGTTTAGCATCTCTGTCAGCTCCAGAACAGCCTTTGTAAATGAATGTCAGCAAACCAAATGGGGAATTAATCGCTTTCCCGTCTTGTACTGCAGACCATCTGTGTGGTAAATGGCTAATAACTGTCATCTCAGGCCTTGTGGGTGACTCAATAAGAGGGTTGTGGTTAAAAGTAAGAAAATGAGAACAATAGAAAATGCACGCAGTGTCTCACCGACTGCTCTTTACCTCAATGTTTTACCTTTTGTCTGGGTGGCTGATAAAGAAACTACTATTTATTTGGTCTCAAATTAGGTGTACGTTTGTTTTCTGCTCTGGTTTTTAGTTGTTTTTTTTCGCTATGAGAACTTCTGTAATCCTACCAAACATTCATCCTCTTACACAAGGACTTATGAAAACATCTTACACCACAGCACGAGCGTCTTTACTGGAACTAGACCAAGATTAAGGTAGAGTAAGAACAGGCAGGACACAGGCTGGCAGGAACGCTCTAATGATGCGGCGTATTCATGAGAGTAGATGGACGCTCACTTATCCACAAGATAAAACGCAGTCGCCCAACTTTGCACCGTTCTAGTGCAACAAACAACTTGCAGGGGTACGACTGCTTGTTGCAAGCAGTGACACTATTGTGTGACGATAGAAGCTCCGTCCGAAAGTTGTCACACCATTGTCAGATGAACCTACAACTGAAACGAGACCCAGGAATGTGGCGGTTCAGACAAAATAAAAGCTTGCTGTACACCAGGGTGCCCAACCTTTTTTGTCCCAAGATCTACTTTTTAAGTAGCCAACCTCCTGAGATCTACCAGTCCAGCGTCAACAGCGCAAACCCCCACAGATCATTTCCAGCCTGCAGTGTCTATCCTCACAACACGTTCTGTTGTTGTCATACAACCATTAGACATCATATCACAAATCCGCCCTCTCTCAAACACACACACACCAATCTGCATTATGAGGAATAGCCATAATTGACCTTAATATGAACCAAACAGAAAAATAAACCAGATAAAAAACAGGTAGAGCTCTGTTTGAAAAAAGGAAATCACTTCCTACCTTGGTGGGAGACCTGGCACTGAGAGGAGGAGGCTAACCGAACCGATTACTTACTACGTCACTTTATCAAAACATTTTTAGGCAGCAGGGGAATTCATAATTATAAAATTTGAAAGGAAACAAGATTGCTAACACATCATTGAATGCATATAGACTACTGACCAAATTTGCTTACATAACATGGGAGAATGTCTGCAGTGTTTTATAAAGTACAAAAACCTCAACAGAAGTAAAAAATACCTATTAAAAAAAAGTTAAATATGTTTTGATTGAAGACCTGGAATGCTTAACTTTTGTAGAAGACCTACTGATTTTAATTTTTTGCTTTCATGCATACTTTGATTGTGCTTGTAGTCTGAGAACTTTTATCTATAATTCACTGATTACAATATTCATTTAATTGAATCCGTTTCTCTTTTAAATCAGGTTACATGACAAAATAACTAAATTGTTCAGAAATAAATTACCAAACAATTTATTTAAAAATATGTAAAATGCAAAAAAAGAAGTTAAACGCAAAACAAGCTTTAATTAAAAAAACACTTTTACTATTTACTACGACTACTATACTATTTCTATTTCCGTATTTAAATCCTGACTTTTCCAGCTTTGTTTACTGGATCCCACCAATAATCTGGCTATTTTGCCACTCCTGGTTATATTCTGACTTAATAGTTATTGTTAAATTATAGACAAGGGCCACCTTGGGCCAGTCCTCGCGTAGATCCGGTTTTGAGCGCTGTACTGAAGCAGTGAAACAAAATTTACGTTTCATGACTATTTATGCTGGAACAGAAACCTTTGCAGTATGTTTGAACAATTGTTTAAAGATGTAGGTTGTAGCACTCTTAGACAGTGATAGAATCACAGCTTTCATTTGCTATGTTAAACAACAACAACAAATCTGCAGTAAAACCGCCACAGGGAAGGTAAAAGCAGCTGCATGTAATGACCATTAATCAGCTGACGATTTTTTTAGATGATCAGATACATAAAAATTAATATATTCTCTCAAGCACCAGTTTTTACATCAAAAGGATCCTTCAACATTTCAAACACTAATATAAACCTGTAAAACGTAAAAAAAGAAAGCTTTTGAATTACTGCTTTCATGGTCTGAACCAGGGGTTAAATAGCTGGGTCATCCCAACCTGGGAAGATGGAGTGGTCGTCATGATTGAATGATCTTTATCACGTTACAATTATGGATTAAAAACACTTTGGTAACGCCCTCATAACCCTGTTCAGAATGATGGGCAGAAATTATTTTTTTTTTTTTACGGGGTCGATCTTCCTGAGAACGATTTTATAATCGAGTGAAAATGATTTGTGGCTTTTGGCTAGTACTTTTTTGTCTCATGCCCAAGCCTTTTGGCTCGGCTGTTGTTTAATAAGGGGCACTGTGGCATCTGCTGTTTGCACCTGAGATTAAATGTATATAATTTTTTTTAGGTCCTGGCATGTAAAACTCTTGAACAGAGCTTTATTTGTCCCTTATAATGTAGCTTATCAGCATTGAGGCAGTGATCAAATTACATTTTGTTTACATTAGTCACAATAATTGGATAATACTCTGGTTCTCTGGTCACATTACATCCAGTTCTTACTGATGTCAAGTATCCTCTTTAAACTGGAACATATTCGTGAAAATTGTAACTAAATGCAGAAAACAGATTTTCCGAGGATAAAACGTTCAAAGTTTATGGATAGTTTGGGTGCAAACAGCTGACATTTGCGATGGAAAATGAGAAAAATACGAGCGGAGCAAACGTTCCTTTGAAACAATAAATGTGTGAAAATATAATAGCGCAGCTGTGTGGAGGATGAGTGGGAGGCTGAGAACTCCATCAGCGCTCAGGTTGGTTAAGTGCTGACTTCTCACTGTGTGACCTGCAGACAGGCACGATAAGTGAAGTTAGACATTTGAGTCTCATAGAGGTGAAATGTAATTCCACTGAATAGACACAGAATAATACCTCAGAACCAGAACTTTTTGGACTTTAAGGTTTATTACGGCAGTCTTTTTAAACCCCTAAAGGTATTGTGTCTCTTTTTTTGTGGCAGCAACATTGGTTAACTCCTATGGGGCGAGGCTAGCCTCTATCTTTTCATTTCATCTGTCAACCAAAGACGTGCCGTTATATTAGATCCTAGAGACAAAGATTACAGTCTGTTACTGAAGATGTAATGTGTTTTATTGCCGTCTATGTTTGTGTTATGGTTTGGGTTTAAAACCTTTGAACTGGAAGAGATAAATGTGTTTACGCAGTCATTTCACTCGGGTGGTTTTAAATTATTCTGACACAACGTAAATACTGCTGTTAACTTCCTACTTACACTACTGCTACGCTTTGATTTTGCTTCAAAACATCAAAGTAATTTAAATATTAGCCAGACACATCACAAGTAAACACAACATGAAGGTTTTCAAATCAAATTATTGGACTGTATTGCTTCAACCGGCACTAAGCAACTTTGAGGAGGGTGGCAGGAACCCTGCCACAAAAAAAACTATAATGTGCTGACTGCTGTACGGCACACGTCACTTTTCACGTTTATTATTTTCAACTTAATCATGAGACGTTTTTTTTGCCACAATTAGATTCATTACTTCATCGCTATTCATCCTTCACACAGCTACTGGAAACAGAAATGTATATCATTCCAATTGCAGGAGACCAGGATTTCACGAAGTTATGCGCTGGTGCTCATAGGAAATGCAGTCTTCTTTCAGGCAAAAAGCTACCGCTTTTGTCCACACTGGTCGTTAAAATTAACCAAAACTGAAACTTTAGTGTTGCTTTAAAGGAGGAAACCAGCCTAGGTCTGATTGGCCCGGTGATTAAAAGGTGATTGTCTCTAACTGGTTGAATTGCCATCAGCAGCAACAACTGCTGTCAAGCGTGACCCAACAAAAAACTGCAACCAATTCAGACGTTTAGGCTTAAACCCTGCATGGGTCCCTTAATAAAAAGACCGTTTTAAGTCTCACCTTACATTTAAACTGGAAATGGGGAAAAGGAATACTAGATTATTTATAATTACCAATTAAAACATTTGAACAATTATTATATTCAAAGTCAAAACAAGCTTTTTCTTGCTTTCTTTTCTTTTCTGATGCACTGAAAACTGTGGTTAATTGTACTATAATTGTTTTAACGCTAACACGTGTGCAGATTACTGTCTTAATCTTAGTTTCTTGCTTCAAACTTCTCTCAGCAGTTACGGCTGCTTCCTGTTTACGTCTGCTTTGTTCTTTAATTTTACCGTAAGGCGGCTTGTTTGACAGACTTGGTTTCCATTGGAGCATGAAAGCAATACAAGGCGTGTTTCAGTATTCTGATGTGACCTGCAGTGGAGGATTAATAATAACTCAGGAACTTTAATCAGTCTGAGGTGTGAAATTCTGGCCCTAAACGGGTCGAGTTCAGCTTTGTTATTGAGGGTATCTGCACGCATGGTTGGGGAGATGAGCTGGAGTCGTCACATTGGGAAGATGCAAGACTGTCCCGATTTATATCGGACAGTGCTGCGATATCGGCCAAAAAATGAGTATTAATTATATCAGACCAACAGCAGCTGCCAACAGTGACTAGGAAGGATGTTGGCCTTGTCGCAGTACTTTTCGGTAAATTCCCATAAACACTTTTCAACAGAGCGAACAACTTTTCATGCACAAGTTTCCAGCGATGAGGTGTAAATCTCTGTGGTGCTGGGGAGGCTGACTCCAACAGTCCTCTGTGCAGCCTTCACCACCCTCTGCAGAGCTTTCCTGTCTGCAGCAGAGCAGCTTCCATGCCACACGTTGATGCTGGAGCACAAGATGCTCTCCACCACACATCTGTAGAAGGAGGTGAGGACTAAGCTCCCGAGTCCAGCTCTTCTCAACCTCCTGAGGAAATATAGCCGCTGATGTGCCTTCCTGAACCAGAGTGGAAGTGTTGTTGCTCCAGTTGAGGTTGTTACTCAGGTGTACACCCAAGTACCTGTAGCTGTTGACCACTTCCACCGCAGTTCCTCCCATGTGCACGGAGAGGTGGGCATGCTTGCCCTTTCTGAAGTCCACAATCATCTCCTTGGTTTTCTTTACATTAATGCAGAGGTTGTTCTCTCTGCACCAGCCTTCTAGGTGTTCCACCTCCTGCCTGTTGCTGGACTCATCCCTGTTTGTGATGCATCCAACCACTGCTGTGTCGTCCGCAAACTTCACAATATGACAACCTGGATGGATAGGCGAGCAGTCATATTTGAGCAGTGTGAACAGGAGGGGGCTCAACACACAGCCCTGAGGGGATCCAGTGCTGAGGGTGATGGTTGGGGATGAGATGTTTTGAATCCTCAGACTGCGAGCTGTTGGTCAGGAAGTCCAGGACCCAGTTGCAGATGGAAGAGCCAGACCAAGTGAGGACAGTTTGTTTATCAGGGTCTGAGGAATCATGGTGTTGAACGCGGAGGTGAAGTCCACAAAGAGCATACGAACATATGAATCCTTCTGCTCCAGGTGAGTGAGGGCAGTGTGGACCACGGAGGAAATGGCGTCCTCTGTGGATCGATTTTTCCTGTATGCATACTGGTGTGGATTAACATTGACGCGGAAGTTGGCTTTGATGTGGGTCTGAACCAGTCTTTCAAGGCACTTTGTGACTATCGGTGTGAGGGCTACTGGCCGATAGTCATTCAGACCTGTCACTGCGGACCTCTTGGGGACCGGGATGATGGTGGCGGTCTTCATGCAAGTGGGGACAGCTGCCTGGATGAGGGAGGCGTTGAAGATGTCCGCCAGCACATCTGAGAGCTGGTCCGCGCACTCTCTCAGCACCCGTCCGGGGATGTTGTCTGGGCCAGCAGCTGTTCGGGGGAGAGCTCTAATGTGAAGAAAAAACTTCAGTCCATTCAAACTTAAACAAATAAACTCAGCGGCACTTAAACTACATCAAAAAATGATTAAAACTTACCTTCTGGCTTTTTCACACAAATATCATACAATGGTGGTGCACCCAAGATGGGGCCCTAAAATTTAGATGAGTTGAGTAAAACAATCTTATATTTATTTTTGAAATTATTAGATCTCACTGGTTAATAAGAAATAAGTGGGTTTTCCCACATGTTTTGTTAAGTATTGTTTTCTGTTTGAGTAATATTGTTTAATCAACCCATCTTTAACATTTCACACTGCAAAAGTAATTAAATTATGTGTGATCTATACTGATATAGAATCAAGTCAATTGTTTCAGAAGTGAGAATGTTTTGTTGAGACACCCAAACTTACTCATGTCTAATTAATTGCCCGTGTTTGAAAAGCCAGCTGAGTCTGAGAAGGAGCCTTTGGGAATCTGTTTCTGACTTTATGTTGGATGGATGTGGCTTCTTGGGTTTGTCTGCCTAAAACTAGATTCTGATATTCTGGGACCTCAACATGACTCTATATACCTCTTGTGCTTCCAGCAATCTGTGCATGTTCTCTCCGCTGATAAGTGTGCACCATGGTGATCACATCAATGAGCGATCTTCTTTTAATCTTAATTCAGAAGATTGCAGCGAACACTACCTTACTTCTGAGACTTCAACAAAAATGTTAAAAAATATTCAAATTAAATGGAGTTTGAGTTAGTCATTTAACTAAGGAGTTGTTGTAGATGGTGATGGCTGTGGAACAAGCACTGCCAATCCTCCTTTCCTTTTCCTGCTACTCTTTAAATTCCGATCTACTATTATAGTCAGGAAACCCGCCAGAGAGATGTTGGAGTCGGGGATATGACCTTGCAGCCATGTCTCAGTAAAACACATAATACTGCATTCCTGATACTCCTGCTGAGTCCTTATCAGGGATTGAAGTTCATCCAATTTATAAGCAGATGACATTACATTGCCCATGATGATGGATGGCAGGGAGGGTTTGAAATTTCTCCTCCTTCTTTCTCTCCTCTTTCGTGCTCTGCATTCAAGATGCCTCCTTTTTAACTTCTCTGGGATTTCATGCTTCAGTTGTCGTATTATTTCTGCTTTTCCAATGTTGATCAGCTGCTCCCTGTTGTAAACCACATTTTTTTGCTACGGTTACTCATCATAACAAAAGAGCAAAATGTATAAAGGTATCAATCACAAATCAATCCAGCTGTACAGCATTAAAACAAAAAAGAAATAGTTGTCAAAAAAAAGCAACAACTATGTTTTCATTTGAAACGGATGAAACTTGAAAAATAAGGAAAGATCGCAATGAAACTTGAGGAGCTACTCCAACGTGCTGCCACCAGCGAGGAAACATCCAAGTATTTTCTGAAGGAGACATTGCGTTATCTGACAACCTTACATGTAATCCACTTAACAGAAATGGATGTGTGTACTTCAATAATGTGTCTGAACTAGGTTCGGTTATCCTTTAAAGCCACTCTTTAGTTTCCGCTATCACTAATGTGCCTCACCAAAGGTTAGCGAATAAATTACCTGTTCTGAATCAGTCGGCAATGCTTTCAACATGGCTTCGAATTGGTTAGATTGATTTTCTAGTAAATTTAAAAAAAATAATCACCTAATAGGACATTTTTAAAACTTGTGGCAACAGCTGATGTCTGTGAAAACTTAAGACCACTCTCAAAAAACACTTATTGTCTATTTTAAGGGCTCAAACGTCAAATTGTCAATAGTCTTCCTCATTGTTTCTCTTTAGGGTTGAGCCTGTCACTGGCATTGAACACTAAGGGAGCTTTTTGATTGGCTGCTTTCCAAGCGGGCAGCCAATAGTGTGTAAAGTCACGCTATTTTAGATAGACTTAGTGAGTTTGCCAAGGCTAAACCATGAAGACTGGTGTTCACTGTACATAGATTTGTCTCATATAAAAGGCGATTCACCAAACATTTAGTTTGTTGCTCTCCCGATTGTTGTCCAGATTACGGTTTAAAGGATTAAAGTGAGCTTGAAAAACGTTGAGAAAAATTTCACTGATAGTCTAGCTTAAAGATGATCTAGCTTTGCATCCAAGTTGACTTTAGGACCGTTAAAATTTGGTGTGTAATTTTACATTTTCACTTGGTTTTATCAGATTAAAGATTAAATAAAATGCATTAAATGTTAAGGTAAGAACTTTTTCTTTAATAAATATTTTTTTACCATACCCAATAGTTGATTTTTTTGTTCTTGTATTTTACTCTTCCACAAAGGAAGAGTAAAGTCTGATTTTAAGTTTATACATAGTAGATGACCAGATTAAATACAAACATTTCCAATGTTATGCTTAACAACCTCAAAGATGAAGCATTAGAGAAGTCAGTGATTTATGATGAAATGGTAAAAGATTAAATCAGAAACGAAGTCGCAACTAACTGTTGGTCAAATCCTGGACATGGACATAGACGGCATATGAGAATAAAATATTGTTGTGGCTTCAAATGTTATTAGTACAGGCTTAGTTTTCATCACCATCATTGGTAGAATTTGGGGAGTTTGAAGTCAAGCGACTTAATGCAAAAATAAAACGATGTAGAACAGCCGACATGCACAGGAATACCATGAGCAGAAACACACAGACCAGGGTTTGAACCCAAGGACCTTTTTACACTAAAGCAACAGGTCTGCCAGCTATACCACAGTGACAGCTTTACAGGAGATATGTTGTTGTGTGACCCTGTGGTTGTTTCAAGGAGATTTTAATAAATATAAAATAAAATAAAAACTCTGAAAGTGTGAAAATATTGAAGCCGATTGTTTTGTGCTCCATGTATTATTTAAATAAAGGTTGTGTAGTAGAATGCTTGAGACATTAATCACATACGGAATGCTAATAATGACTCATGCTGAGGGCAGCAACTAACGAATGTTTTCATAATTGATTAAACTGTCGATTATTAAGCTAATAAAAACAAATTTTAATTAAGAAGGAAAACACATGACAATTGTGGCTGCAATTTATTAAACTTTGTTTAAAGGGAAAAAATAACCTGAACAGTATAAAATATTTGTCCAAATTAATGCATAAAATAAAAGAAATGAGGTAAAATTCCCAAAAAACTTGAGTGTTCAGCATGTTGACAAAAATCTCCGCCCTTATTATGCTGTAAATTTAAATTCATATTTTATTTGATCTTCATTCTGCAGGAGGCTGCCTTAGTTGGGCATTATTGTTACAAATAATATGAACTGCTGTCTCTTTAGAACAGAGTTTGTATGTTGTAAGTGGGGGCTGAGCGTTTTGTTCCACATGTATTGTTTATTGTCGCTTCTTTTTTTCTGTAGAAGAAATCTAAAATGACAAAAAGTACATATGAAAAGTAACGAAGCTGCGCACACACACCTGCAACACTAAATTAATATTAAATAAATTTACTAACAATATTAGTTAATGGTTATTTTAGCGCGCCGGCTCTTCCTCTCCCGCTTCAACTCCGACATGTTTTCGTCTCAGATGTTCACTAAAAGAAGACTTTCGTGGAGTTTCGTGTTCCGCCATCTTGCTCTGGGCAAATGTGTTAATGCCGCCTGAGCCATGCGCTAGCAAAACATGGCTAACAATTGGCTGATTTCTTCTTCTACTGCTCCACCTATAGATCACAGCGTTAGGTAGCTCATTACTGCCACGTATGGGAGCGCAGATATAACAGATTGTGTTTATAATTGACAGCCTACGATAAAACGTGATTATAAAGCGACTAATCGATGACTAAATTAGTTGTCAACTATTTAAATAATCTATTTTAATCGATTAGTTGATTCAGCATTATTCATATCCCAGTCTGATATTGATACCTAATATCTGCTTGATATCAGCCTGAAAACAATTATCAGACATCATCTCTCCAACAACACAAGCAAACCTTTCCAGCGTTTGAAGAAAGGTTAATATTTATGTAACCCATTGATTAATGCTAAATGGATCAGTTTTCTCCCACTATTGTTCTCGGACTAATATCACCTACTCAAGCTTTTCAAGCACTCCACATCCAAAAGCTATAAAAGTCTTAAACACTAAGAGTTAACTTCAGGATTGTCTGTCTTAATAGTTCAAATAAAACAAACATTTCCCTCAACGTAATATAAAAATAACTAGCTAACTTAAGGAGTCAAAACTCTACTCTAGGAGTAGTTGACCCTCTTAACAAATGCAGTTTTTTATTAGAAACTGTGATTACAGCCTCTTGATGTATTCGGTTTGTTGTGTGATGATTCTCCTCATTTAAAGCCTTCGTTTGCTTTATCCTGTGTCTGCACAGCAGGGCCGTTGCTTCTGTGTTTGATATCCCAATGAGTCTGGATAATAAGCTAATTTGCTCCCTTTAATGGCACATCCCACTTAGGAGGAAATATTTGTGCAAAACCTCTTTGAGTACTGGGACTGTTTTGTTTTGTATAAGTGGTTTTAAAGGGAATCATTTTCCCCTTTCGCGTGAAGGCAGAGATGTCTGTTTGCAGTAATCTACCCAACTTGCCCTAAGGGGTTAATTTAACTGCAGACACACACAAGCGTAGCAGATAAATTTAGCTGGGCCGCACAGTTAGTTTTGTTTTCATAACTCAAGTTTGACATTTTTCAAAAATATGTTTTTCATTGTTTCAGAAAAGGTGCACAGATATTGGATTATATTGGTCTTGATCTAAAATCATTAATATTACCACTCCACAAGCAGGCAGTTCCAGCATTTGATCCGCGCCAACATGGCAAAATTGACGTTTATTCAATTGTAGAATCTTTTGCCTTTATTTAGTTAACCCTTTTTTTTTTTTTTAAATGGATCAGTTTTATCATAACTGCTTATGCTGTTTGTGCTGAAATCGTATCAGATCAATATCGGTATCTGACAATACTGCAGACCGAAATATCTTTATCATTGTTTAACAATTGTGTTTTATCGACAAGGTGAATATTTTATTGTCCAATACTGTTATCCTGGTAGAGTTGCTTTTTTTAGTCTCCCAGGCTTTATTACCTCTTTTAGCAGAATCCGAATTGACAGCATCAATTTTTCCAAGGTGTCTCCAAACGAAGCATTTGCTATTTCTTTCTCTGGAACCCTGAAACCTGTTTAGAGATTTGCGACTCCACTGAAAACGTCTCAATCACTCTACAGTCTAATGTTGCTCAGACTATCTGGTAATCGTCTGATAATTAGTGACATGAGGCCTGGTTGAAAGCTCTCTCTACACACTGTTGCATTCATTTGAAACCTGTCTTTTTACAGTCCTGCAGCTGATAAATCTAGAGAGTTGCTCCTCTTGGATTTCATGCGGTATCATCTATAACTAGTGAGCTGTCATTCCCAATCTCTTTCACTTTGATGAAGTATCTCTAACAGCTGACTGGCATGTTTAGCAGTGAGGAACTTTCACTACTTGGATTAGTAACAATAATAAAATACATTAGTTTATATAAGCCATCTATGGCCTACATTTTAAGTGTTTGTGTTCAGTATAGTCATAACACCTGATGATATTCAATGATTTAGATCTGTGCTCAATGGATGTTTTCCACATGGTATACAGCTAAACCCTGATATTGGTTCAATTCTGCATTGTACTACAAGTGGACTTAAATATTTAGCCTTCAGAATCACTTTCGTTTTTTAAGGTTCTTATCTTTCTTTGTCGTAAATTACTCTAGCTTAAAAAACTCCTCGGCTTCGACTCAAAGCCGGAATATTCCAGCCTCTCTGATTCGCCTCTATTGTCTGGTTGATTTCCCCAGTCACAGCGTCTTGCTGGGGGGGGGGATTAAGGGCCATCAAAAAGAATGAAGTGGGAACAATAACTGTGTGTGTGTGACGGTGAAAGTGTGAGCGAATGTGTGGGTTTGGCTTATTCTGCGCGAGAGTTTGTTTTTGTGTGGACTCCTAAGTTTGGGTTGAGTGTTTGTGTGTGTGGTCTCCGCGATGTGTGTTTTGAACTAAAGCCAAAATTTCCACAGCCAGCAGAGGCCTCTCCTCCTGGCTCCGTCCGCTGATGACGGCCTTCGCTGTCCGTCGCTCCAGCTGGCAGCCGAACCCCAATCCAAACACTCCAGCGGCCAAAGGCAGCCCGACAGGGGCTCTTTGTGAAGCCGGAGTGTTTATCTGTCTGTCTCTGTGTGTACTTAACACCTATTGGGACTTGTTGTCCAGTAGATGATTGACTGTAAATGTTTGTTATTTTTAAAGCCGTTTCTGTGGCAGTTTAGCATTATTCACTCAAATCTTACTGAGGCATTCAGGGTACCAATCACAATTCTTATTCTTATTATCTGTATTTAGTTGTTAAAATTCAGTATGTGGCAATTTATTGCGTGTCCTTTTAGTTTCAGGAGGATAAATTTTGCCGGTACCAATAAGATTAATAAAACAAGTGTTTCAGTTTCATCCCTTGCTCAAACTCACACTTTGCCAGCTTACTTTCTTTGCTTAAGGAAAAATGTTTCAGCTGAACTCTGTTGGTTACAGAAACATTTGTAGGGCGGGAAAAAGTGACAAACCTTTCTGCTTATGTTTCAGTTTAGTAACATTTAGTAGCAGCTTACAATGCAGATATGTCATTAAGGTTAGCATCAAACTAACATTAAGCTGCATCAGAGCTTGGCACAGAATAGCACGATACCTTTTGTATAATGTTACGACTGAGCACATTTCCACTTATTTATAGGCCTTTTCACAGAACCTTGTGTGATATCGCTTGGTTTAGCTTTTTATTTGCAGCTCAATATTTTTTTTGTAGATTAATACCGTTTTAGAACCAGAATCAGTTTTAAAGGTGAAGATTGTGTGCACTAACAAGAAATTGGATCCTCCGTTTCAAGCACTCGTTGCAACATGAATGGAGTTGTTTAAACTTTAGAGGACATTAAATAAAGGTTAAAAGGAACAAATGACTGCTCAGATTATAAGATGTTTATTGATTCCTCACAAAGAAGGTCTGGGGACCAAATCTGTTTCTGTGCTCGCTGGTTTAAGGGGTATTGGTTAGTTGGATCATTGTCGTAGTACACTGATTGTTTACATTTGTGACTCACTGCGGTCACAATGGTAAGCCAATTTGTCACTGTACTGAAAACAATGGCTGGACTGGCGGAAGAAAAAAAAGTTTACAAGAAATACTTTTAATACCCAAGAATAGGCATAACCTCTTACAAGTAACTTGGCGACCAACAACTTATTTCCATAAGTTTCAGTGTATTTAAAGCAAACGTGCATATGGTAAAAACTTATGAAATTTTAATATATTTTAGTATTCAAATTGTATCAACTATACACACCAAATGTCAACTATATTTTTGGATCGAAGAATGCACTAAGGGTATTTTTATTGCTATTACAGGATGCTGTGGCTCGACTAGAGGAGGTTGATCTATCAATAATTTTTTGATGAGGTGACAGTTGGCAATTATTCCTCCCCTAAAACTAAAGGTTAGGAGGCTTCCTTTTGATTGACTCTTTGTCGTTGTTAACTGTACTCTTCCCTTGTTCCCCCATTATTCAGTGTATTTCAGTCATGCAGGCTTGTTGTGCTCCAGTGCCCACTGTGTTTTTTTATTCCTGTTGTCCTCTTCTAAAACAAAAGAAAAAACAAAAGAAAATCGAGCCTGCATGCTCTGCTGCCATCGGTAGATTCCATTATTTACTGCTTCACAGCTATGTCGTTCTTGCTGTTACTATAGGAAAGTGACTTAGGTTACAGTGAACTAAGATTGGGATTGGCTGCTCACCAATCCATCCATTCAACCATTTTCCAATCCGCTTATACCTGTGGGGTCGTGACGGTCTGCTGGTGCCTATCTCTAGCTGTGGGGTTACACCTTGTACAGGTCACCATTATATCGCAGGGCAACGCAGTGACAGACGGGATAAACCACCGCAAACTGGCATGCAACAAAACAGAACAACCTGTTCAAGGTTCAGCTTCATTAAAATCTAACAGGACACCAGTTCACCATCTGGAGCTACTGAAATATCAGTGACTTTGGGCCTTGTGGTTCCTGTGCTTTAATATGCTCTAAAACCAAACCTAATCTAATTTGATTATTCAAATCTGAAAGTCTCTTCTGTAATGTTTCATTTTTAATGACCCAAACTGTTAATGTTTGGGTTGAAACTGACTAAGATGAAGTACAGCAGCTGTAAAGAGACTCTGTGGTCGTTTCTGTGGTTTCTAAAACCAGAGTGACTGGTTTCAGGGATGTAAATTAGTTCTTTTGAGGCAAACCATTGCTGTGCAACACGTTTCAGTGGGAGGATGTAGGACGGTAATGATGAACTCATTGTGAATCACTACAGCATGTCAAGCAGTTATGTTAATTTAATAACAATATACATTTTATTGCGTCTTTCATCTGATGCTAATCTAATTGAAAATAATCATTAAAAGCTTTTTCCTTTCAAGAACGCTTCAGTCTCCCCTACTGTTTAAAATTCCTTCCCAACCTAAGCTGCCGTACGCTTTATTTGTTGGGTAGGTTCAGCTTTGAAGCGCTTGTGCTTTATCCGAGGCTTTTTGCACTTTCAGCACAATCAGTCATATTCTACCATCAATATTACCTGTGACCATAAGGCTGCACAATAAATCCAAAATACATCATCCTTGCACCTTTATTATAGTATTCATTTTGGAATGGCCTGTTTGGAGTGCAGTAATTGTTGGCTGATACAGTGCAAGTTTTATGAGCTTGTGTTCAACAAGTTAGCCAGTTGGAAAATCTGAGGGCATGAAATTCTCACATTGCCTAAAATACTAAAGGTCACAAAAGAGGAGGAAGAAAATATCACAGATATCACAGCTGATATGATATGATCATCAGAATGTTTTGATATCTAAATTATTGCCGTCACAAGACTTTCTCATGCAGACGTATTTGGCGATGAGAAATATTAACAATTCAAAGTTGTGGTCTTTCCATATTGACTAACTAATTCTGATGCCAACCGGTGGAACATAATCTTGGGAACATGATTTTACTGACTCTGCAGCAATTCCTCATCCAGAACAAAAATGTGGAAACATTGGAGAGGGGCCACTCCCTTTTAGGAACAACCCTCAAGCAGAATCAGGCTTTAGGTCTGCATATTCCGGGCAAAGGGCTGAAATCAGTTCTCATTGTGGTGATGACATGATGACCTTTGTTCTCCCCATCTTGTCCTATGTTTCTTCTTGTCACAACCAACCAGCGTCCCCCTCTTTATGCGAGCCACATGGTGTGGTTCGTCATGCTTTTGTTCATTGCACTTGAACACCAATGCATTATGATCTCTCATTCATGTATCATTTTATGATAATACAAAATAACATTTTACAGTAGAAATTTAGGTAGTCAATCTCTCAAGATTTAAAGCCTACCATGCCTTATAGCCATACCCATCTGTGTATTTTACATGGATTTTATTTAATGGACCAAAGGAAGGTAGTATTGACCTGTTAATCCGATGAGCAGAAGCATCCAGGAGGTCCATTGTTACTGTTAAATAAATAAACTAATGGTCTCCCAAATGATGCAGGTATGCTGATATATGTAGGCAGATTTAGGTCAGAAACACTAATAAGAGGAAAATAATGAAAGTAAAGTTTGATTTAAAAGTACTACATTAATCCTAAAGAATAATATTTTGTTGGTCGTACTAAGCTTCTTTACAGATTAGTAGATGCTGATGCTCATGGGCAGGGAGGAATTAGTGAAAATTTGAAGAAGCCTCTGATTGTTCTTTAAAGGTCTTAACAGAGCTACTCCAACATACTTCCACTTTAGGAGGCGAAATTCTTGAATAGATGCTCAGTTTGACTTCAGTTTGACCAGGTTACATCCGTGAGATGTTACAGGTGTAAAGTTAAGGTAACATCTAAGCTAAGACTCTGAATCTGGCAGCAACAGTGCGTGTCCTGAGCAACCCTCTCCATTTGTCATCTTGGGCGCCTAACTGGGATAATTTCATGGTCTGACGAGCTGGTGGAGACGGGAGGGGACGCCGGAAACTTTAAAGAGGTTTCCTATTCTAATGCGTGTGTGGATGAGGATGAAGGATCTGTGCGTCTGCTTAGGTTTCCCCTCTCATTGTGACCACAGAGGTCGACTCCTACGATTAAGCCATGAATCACAGCGTGTGATGGCATAACTACTCACTGCTGCGCTGGACATTTGCCGTCCTTTATCAGAGTGTGGATTACGGAAGGCAGAGGAAGGTTAGGCTTGTCCTTCTGCGTTGCTTTACTGACATGTTTACCTCAGGTACATTCTCCAATACCAAATCCAATATATGTGACTTTATGGGCTGCCCTGCTCAAGTTATCTTTACACAACCTAGGACTAGATGTGGGCGTGTAGTATTATCATTTCCTGTTATGATAAGGATTGTAATTTATTGTCACAATAATACATTTGCTTATTGATGATTGAAAACTCTAAACGTGGTTCAAATATTGGTTTTGCCGTTTTTTCCCACTGTCTGAGCCTTTTTGAGTCTTCCACAATGGCTCTTGGTAGTTTTGACTAAAAATGATAATTAACTAGTTGTTTTTGTATAAAGGGGAAACAATGTTATTGATTTTTTTTCCTCTCTGTTTTCTATAAATTAAAGACACGTAAAGTATCAGTAATAGCGTTTTAGATAAGTTTTTCTCACCAGAATTATTGAAAATATCCACATTTTAATGTGAAAAATGTATCCATCTTGTATTTTATATAAAAGCAAAAGAGTACCAATACACTTGTATTTCCTATATGAATTATACCCTGTTATTCAAAGGTTAATGTAACATTTTTGAAACCCCGAAGAAATTGTTTTCCCACACTAAAACTAACGCTTCGGATCATAAAGCAGTGGTTAAATCAAAACTTGACTAAATGCAGTTAGTGTTGCAGTCAAGACAATAAATCACACTTGATTATGATTCTAAGTTAGAGTGTTGTTTGTTACATCCATCCATCCATCCATTGTCTTCCGCTTATCCTGGATCGGGTCATGAGGGCAACAGCCAAAGCAGCGAGACCCAGACTTTCCTCTCCCCTGCCACTTGGGCCAGGTCATCCGGGGGAATCTCAAGGCATTCCCTGGCCAGCTGAGAAACATAGTCCCTCCAGCGTGTCCTGGATCTTCCTCTGGGCCTCCTCCCTGTGGGACATGACCAGAACACCTGGTGAGGTGTTCTGGGCACCCCTTTTCCGACTCAAGACCATGGCATCGGACTTGGAGACACTGATTCTCATCCCGGCCGCGTCACACTCTGCTGCAAACCGCTCCAGCGAGAGCCGCACACCACGAGCTGATGAAGCCAAAAGGACCACATCTTCTGCAAAAAGCAGAGATGCAATCCTAAGTCCACCAAATCGGATCCCCTCAACACCTTGGCTGCGCCTAGAAATTGTATACGTGAAAGTTATTAACAGAATCGTTTGTTACAGTATTGCACATATAGATAGTACCACTGGATATTGTCACGACATTTTAAAACCATATCCCCGTTCCTACTAAGGAGATGTTTCAACCATTTAAATCAGGAGTGTTGGACCAGAGACATCACTAAAGCTTGCAGGATGCTTAAATGTGTCATTAAATCTAAACTTTCTTTTTTTTCAGTCTCCTCTGCATCCATTTTTGCCTTCTGTCTCTTTAAACCCTCAGTTGGTCGTGGCAGATGGCTGCATGTACTGCATGCAGCCGGGTTCTGCCAGTAGGTTTCTTCGTGTTAAAGGGGAGTTTTTCCTCTCCACGGTCGCTACATGCATGCTCAGTATGACGGATTGCTGTTAAGTCAAGGACAACTGATTCCGGAGGTGTGAATGCTGCAAGTCAATGACTGAATGGCTGGGTTTACTTAGATTGGAAAGATATGTAGTGATGTAGCTTTGATTTGAATAGATTTTCTTGTAAAGTGCCTTGAGACGACATCTATTGTAAATTGGCGCTATATAAATAAACTGATTGTTGATTGTTGATTCTAGAGGGATTTTTATTTACCATTGACTTCTCGCTGTCTCTGGATGAGATAGTCGTTTGTCTTCTCCTAAACTCGTCTCTTTTGTTCTTGATTTGCACAAGCTGAGATAAAAAACTTTCTCGTAACTGCCCGTGCTTGTTGCTGTAAATGTGGAAACAGAAATAGAAGGCAAACTCTGTGACTCAGCTTTGTTTTTCTCGTCATATTTTTTTTTTCCCATCACCTCGTTATTTCTTCAGAGTGCAAATTCTTTTACAAAGCTTAGTCATTATTTTTGTTTCTGTTTGTTTCCAGCCTTTATGAAAGGATTTTCCATGATGAGCAGCTAACACCGTCGACCGCACAACCGCAGGAAGAGACGTGGCTGCAGCTCCACCCACAGTCGACGCATGGCGGTATTAGGGGTAAGACCTGTTCTCTTTTTAAAGGTGCCACCAAAGGTTTGGTAAAAAAATGACATGAAATATACTTTTAATTCAATAGGAGCAATGATTTTCACTGAGACCTTTTTCCTATCTTTCCTCCCAGACGTCCTGCAGAGTTCTTGTAGATGTAGACGCGGCTTAAGCCTCTGAATAATGGATGCTGGGTTTCTCAGAGTCTGATTCACTGAGCGTAACCGGCCATTAGCTGAGTAATCCTTGCTGGTTATTTTACAGCAGGTTGTTTGGTTGCAGCTGTCAGTCGGGTTTTTACACACTGATTTTAGACAAACAAGTCAGTTACTCTACTGAAGACCTGGTTGTGTGTCTCCTGTAGAGACACAACATAGAAATACCTTTTTAAAGGAATAAAAGTGTAACTTGGTAGAAGTGACATTCACTATAATTAACACTCCCATCTCCTAGAACATGGGTCTTCAGCCGCAGTCAATGTCCTGCTGCTTTTTAGATGCATCCCCACAACACATCTAAATCAAACGAGTTACCAGATCTTTGTGAAAGTTCCTAATAGCAGAAACGCATCTGAAGGTTGCTGTACAATAGCACTGAAGAACGACTTGCCGATGCTTGTCCAAGAATATGATTCTGCCTGCATTCTCCATAATTCACACCCTGTTTAATTCAAGCATTGTTTGTTTAATTTTCAGGAATACAAATCTTACCAAAACTAGAATTTTTTTTAGATCTGATTCATGACTTTACCAAAATACCAAATTATCAAATTTCTGAGTTGTCAGACTGAAATGGATTTCCGGCCCATCTCGCTCCGTTGGTTGTAGGCGACATAGTTTCCATACACCATACAAGGCATGACTTTAATGTAACCAGTTTTGATCTTTTCACACAAAAAATCCAATTTGTCATTTCGTAGTTTGTCCAATTTTTATGTCATTCCCTCCAGACATATATCATAATTCTCCTTCAACTTGTTTTGATCTTGTCGAGATCTCAAGGTTTAAAAACGTTCAAACAGATCCGTGGCGTCCAATGTTACATCCACAAACACTAAGTTTCTGTTTGACGTTCTTGGTCGCTTTGAGGCCGTGAACTATTCACACTAATGAAAGATAATACTAAAAAGCTATATCTTGGACTTTGGTTGGTGTCTTTAAGAGCCACCATACACCAAAACATCCATCAGATGTGAGCTGCAATTGTCTCATTGCTTGATTTTGGACACTCATGACCCAAAGCTTGACCCATTACCGTCTTCCTTGGTCCACTCGGTTGACCAAATAGGCTTCTTCTGTGTTATTTCATTCTGAAATCAGGATCAAAGTCTGGATGAAGAAGTGACTAGGCAATAAATCCAAGATACTTGAAGTCCAGTGGTGGAGTTGGGCTGCCATGTCGCCCTGCTGGTGTCGATCCATTTTGTTTTCATCTGGTCAGCTGCCTTCCAGGAACTTTAAAGCGGTCAATGACTCCTTTGCTAGGTTTATTCTCCAGTATGACTTGGCATCTATCCACATTACCAAACATAAAAATACTACGTTGTGTACTTACCGTAGTTTAACTGCGGGTTGTTTGACTGGAAACCGAACTGTTGCTAACTCGTAACACGGCAGTTTATAATCTAACAGATACCATGATGTGAGTAAACTCCCAGAGATTTGTTAACAATGAAATCACAGTCTGTCACGCTGTTGCTCAACACAGACAGTGTTTCCCTGTTGCCCTCGTGCCTCGCTGTCAGAGCGTGATTCACCCGAGCAGCGACGAGTCGCAACGCGTTTGTGTGTTTGCTGGGTTTGGTGCTCAGCAGCTGCGCTCGCTTGTGAAATGGGTCGTTTCCCCCGGCGATAAAAACTCTCCTGCCTCCCTTGTCGGTGTATCTCAGGTAGAGGTGGATTAAAGCGAGCAGCCGCGTCCTAGCAGGGGGAGCGGGAGCGAAGATGCAAGGCACCACGAACAATGAGGCTTTGTAATCTAATATAAAATGCTGCAGTAATATCCAACCCAATGCGCCCTCGTGAGAGTTTAGTCAGAGGCTTACAAAGTATTAACCAATTACCCTCAGAGCAGATCCAGTCTTCAGAAAAAATACCCCTAAAAGAAAATATTTTGAAGTTTACATATTTCTAAAGAAGTGTACAACAGGAAAAAAAGACTGTAACCACTTCATATTATCAAAGGTAACCTGAAATAAATATTAGATGCCTATTTTTTAAGTTACGGTTGAACGTTGTAATGTGATAAACTTATCTGATCCAACCCGATTCCATGTGTTAAAATAATAACCTATCAAAGCCCAATATCTGTGATTCCCCAGAAATGTCTGCTTTACTTTTATTCAAGCAAAAATGGCCAATGTGAGATAAACCTCGACGAAATTGGATTGTAGGGCAGGCTTTGACTAGACCATCAATGCATTGCAGTTGTTTTCTTTTATAGTTGAACATACATTCACCGGCCACTTTATTAGGTACATCTTGCTAGTTCCATGTTGGACTCTCTTTTACCTACAGAACTGCCTTAATTGTTTGTGCCATAAGTACAAGGTACTGTAAACATTCATCAGAGAGATTGGTCCATATTGACATGATGGCATGTCCCCTATCCCAGTTGAGCTCTATTGGATTGAGATCTGGTGTCTGCGGAGGCCATTAGGGTAAATTAAACTCGTTATTATGTTCAAGAAACGAGTCTGAGAGGATTTGAGCTTTATGACATGGCACTTTATTCTGCTGGAAGTAGCCATCAGAAGATGGTACACTGTGGTCATAAAGGGATGGACATGGTCAGCAACAATACTCAGGTAGGCTGTGGCGTTGCAACAATGCTCAATTGGTACTAAGGGACCCAAAGAGAGCCATGAAAATGTCCCCCATACCATTACACCACCACCTGCAGCCTGAACCGTTGATACCAGGCAGGATGGATTCATGCTTTCATGTTGTTGACACCAAATTCTGACCCTACCATCCGAATGTGGCAGCAGATGCTGAGACTCATCAGACCAGGGAACGTTTTTCCATTCTTCTATTGTCCAATTTCGGTTAGCCTGTGCAAACTGTAGCCTCAGTTTCCTGTTCTTAGCTGACAGGACTGACACCCAATTTGGTCTTCTGCTTCTGTAGCCTATCTGGCTCAAGGTTCCACGTGCTGTACGTTCAGAGATGCTCTTCTGCATACCTTGGTTGTAATGAATAGAATAGAATGCCTTTTGTTGTCATTATACACATTGTACAAGGAGATTGGAGGACAACCCCTTTCAGTGCCGTGCAAAAACAATAAATGAATAAATAAAAAATATCTGTACAAAATATATACAGAAATAAACAATGTGAATGATCTGCAAGGAATATAGAAATGTATATGAATATGTAGTACATACAGAATTTTTTTTCTAGATAATTAGACAGTGGTGGTGATATTGCACTTGTATATAGGTATAATATGAATATAAAATATTGCACAAATATTGCTATAATGACATTGTATTGCACAGAGGTGAGGTTATTACACAGTTACAGACCAGTTGAGTTCAGGGCGGTGAAGCTATTTTTGAGTCTGTTTGTCCTGGCCTTGATGCACCTGTAGCGCCTGCAGGAGGGCAGCAGGTCAAACAGGTCAATTGAGTGCTTATTTGAGTTACTGTTGCCTTTTCTAGCAGCTCTAACCAGTCGGACCATTGTCCTCTGACCTCTGGCTTCAACTGGATATTTTGTCTTTTCTGGACCGTTCTCTGTAAACCCTAGAGATGGTTGTGCATGAAAATCCCAGTAGATTAGCAGTTTCTGAAATACTCAAAACCAACAATGCCACGTTCAGTCACTTAAATCACCTTTCTCACCCATTCTGATGCTCTGTTTGAGCAGATCGTCTTGACCATGTCTTCATGCCTAAATGCATTAAGTTGCTTCCAAATGATTGGCTGATTCTACATTTGCGTTAATCAGCAGCTGGCCAGGTGTACCTAATAAAGCGCCAGTGAGTGTCAATGTTCAACACTGTGTGCCTTGATGAGATCCCTCTGTCTGTGGGATGCCGCAGAGATGAGCTGCCTGCGCTATCGGCTCAGTGTCACATAAAGCAGCTAGATGTGAAGTATTTCTTTGTTTTCTTGAGTTGTTTGACATTTAGCAAACAGTTCTTTGGTGTGTATTACTGCAACCGAGTGGATAAGACTATGGGTCCAAATGGCAATATTGATTAAATGTACATAATAAATTCTGATTCAAAAATTATCAAGCTAAATTATTAAGTTTTACATATACTTTGCCTTAGTTTTATTAAAACACTGGCCCGTTTAAAGATTTTTTTTACCCCGTATTGTCCACAAGTGTTTTTGGGCTCCTATTTAATTTTTAGATATTTTATTCTTCAGAAATTTGAATGTATACTCTGGTAAAAAAAAATAAAAATCATTATATACAACTATGGCTGTTCATATGCAAAGCAAATACTATAGCCAATAGATAGAAATATTAATACATACTCAAATTAAAGTATCTAATAATAAAAATATAAAAATTGTGTCCCAAATAATCAAAGTTTAATGAAATTGTGACATTCCTAATATTGCTTCTGTACTTTACATAAAGTGAGCAAAAATCATTCTATTAAAGTTATCCAGGTTGTAAAGCAACCTCAACCCATCACACTGCCACCACCATGCTTCACTGTGATGATCGATATCCTAAAGTGGGAGTAATACGCTCCCAAATCCACAGAATAATTCTGCCAAAGTCTTGATTACAATCGAGAGGTTTTTGTTTGGGAAATGTATTTAAGATTTCTTAATATTAAGGGTTCCTGCGCACACGTGCGTACGTCTATATTTACAAACAGTTAGCATCTCAGTCTAGGAACCTTTGAGCAGTAGCTTCATAATATTTATACAGTTTCTGCATGTATCGCTGACAGAGAGCATTACTTTTAGCAATGATTTCGTATCATGTCACTTGGATATGTTTATCCAGTCATATGAGAAATTGTTTGTGGACAAAAAGTTGATTTAATTTAGCACTAGTTCTTATTTTGGTAGAATTAAAATATGGACTAAGTTGGGTTAGTTCAATATTTAATGTTTGACCAATAATCCGAGTTTGAGCCGTGCTGGTTTATTTTGCTTTCGGTAGAACTAACCAGCAGCGTCTGACGCGCGCATTGACTCATTTCTTTGTGTCCCCGTTCCTCCGCAGAACCCCGACATGCTGACGAGGAAGATCAAGCTGTGTCACATCAACGCCCACATCACATGTCGCCTCTGCGAGGGCTACCTGGTCGACGCCACCACCGTCACCGAGTGCTTACACACCTGTAGGTCCATCTGTCTCAACCCATTTCCTGTTTTCAGCTCTCTCACTGCCTTTCTTTGTCTTACCTTCCAACTCTTGTCTGTTTTATTCTTCATCCTTCCCGTGTCTCATCTTGTTCATTTTAAATACAGCAGGCGGAGGAAAGCAGCGTGTTTGTTTGTACTCCTAAACTAAAGCAGTTTGTAAATATTTCCTCGTTAAAGCCTGATCAAATCAGCGTCTTGAACATGCAGCCTGATAACAGAGCGTGTAATCTGCACGTTACATCACACAAGAAGAGGGTGATAATGTTGCCTCTGGTTCACACTGAGGTGCATCATTAGCTTGGTTCAGTAAAGTCGAGTAACACCATCTTTTTCTTTCTGCAGTCAGGCTTTTTTTTTTTTGTGTTTAGTCCAAAAGAGATCTTTCATTAGCTGAGATTAACGTTTAAGTCGAGTTATTGAAACAGAATAAAAAGCTGTTTGAAGATAATGCACCTAATATATCTTAACAGACCAAATTGTTGCTGTTTCCAGTTAGATGTCGGAAAACCCGGATTCAGAAATGAACTGGCTATATTTAATAAGAAAAAAAGATCTTCTATTTCCTTATAATTTCTGAAACCCCTGTGTGTTTGTCCTCCCATCCATTCATTTGTGTGTGAATCCATCTATTGGCCTAAAACGGAACGACAGTTTTGAAAATCTGAGTCGGAAAAAATCACCACACACACATAGATACACATATCTAATGACCAGTTAATGTAATGGTCATGTTTATGGACAGTGGGTGGATGCAGTCATGCCGATAGCTCATGGATGATGCCAGATCTGGCTTTTTTCTGAATCTATTTAAAATGTTTGAATGTTCTAAATTAGTTCAGTTTAATGCTTACATGTCAGCTTTGTATTGTTTTTGTGAAATCATTTTTAAAGCCCAGCTTCCTCTTAGTTTCTCAACGTCCTGTGTCACCAGTGAGGCCTGTAGACTCAGCTTGAATGAAATCCTCTGTTTTTTTGGTTTAACGTTTGATAGTTCCTGCTCACATGAAGCCCTCCGTTTTTACCGTCTTTGTTTTATCGCTTGTTTGGCTGTGAAGAAAGCAGCTTCATCCTGTGTCAGATCCCTGCTGGGGTCACAGAGTTTACGAGCCTGCGTCCATTTTACATCATCTGCAAACCTAAGTGCCCTCTGAAGCTCACACGAGAGCAGAAGGAGTAGAAAGCTCAGCACCAACACTAAGCTGATCATTTTCCGGCTGGATTTCTGAATTGTTTTTAGCTGTACGCTGCTTCTTGCAGTTGTAATGAGACACACAGGAAACCTTTTCCCACTGCTGGATATTTAAAACATGAAAGAACAACTTAAAGATCTGAGCAAAGCGCAGAAACCTGAAATTAATGTATAAAATCAATATGGATGCTTCAGTACTTGTCGTTTCCACTAGAGGGAGCCCCTGCACCACAGACGAGAGCCCTTTCAGCCTCTTCAAACAGTCCAGAAATGAGACTTTGATTCTCCCTTACAGTGTGAAAATGGGGCTCCTCCGTCTGAGAGCCGGGAGTACAAAGACCTTCGCATCACGTCATCTGTGCAGCTGCTCATACGCAATAAATGTGTCAAGTAGAGATGAATTTCACAGCACACTGGGCTCCACAAATTACATTGTAGACTCGTACGATACATGTATTCTGCCAACAAAAGGCTTGCTGTAGTTCAAAGCAAAATCCCTGAAGTCTAATGTCATTTAAGGGATTGTTAGCTTCGTCCAAAGTGGCTTTTTGATTTGACATGGGTTTTCCCTGCTGCCATAAACCAGGAGCATTTGGTTCTGTTTCATCCGTACTTCATTTTCATTCACGCTCATTTTTATTACTGATAAAAACCCCTTTGAATTAAATCAATAGGGTTTTTTTTGTTCCAGTTTGTAATAACACAACTCTGAGAATTTTAGGTTTCTGTTTTTA
>JAVLVB010000408.1:592922-604089 GCA_032876305.1 Orestias chungarensis | reverse complement strand
GGGGGGGGGGGGGGGGGGGGGGGGGGGGGCGCCGCGGAGCAACACACGCACAGTCTGCAATCAGCAGCGTGCTGTCGCTAACACGATAAACCGCCAAGGACCGAGCAGCCGACGGATCCGTTTTATTCTTCTCTCCTGCAGGGAGCAACGGCGGCAGCGGCCTGGAAGTGCCGAAGCTCTATGTGTGTTTTTGTCTAATAGATGATGCGTCGAACGCAACCCCATTCACAAGCTCGCTCAACATAAACAGTTCTGAGAGCCACAGTCAGTATTACACCGTGTGTGAAACACAACAGAGTTAAACTCCTGGTTGTTAGGTTATACTTTATATCCAAGTAACTAGTTTCCGGTAATCTATTATAAAAGATTGTCTGGAACAAATACTTTGAATATCATCAATTTGAAAGGAAGTGCTCTGGTCCAGCTATTCTTTAAGCTTTCTAGCTTAATTAGCCCTTATTATTAGCCCTAACCGATAAATAATACAGGTAGGGAAAGACCATATGCCGGCATTAACGTTAGTGTCTGCCGATGTTGGACAGTTTATAGCTTCAAGTATGAATCGAAGTAAAACTGGGCCGATGTGAACAACCAATTTGTTTTTCCATTTTTTTTTACTTGTTCAGGTTTTTTCTGGAGCGCCATGTGGTTTTTGTTTGGTCATGTGATCACCGTAATGAGTATGCGACTGTCGGAGTGGTTTAGCTAAAGTAGAGAAGGGATGACAGGAATCTGGTGGTTGTTTAAAATCAGTTCAGCTAAGAACGATTAGCTGGAAAGATCTCTATAGTCAAAAATGACCCGTTTCTTTTGTACTTAGTTCTTGAAGACATGACTGTTCATCTGGTAGAGATACTGCTTATAGGTGGTTGATTCATTATGTTCTTTATTATTGTATGTGGAAAGACCACACCGTGTTCACACATGCATCATTTTCTGAATGCCATGTTAGACTTTGCGTAGTAACAGAAAATAAATTGTGCTGAATTTGATTAATTATTTGGTTAGGAGAGCTGAAAACGAACGGGGTGTCTAAGAACCTTGGAGAGCTATTGATCCGGACTGCTTTAAATGACTGAGCATCTAACCATTTGGAAGGGTGATGAGGGAGTTAAAGAAGACTTCTGAACAATGCATAACTTTTAAAGCTTTATTACTTTTTTATAGAGAGCTGGGTGAGTGTAGATTTGCATTCTAATGAAACGCTAATGTAATTTCCATGATTAGTCTGATCTGTAATCTGCAGCTACAGATCATTTTCTGCCCCTAATGAGTGCAGCAGTAACAGTAAAGTAACTTTAAATTAGAACATTTTTGCTAGCTAGCCATGATGATTTGCACTCAGGACCGTGTATTACCGCACTGTTATGCTTTCTAACATTTTTTAAGGATGTAGATTTTTGTCCTTAACCTCGGCTTGGAGAAAGTGTCTTCTATGAAACAGGCAAAAGGCTTGGAGAAAGTTGACTTTTTTCAAACCTAAAAAGCTCCAAAAACTTCACCTATAATACTTATACCATGTGAAATCTTTAAATTCATCTTGTTTTAGAGCAAGGGTAGCCACACTTTTCAAGCTTGCGAGCTACTGCAAAAAAAGGTCTATTACTTTTATATGATTTAAGTAATTTTTATTGGATATTTTGTCTTTTTAGGATGGCATATTTCATTTAAATGCAATCTATAACACAGTTTCTAAGCTGAACCAGGCTTTATTTGTCTGATCACACGCTCTTGTTGGTTATAGGCCTATAAGATCAACACTTGAAAGAAACACATGGCTATTTAACATAGCAGTTGAAAAAAAAGAGACTAGAGCTCAGGTTCTGTCCAGATAGTTTGCTGCTACAAGAAGAGATGAGAATTTTCCACAGTGTGTTGCTTTCTTATTATTGCAACGTGCAGATGTCTTCTTCAGCAGCAGAAATAGTGCGTGGGTGAGTGTCAGAGGTTTATCAGCGGTTACGACAGAAGGCCACCAGCACATGTGGTTGCTTTCATTTTTTGCCTCGACTCTGTTGACTATTTGCAACCGAACGACAGATGGCCCTGTGATCACACCCCAGTATTTTAGCAATTCTAAGAGTGCTGCAGCCCTCTGAGAGACTGTTGGTAATTTTGACTTTTCAGAGACTTAAATTCTTTAGCTCAAAGGAAAGAAGGTGCCTAATAAGTATGCTCTCCTTAATTTAGGACAGTTTCCTTGTGAAGCCACACTCTTCCTGATTACACAGGTACACGTCATTTGGCGCCGTGGTTAATTCGCTGCTACTCAGCTAAGGATGTTTGAACAAAGTCACAAGCTGTACATTTTAAGAAACTAATCCTTTATGATTTAAGAGACATGGTTAATGATCAACGCTGCATAGCTGGCGCAGCCTCATTGTTGCCTTAAAGTTTCATTTCTTTCTGTCTCGTAAAGGGATCTGTTTTCTATTCTTTATGCCTTAGAAAATCAACTTACACAGATTCTTTTGGAAATGAATCCACAACTAAAGTTAATGTTTGATTCTAAATAGACTCTTGAGATAAAAACACACATTCCTGGGCCTTAGAGGCTGATTTTCTGTGTTTTGAACCTCAGTTTATTATACATTATCTACTTTTTACCAGTCACATTTATTGTATTGAAGGTCTACAGATTTCAATATAGTTGCATTTTATATTTAAATACAATTTATGGGAAGGAATAATGAGTTGATAAATGTTTCCCTTGATTAGCTTCGTGACGAATGCGAAATTAAAGGTTTGTAGTTGACACCAAATAAACTCATCTGTCTGCAGATTCGGTGTTTCCCAGGAAATTTAACATTGCTGCTTTTTTGGCCTCGCAGGACATTAAAGCCGACTACAAACGATCATAAGAGATTTGAAGTCCCCACAGATGCTGAAAAATAAAACACTTCTGCTCATTTAATAACAAAAATTTTTTAAAACCCTTTCTGCTTTTTTCCCCAACAAACAAAGTTAAAAACATATGTGTCCAAAAATCTAGCTGTCTATCCGTCTATCCAATAAAAGCGGTATACTTAAACGTAGAAATGCTACCCTCGTTTCTCCAGCAGGGGTCGCTGTGTGGCTGCTCACCAGACCTCCTGTTTTGACCCTCAACTCAACGGCTCCTCATTGTGCCGCAGCGTTGACAAACACACCAAGCGTTTGGGCTTTTTCCTCCATAACTCTGCTGCGAACTCGACACGTCGTGTCCTTAGCCGCCCGTGTCAAAATGCTCCGTCAGAACCGAGCCCCCCCCCCCCAGCTGTGCAGCCGTGTCACAAGCAAAGAGAAAAAGGTTACATCACAGCCAGACAGGGACGACCATATGCTCCAAACCAGCTTCGAAAGTGTCAATTGGATTTTGTTTTTTCATTATAACACATTTGATATTTTTCCATGAATGTCATTTCGAGGTTTCTAGCTCTTTATGCAACAGAGTTTAATAAGATGTGAGCTACAGGAGAGGTGTGCGTTTTTTGGTTTGAGGTGTTGCATAAATCAACTGGTGCAGCTGCAGCTGCACTCATCTCATACGTAAAAAAAAAAATCTAAATCAAAGCCTGCTCTCTACGTGAGAAGTGCGTTTACTGTCATATTTCCTGTTAAGAATCTCTGTGTAGCTGATGAAGTTCAGCTCAAGGTTACAAGTTTCCTGTTTGGTCTGAAAGCGTAGGAAGTGTAATAGAAACACATTCTATGTCCGGATGGAAAGATAATTTATTCTTTGTACCACCATCTCATAGTTTAATCAATCGGTATATCTGTCCATTCATCCGCTTGTTTCACCATTGAAAACCTGTATCTCAGCTCTTTTACTCTTCTAATACCCTCCTGTAAGGGTCTCAGAGGTTTGTTGGAGGACATTTGCTAACCAGCATTATTAAGTTCAGAAGCATCCAAGAGGTCCATGATGTACAGGATGAAACCGAAATGCACATTTTAGCCTTCATTCAGACAAATATATTTTATGGTGTCGGCAGCATCATTCTCTTTTTGTTCTTTACTTTAGCTGCTATAAATTGATGACATTATAGATATTGTTAGAGAAGAATTTATCCTACAGCAGCACAAGCTCTTAAAAATGCAGCTAAACATACAACGGAAAGGTTTTTATCAAAACATGTTAGAATGGTCCAGTCAAAGTCCAGAAAATCGAACCAAAAATCCATAACAAGACTTGACATTCCTCAGATTCCCTTTATCGAATCTGACTGAACTTGATCTGCTTGTTTTTCTGTCAACTATTAAAACAATGAAAATGAAAATAAAAAATTGTTGTTAGATTTCATTTTGCTTCAATTTCACACATGTAACTAAATTGCGTTGGTGTATCAAACAAAATGGAAGTAACAATAAAAGTTTGGATGTGATTTGAGTAATTAATGGGTAATTAATAAATTATGGGCTAAATGAAAAGGATTCAAATTTTATCACAGTATCATGCTGTAATATTGTGATCATGATGAAACCAATTACATCAAATCTAAAAAGATGTCAAGTTAATTGTTTTGCATTTTTATTTTAAACCAAAAGATTTCATGATCTATCAGTAAACCGTTTTTTTTGAGCTTTCACATTTCTTGTCATGTCAGCAAAATTACCACATTATCGATAGATGACACGATATATCCCACCCCGAATGTTTGTTCATCGCTGTTAAATTATCTAAAATTTAGAAATCAACATGGCAGAACGTATTTAACAGCCTTTATCAGTACAGGTGTCACGGTTGGTAACTTCTTTTCTTTATCCGTTCCAGCCATGACAGAACAATGCAGGACATCGTCTATAAGCTGGTTCCAGGACTGCAAGAGGGTAGGAGTCATTCTGTTTTATTAGAAACAATTGTGATTGTCAACCATGTTGTTAATGTTGGTGTTTTTGGGTTTCATATCGTTAAGGGAAACATGCGCATTGACTGTCTGTCATTTGTGGGTTATTTCCAACACACAGGCAGAGAAGCTTTTAGTACAGAGATGTAATCAAACACTTGAGAAAACCCCTTATATTCGTCATTTTTGCCTCTTGTGTGCAGCGGAGATAAAGAAGCAGAGGGACTTCTATCAGAAGCTGGGCATGGAGGTGCCTGGGGACATTAAAGGAGAGCTGTGCAACTTGAAGACTCCTCTAGAACAACGAAACGGTACTCATGCTCAGAAATACTCGTTGCTTCTTTTTTACAGTTCATTCAGGGATTGAAAGCCGCATTGGCGTTGAGTTGGTTGTTTTCCGTTTTGAAGTTTTTATTCAGCTTTGAGAGACTCTGGCTTTTCAATTTAGTCGGGAAAACACTTAAACATTTTTGACATGGTTGCAAGGAGATTTTGTTTCAAAGAAGTTTATTTATAACAGACGTCTCCCTCCTCAGTCAGGCTGCTGTTGAGAAGGACCAGTTTTCTCCTGAATTACTCTGACCAGTGGTTTTTCGGCTCAGATACATTTATTTGTTTATTTAATGCACCAAAATAAACAAGTTTGGGAATGTGAGAGCAAAGCTCATCCGTTTGGCTGAATATCCTTAAAAGCTCACAATGTTTTAGAACCTAAATCTTGGGAGAAGCTGGTCCTCCAAATGCACAGTGACTTAAACATAATGCCAAATTAGTCACAAAGTCCCCGGAAGACCACAAAGTCAATCGTTTCGAGCGGCCATTACGAAGCCCTGATCGAAGTCTCATTGAAAAATTGTAGAGGGAGCTGCAAGGGGGAGGAAGGTGGGGGGAAATCCCGACCCTGTCACAAAAATGAGGCAAAAGTACTTTATTTATCCCAAAGTGTTATTTAGGTAACTCATTTAAAGCAACACTAAAGATTGTTCAGTTCATTTTGGTGGCCGGTGGACAAAAGCCTAAATGAAGACTGCATTTCCCATGAGGCCCAGCGCTTAGTTGTAAAAACCTGATCACCTGGTCGCCTGCAGTTGTATTGAAGTACATTTCTGTTTCCAGTGGCTGCTTGAAGGACGATGTTGAAAATAAGAAACAGGGGAAGTGACGTTTGCCGTAAAGCCGACGGTACATTTATAGTTGGTTTGTGTAGCAGGGTTCCTGCCACCCTCCTCAAAGTTGCTCAGTGCCAGATAAAGCGACACGGACCCCTCGGGCAATGACATAGCCGTAAGTCGATGTATACTCACAAAGGTAATGAAAATATTTTATGAGGGTTGAAGAGGTACTTGGTGTTGCTTTAATTAAGGAGTTTGTATCGATGGGTATGGCTGCAGGCAGGAAAGACCGCCTGTAGCAGTTCGTTTTACAACCAAGCTTAAACACCTCTGACTAAAGAAAACCTGTGAAAAGATCTCTTACTGTCAAAAATAGGAAGTGCCGACTAAATAATTAATTAAGGAGTAAACTGTAAAACCAAGGAAATGCAGTTTCTTGTTTTACTGAATTCTGAATATCAGGTTGTTTTTTTTCAAGCATATACTAGCATTGTTTTTGATTAACTATACTAAAATGTATGAGTGATGAAAAAGCAGATTTGGTATTGCAGGTCAGATCTTGGCCTGGGTTTTGCTTCTTGAAAAACCGTCCCGTCTGTCGATCCTTTTGAGAAAGTATATCACTACGTTGTCAGTACTTTATAATTATTAAATCTCTTTAACCTTAAATGTCTGCAGATTTCTGTCTGAGTGGAGAAAACTGGCTTTGGTTTTACTGGATGTAACAGACACGCTGTTAATCAGGCCCCCTACCTTGGAAAATGTCTGCAGTCCCACCAGACGAAAAGCCTTCCTACACTTTTGTTTAAACGAAAAATCGTTTGACACCTTTCCCCTAAAAGTTCGCAATGTCTTTCACTCCAGCACTGTGTATGTGTCACTGCTCTTATTAGCATACATGAAGAATGAACCCCCCTCCCCAATCAGTAATGACTAACGTTAGCAGCACAACCACGAGGAACAGCAGAAGCCATTAAACATTACAGATGAAGGCAATTTAGCCAACCAGAACGAGCTGCCGGTTTGTTTTTTGCGCAGCGCCGTTTTTCTGAAGCAGCTCGCTGCTGCGTGTTGGTGTGAATGTGTGTCCAGAGGGTTGTCATGCTGGCAGACCTAATCGCTCGTTTAATCCCCCTCTCTTATTTTGGTAATTAAGGTTCAAATAGGAGTGGAACTGCAGTCTGATTTAGATTTTTTTTTTTTTTATTGTATTTCTTTCCCCTCAAAGTCACTTTCAGCTAAAGCAGGGAACACCTTTCGCTCAGATTTCAAATAAGCCCAAGAAAGTTCTGCTTGCTGTAGATTAAAAATCCAATAGAACTCTTCCAACGTGGGCAGTAATGATATTTTGATGTCTTCTGTGTTTGGAAGGAGCTTTTCCTCTGACTATTTCCAAGCTAAATTGTAAACACTTATGAATGCTTAGAACAGATTTCTTTGACCCTGAATATGTTTGTTGTACCCCCCGGATTTTATCTGCTGTAGCTGCTGTAGCTTCTTTTCACCTCCAGCCTTCCTATTCAAATTGAATCCAGTATTACTATAGCTGCTACAGTTCAGTTAAAATTCAATTCAGTTCAGTTCGTTTCTATTTCTAACATGTAATTAAACGTCATTGCAATCAATCGTACATACATTTCAGTTGTTCCTATTCATGTTTCAGCAGATCAAGTACAATTAATTAAAGTGGTGTAAAAGTTTTGAATGCAAGGAAACACAGCAAATTGCATTGAGCCATTGATTTGCAGCAGGACCAGCATGATGCAACGATAGACAGTCGCTTATATTGTATTGTTCACTTTACAGCAATACTTAGCATGCATGCGGCGACAGTAGAAAGAAAACATTCCCCTTTAAACAGGAAGAAACCTCAAGCATAACCAGAACCTGGCTCAGTGTCAATATCGCTCAGGATTTTTTCTTTCCTTCTCCTCCTGCCTCCTCTATGATTGAAACATAGCTATTTAAATTCCCTTTATTTAATCCCCTTTGGGATAAATAAAGTATTTTTGATTGGGGTTTTTTCACCACTGGAAGAAAAGTAAACTGCTATGATCAAATAAAGTGATTTAAAACAAAATCTGCAAGGAGATGAGAAATGATCCCTTATTAAACTGAGGAAAAGTCTGTTTGTCTGAGGTAATATGTAACCCATGAGGTCCTTGCAAATGAATCTTCTTATGTCATGTAAAAACACACAAAGTCACATCCATTTATACATAATATGAATTGAAGCAGAAATCCTGAATCCTTAAATCAAAGTTTTAATTGGAAGTCATTTTGAGTCGAATCATGGTCCCAAAACTGTACATTAAATCAAGAAAGGTTGATGCCAATATATGCATCATTAGTCCCTATAACTGCAGAGACGGCCCCCCTGTAGGTCAGCGAGGAGGCATGATTTCACATGTCTGAACCAGCACAGACCTCTTCTAAAGGGACTCTAAAAGAAGTTGTCCTCATTCTGTCTAGACGGGGGGTTCACCTGTGCATTTAGCTTTGATCAATTGGGGAGTGGATGTTTAGCGCAAGAGCCATTTAACGTTTAAAAATCGTGGCTCTGTTTGTTTTAAAGTAGAAATGCTAAGTTCTCGAGGGCTGCTTGACAGCGGCCAAAAACAAAAAGCCGCTTCCACTGTCACGCAGACTCATTCTTCCAAATTACTAGCTTTTCTGAGCACTTAACCCGAGAAGACTGGGGGCACACGGGGACACAATGAGTCTGCGGAGTAGATTTTTCCAACACAGACACACACACGTAGGTGGCTTACTCCATCTCTCACCCGTCGCACTGTAGCCTGGAAATGTCATTTTGGACGCCTGTGGGATTTTAATGTTTGCAGGATGTCTCATAAATCATAAAAGAGACAGAAGATCATTTTCTAACTGTACCGGGAGAGACAAAAAAAGACACCCTATAAGATGCGGGAAGCTCAAACACATCCCAGGACCTGGTGATATGTGAGGGTTGTTTGAAGACCTTACAAAAGCAAGGCTCTCCTGATGAGCAATAAGTGAGGACGGCTCAGCACTATGGAAACACGGGAAGAAACTCGGTAATCCATGGAGGCATGTGGAGGTGGGTCCAGACGGAAAGTAGTCACAGAGGACCGAGTGCGTGCAGTGTCTGAGCTCCAGGCACATAAACACCGCTTATTCCTCCGCTGGATCCTGAAACAGACTGAATATCTTTCTTTCCGAAGGTAATGGGAAACAAAACCCATCTGTGCTGCTGTTCTGTCGCCGCAACGCAATTTAGACCCCGATAACCGAGTTTTATGGCTAAAAATTCAATACCGCAACAATATCACAGGCAACGAGGAAATTCATAAGAGATGTTTGCTCTAACTGGATCAGTTGGCGCTGCTTGTTCGCAGCACTTCTATCAGATGGATGAGGAGCCTTTGCGAGCGAGCTGGAGTGAGGCGGCATTCTTCGTCTGAGCTGTACCTGGCCGGCTTTCCTTCAGTTCAGATGATTTTTATTTATTAAAAGCTGGAGATGCTCTGCTGCGTTGCTGTCAGTCTTGTCGAGTTATGAGGAGGCTGTATTTACATCAGCAGATAAAGTAATTCCATTATTGTCAAGACTCAAAAACAAATATATTGTCTTTGTCTTAGTGACTGATACGCTTTGATCAAAATTGATTGTGAAAAAATGAAACTACATATATGGATATTAAAGTTAAAAACGTATAACCTATTGTTACGTTGCTGCGGTTTATGATGTTGAGGCAAAGCAGGCGCCTCATGTGCAGAGGTTAATAGTCCTCAGGGTACAGTTGCATACGTTTGGAGGTTTGCTGCATGAGGATGTTTCCTCTCTTCTCTCTCTGCTCGTTTCCTGTCCAAATACTGTAAATAAAAACCAACGGTATCACAAAAACCGTTTATATATAGGAAAAAAACTACAACTAGAACTGGAAAGATCGACAAAAACCTAATTTTCAAGGAAACGAAACAAATTCACTGCTTTAGTTGGTAACAAAACACACAATAATCAAATAAGTAACAATGAAGCATTTTAGTAATTAATCTACATGTTAATTTTTAAGGACAGAAAGGGTTTTATGCTGTAACGTAAAATTTAAAACTAAAAGGAAAGCGAGGGCCTCTTCTTGTTCATTAAGCCCTCGCTTTGGTCCGGGTCGCAATCTGACCTCTAAGACAACCGGCTGGATCTCTGCTGGTATATTTTTTTGGCATTAGGACGTCATCCCCCCTGATAATGTGTGTTTTGTTCTGATAGCGTGTAGTAAGATGTTCAAGTCACTTCAGGTAATACGGACTGTCAGTTCTAGCGGCGGTTTTCTAAAGACTAGATGGAGACTTCATTTGGTGATTACTAATCACTAAGACTACTGTAAACAAGAAGGTTTGCTAAGGTAATCCTCATGGAACAGGACAAAAAGACATGAGTCTTTCTTGATCTGTAAAGAATATCCATAAAACTTGCAAGGCTAAAAGAATCTTCCAACCTAAATCCAAGATCGATTTCACGAGAATCTGTTTATTTGACTACACATGTCGTCTCAAGGCACTTTACAAGAAAATCAATTAAAGTTATTGATGCATCATAAAAATCGCCATAGAGTCATTGACTTGCAGCATGCACTCCTCTGGAATCAGCGGCCCGAAACAATTGTCTTGTGTTGTCATTGACTTTAAAGCAATCCCTCATACTGAGCATGCATGTAGCGACAGTGGAGAGGAAAAACTCCCCTTTAACAGGAGGAAACCTCCAGCAGAACCAGGCTCAGTACAAGCAGCCGTCTGCCACAACCGACTGGGGGGTTGAAGAGACAGAAAACTAAAACAGATGCAGAAGATACTGGGGGAAAAAAGAGTTTATAGCAGTAGTTGTAGAGCGTCACTGGCAGCCTCTCAGCCCATGTTCTCCTCCAAGAAGCTGTCTCAGCTAACAGAACGCCAGACCGGGTGTAGCTAAGAACACTAAGAGAAAACAAAAGGTTAACAAGGTTGAAATAACGGTAACTAAAGCAGATTGGAAAAGGGAAGGAAGTGGCAGAGAGAATCAAGAATCAGTTTATTTATATAGCGCCAATTTACAACAGGTGTCGTCTCAAGGCACTTTACAAAAAATCAATTAAAATCAAGGATACATTCTAACAAATCAATTTGAAAAAGTTTCCAATCTAAGGAACCCCAGCAGATTGCATCGAGTCATTGACTTGCAGCATTCACTCCTCTGGAATCAGCATGCAGAAAC
>JAVLVB010000408.1:574878-592822 GCA_032876305.1 Orestias chungarensis | reverse complement strand
AAGAAGGAAATCTTACAGACCTGTTTTATATGAGACTTGAAAGACATTTCCTGATCAAAAATAACACCCAGGTTCTTTACATTGTCACCAGATGCCAACCTGATTCTATCCAGGTCAAGTGGCTGACTAAGCAATTTCTTTTTTAGGGGTTCTGGTCCAAAGATAACAACTTCTGTCTTTTCAGAGTTCAAGAGCAGAAGAAAGAGAGAGAAGTGGTCAGGTTGTCCTTCAGCAGCCTAAGCCTGTAGCAGCATAACTATAGAAATAACTTAAATAGCTTAGCCCTGTAGAGCGGGACATGAAGAAGGAACAAGATGGTAACCCCAGTGGATTTAGAGGAAAAGTTTAATGACTAATCTCCCTCAGTTCTTTGTGGTCGAATTAAAAAATTTAACATAAAATTAACTACCTGTTATTAATGTTTAACATTTAGCAAAAGCTTTACTTAAATGTTTAGTGACACACTAAACCTTAGGGTTAGAGGCCATAACTACCCACAAGTCGCTGAAATCCTCTGATAACGGATCAAAAAACAGCTATACCTTAATATGCATTAATAGACGCAGTGGAAACCCTTAGCAGAAGACCGTGGAAGTTAACATCCACGGTCTTCCTTATCTCCACTCCTGAGGAGCAGCCAAATGAAAGTGAATAGCCCTCCTGGATTGGCTGCTCTGCAAACACCACCCAATAGAAAAACGGGTAGCTTTGCTTGTTATTCTATCCTTTTCTGCATCAAAAAGTTGCAGAAATGAAACGAGCAAAGAGATCAGCTCTTAGTTCACCACGGAGGGCTTTTCTATAACACCTTCCCACTTCTTTACTGATTCATCGCGAAACTTAACGCTGCCTTAATCATATCAACGTAAGCGCCCATTATATAAATATCAGAGAAGTGGTTCCATGCCTGTATGCTAGTCGGAGACGTGTCCTTGACAGCATGGACATCCCGTCAGACACGTGAGATCGTATGAACGCTTCTCTGTCTGTAGTGATTTTCTGCTCCAGTAGACGCACTTAACTTAAGAGAGCAGTGAGGGAAACCTGACGGCATCGAAAGAAAATGTTACATCCAGGTTTCCTGTATAGCCTCGAAAGGTCTAGAGTATGAGTGGAAATATTTTCCAGATATGGATAAGAAAGAAATGGCTCAAGAAAATTGTTTATTTACATACTGCACTGTCTATTTTCTCTAAAATGTTCTTCCATTCAGCCATCCATTCATCCCCTACTTTATGTCAGCAGTTTTCAGCTCATTTTCTATACCTTTTCTCAAACAGGTGACACAAAATCAGAAGAAGTCCCAAATAAGGAGGCTGGAGAGGAGAAACCAGAAGAGGACACAGACTATCACCGTAGTGACGAGCAGGTACTCCATCAATTTTCCTCCTGCATCTTCTTCTGATGGCCTTATAACATTGATTTTCGATTGATATGACTTTAAAGGTTTGGTTATTTATTTATGTATTTTAAAAATGTTAAAAGGAAGCTGGTTAAAACGGTCATTTGTGTTATTTGTAGGCACAGTGGTATTAAAAACGGAACCAGTCAGGCTAAATAATCTTGTGGGGAGTTGAGGTATTGTTGTGGCAGGATCGTCTCTCTCTGCAGCACGAAGCATCGCTCCTGCATACTGATGCACAGATGGAAAAAAGCTTTCTTATATTAAAAAAAAGCTCAAATCTTTCCCTCCATCTCCAAAGAAGCACTTCCTCCTCGGTATGGATGGAGGGGCGGGTGGGGGAGGAAGCCTGTCCCCATCGTGGGTGAAGATCCTGCCCTTTTGTAAATTCAGCAGCCATCCAGAAATGCCCACAGAATAGCTAATACTGCAGTCTGAACGCCGTGATGTGAAATGTCACAGACAGAGGTGGAGGGGGAGAGAGCGGGGAAATACAAGATGACATATAAAAGAGGGAGAAATTGCAGGATTGAGAGGCCAAAAATGGCCGCTGACGGTAACGAGGGTGATGAGGTGATCGTCAAATCGCAGAATTTCATTCGCCGGATTTCGTGTTGGAGGGCAGCTTTCATCTGGGTGACTGCGAATGTGAGGCTCGTCGGAGGGACAGGGTATAGAAAGGAAACGGCTGATGGATCGGCCTGTTTAAACCACCGTGGGAGGATGATGATGGGGGGGGAGTGATGGGAGCAGATGAGAAAGGTGAAAACATTTTGTTTACTGCATATACCTGTAGAGGCGGAAGGCTGTCGACTCTCAATAATTTTACAAACCGTTTATGTTTGTCTATTGGTTTAATATCGGTATCAAGCAATCTTAAAATGTTTGATAACAACCAAGCGGCCCCTGTTTTCTCACCCTCCTTTGTTGAGCTAGCCTTTAAATATTGAGGAAGTCAGTGTTAGTGACTTTGTCCCTAATATGTTTCTTTATCCTTTTATCCAAGTCAAAATGTGAGAAATCTCACTCTATTCATGATTTCAGACAACATTGTTGTTACAAAACAAACTCTGCTTTCCAAAAGACTTTGCAGCATAACCACAGTTAACAGGTTGATTTGGATGATTAAATTAAATCCTCATTTTATCTGTTCACTCAGAAAACAGGAAGAGGTGAGCAGGGTAAGTTAAAAGAGTAAGTTTTTAAGAGCATGTCTCAGAGGACTAACTCCAGCAGCAGCATCTGCTAGCTGGTACGGTGAGGATGCCGAGTCCGACTCCTCTGCCGGTTCACACACACACACACACACACACACACGTAAGAACCGACAGGACACGCGTGGCTGCCTTCCTGAAAACTTCTTAGCTACCTCCTGGACGACTTTTCAAAATGTATCCCAGTGGCGCGAGGCGCTGGTAGAAAGAACTCAAGAAACACCTGACTAACACAAACAAAAGTGCAGAAAAAAAACAAAAAACATAACCACAAAGAATCAGAAAACCAGAAATTTCTCAACGATGTGACTTTAACTCCTCATCTTTGTCGATTTAACTTGTACATTAAAAAGATTGCTCTAAATGTTCCCGTCGATGCTACGTGAGACCTCAGATGTCCAGAATTAAAGCGTAAAACAAAGATTCAGAAGGAAGAAGTTCCATCAGACCTCTGCAACAACTCCGCAATGAGCCTGAAGCTCTTTATGCACAGCACACAGCATTTTCTTTGCTCGCCTCTCTCTTGCATCAGCGCATTTGTGTGTTTAGCTGCAGGAGACCTGCTCGGCTCCACGGACCCGTCGGTAATGTACTATAATAATATGAAACCGCCTCGCACGCTGCCATCGACCCACCGTGGCGTCCCGATCGCCAGGCTTTTATTTTACATGATGAGCTTTTTCTTGCTGCCTTCGCCACTGCAGTGTTGATCTTAGCTTATTGAAGAGCAGGCGATGCAGTGAAGCGCAGCCGGTGTTTGTTTGAGCTCTGAGAGGCTGTTCAAACCAAAACCAGGGGGATGTGTGGTCCGTCGTATCTCTGAAAAGAACAGTAAAAAGGAGTTCACAGGAAATAAGTCAGGAAGGCAATAACTAGAGATAAACATGTAGATGAGGCAGATTAGAGCATTTACCTCAGTGACTGAGGCTATATAAAGTATGGTGTTAATCTGTACCTCAGCAAAGCTAGGTCACTGGTGCCCCAATACAACATTTCTGATTATTATACAAAATTGCTGTCGTCTGTATTTCCGATACTGATATTGACCGGATATCACCACAGGAGCACCACAGGGGACTGTACTCTCACCATTCCTTTTCACTTCAAACTTCCAGTACAAGTCAGACTCCTGTCATCTATAGAAATACTCAAGATGACTGGCAGTTGTCTGGTGTATCAGAAATAAACGAGAAGCAGAGTGCTGAGAGCTGGTGGAGAGCTTTGTGGCATGGTGTAGGAACAATCATCTCATCCTGAATGTGAGCAAAACAAAAGAGATGATTGTAGATTTCAGGAGAAACAGGGCCAAGATCAACGCCCTATTTCCATCAAGTGAGAAGAAGTGGAGATAGTTGAGGAATACAAAAACCTCTGTATTTATCTGGACAACAGACTTGACTGGAGACGCAACCGTGAAGCTTCTACAAGAAGGGACAGAGCCGACTGTTCTTCATGAGCAAGCTAAAAACCTTCAGGTTTTGCAGCAAGATGTTATAGATCCTCTATAAGCCTGTTGTTTAGAGTTTAATCTCCTCTGCCATCATCTGTTAGGGCAGCAGCATCAGAATAAGGGAAACAACCTGATAAAGTAGGCTGGTTCTAAAGAGATAAGTAGCGCCACATTGCTCGTCCTGGTTGCCACTTTGTTAGTGGATGCTGTTGTTGATGACATTTGCTCTTATAGATGTGAAACACAGGCTGATATTTTTTGGCTAATGTTCAACAGGTCAGCATCTGCCTGGAGTGCAACAGCAGCAAGCTTCGCGGACTGAAACGTAAATGGATCCGCTGCTCGGCACAAGCCACCGTCCTCCACCTCAAGAAGTTCATCGCCAAAAAGCTTAACCTTACGTCATTTAACGAGGTACAGAAAGCGACGCACTCAGCGACACCAGCCTATATGAATGTCAGGGAGTTACATCAGTGGGGGCTCAGTTTACTGCGGGAATGTTTCTTTATCATGTAAAAATGTGCATTTTAAAGATGAATAACCCCAGACAGTTGAATGTTATTAAGAATTTCTGTGATGATTATGGTCTACAGCTGATAAAAATCCAAATCTCAATTTAGCTAATAATCGATAATAAGGATTTATAGTACATCGTACATAATCCTGGAGAAAAATGCTGACTTGGACAGCTGGATCAAAGCTTATCAATTAAAAGGTTAGTAGAACGACTACGTGAATAAAAATTTGCACAAGAAAACGGGATTTGGCTCCTCCACAAACCGCCAAAAGAAACCCTACCTGGTTCAATCACTTTGGGCTTCATGTCCTTGATTGGAACTGACCTCATTTAAAGCAACACTAAGTAACTTTTCAAACTTCATAAAATATGTTCATAACTTTTGTGATCATACGTCAACTTACAGCTCGTTGAATGACGGCTATTTCATGACCCGAGGGTTTCTGTATTGCTTTAACCGGCACTAAGCAACTTTGAGGAGGGTGGCAGGAACCCTGCCACATAAAACGACTGCTTTATGGCATACGTCACGTCCGTTTCTTACTTTCAACATCATCATACAACGTTGTGCCACAATTAGATTCCTTACATCGTCCCTTTTCATGCTTCCCACAGACACCGGAAACGGAAATGTACGTCAATCCAACTTTAGGCGACCGGGAGATCAAGATTTTAAGAAGCCAAAAATCGACCAAAACTACGTCTTTAGTGTTGCTTTAAAGCTCACAATGATCATGTCTTTAACCCCAGCAATCAGAACCAACCATTTGATTTCAGGTGTGTTGGACACGTCTGAATGTTGCAGGATACTGGCCTCTAAAGAGGATCTATGGAGAATTGTGAAGAAGAGATGATAGATAATACAAGAGTGAAAAATGCAGAGAAGATGCAGCCCGGGGTTTCCTGGACACCTCAGCAGGACCACAGGGAGGGGGGGTGATAGTGGGTGATAATCTGACAGATAGCTTTTTAGATGGCTGTGAATAATCATCACAGTCCCCCTATTGTTGTTCTATCTTTCCTGTTTTTCTCTGTATCTTTTAATTTTTTGGATGTCACACAGACGAGTGGGTCGTCTCCATTAGATCGCCAGCCCTTCGTAGCGCAGCTCCGATGAGACGCTGCTCCCCACCCCCTCCACCCCCACCCCCTGCTATTGTTGTGTTGTTTTTTGACTGTGAAACGATGTTTGGAACAACTCCTCTTTCAGCTTCTCAACCCATCACAAACTCAACTGTTTCAAATATGTCTGCAGGAAGTCAATAATTCAAGGGGAATACGAACGTTTAAATTTAGATGGAGAGCAAAGTAGGAGACGCTCTAAACAAAACAACCCTGCAGGTACTAAATGATTGAACCCCAAATTAAACCTACAACTGTTTTAAAGAATAAAGATGCAGAAAAAGAGAGAACTCATGTCATATTTTATTCCGCCCATGATGCTGGAGTCAGCATCTGCATTGGTTTGATTTTAAAATACACTGAAAATTATTTCCCTTTTAGTTAAATTACATTTTCCCTTTAGGATAAAAAAAACAAAAACAAAAACATTTTTTTTATGAACGCTTGAAAAAATGAACGAATGAATGGGGATCGGAAAGTTTGTGCTCCCCAGAGGTTAGGGTAATACCCTGGACGTGCACGTGCGCGCACACCTCTGGCAGGGAGAGGTGAGTACGTAGCGTTTTTCTCTGCAAGCGGTGAAACACTCACAAAAAACAAAAACAAAAGGTCATTCAATGTTTTATTTGTCTTTTTTTAATGGTTTTTCACAAACATGTCGTTAGATTGTTAAGATATGCTGTTTACAGTGTTTAATTTCTGGGATATCTGTAAATGCTCATAAAAGCCTGATTTAATGTTATTTTTTTGTCTTATTTTGAAATACAAAAATTTAAAAACTACAAAATGTGGTACTAAATAAGGACAGCCATGGTTTACGCCTAATAATACATGTATGACGATCCTGTTTGACCTGAACTGTGTCCAACTTTCTCAGGGCAGATGATCACTGAGTATCGTTCTGCTAAGAACTAGCGGGTGGCTCTGTGACATACTACACCACCCACCCGACACCCCGCCTCCTCCTCTCCCTCTCTGTCTCTGTATTGACCAGCACAGGCTGGCCCTATAGATTACCAATGCTTCTTTACGGAGGGGGACGGATCCACCGAGGCGGCCTCGTGTTCACTATTGAACCGTAACCGTCGGGTTGCTTCTGTAGTTCAGTGAGATCTGACCATAAACTTCACCGTCGTTCTGCACAGATAGAGCGGCGGGCATGGAGGTCACGGCGTCTGCCTCCCTCTGTGGGAGAATGGAGATTTGATTTCATCCGATGTTGTTCAATAACTTATTGTTTTTTTCCTTTCTGCTTCTTTTTGCAGCTGGATATTTTATGCAACGAGGAAATCCTCGGAAAAGACCACACTTTGAAATTTGTCGTTGTGACAAGATGGAGATTTAAGGTAACAGAATGGCTGAAAACTAAACTTCCAGAAGTTTTGATGCAGAAAATAATCATTTCAGCTGAGCTGGCACAAACGTCTTCAGACAACCAATTTAAATTAATTCATCGTCGCCTTGCAGAGTTAAATTAGACTCAAACAAAAATTCTTTAAATTGTTTCAAGAGGTGATGTTTAGCCTAGTTTCTTTAAGATTAAAAATTAAGATCAAAAGTCATTCATTTAAGAAAATATCTCTCCCTCTTGAACGTGTAGTCAGCCAGGTGTTACAGGCATTTCCTTTTTATAAATATGTTAAGTAAAAAAAAACTTAAACCAAAATGTATTTATACTTTTTACAACAAAATGAATCCAATATTACAAACGGAAAGATTTGAATGAGGTGAGTCCTTTCCATAAATATGGAATATGATGAAAGATGCAGTTGGAAGCTGTTTTTTTTTTATGTTATAGTATTTTATTAAGAGTTTACGTGACAATTCAGCATCTCATCTGAATTTTCCATCCATTCTCTAAACCTGTTTATCTCCAGTAGTCATTAGAGGTAGAGTTAGCAGGTCCCCACAACACAGACAAACTTATAACTAAAGACTATTTAGAAAGACCAATTGTGTGAGGAAACTGGAGTACACATTAAGACTATTTATCTACAAACCTGAGATTAGAACCTAGCAAAAGGCTGATTTAGCTCCTTGACAAACATCCAGCCTTTAACCATTTGTATAGTCAGCTTACTGACCCACCAAATAAAAACCAAAATCCAGTGATCACTTGTCCAGCTGTGTGTGACTTAATCTCTGTCTAAATCCAGCTGTTCTGTCAATGTTTGAGAACATTAGAGAAAAGAAAAAAGCTCAAAGGCCAAGGAAACCCGGCAGACGAGTCAGATTCTGAGTTTTCGCTATGGTATCATTTCAACATGAAAGTTGGTGTAAGTTCATAAGATGGACGAGGCTAAACATCAAACCTGGACGAAAACCTGTTCCACAATAATAAAAACAGAATAATGATGCATCCATAGCTACAGTGAAACAGTTTCAATCAGAATAACTGTGAAACTTTTAAAACCAGACTTTTTATTTTAAAAGATGCTTTCTGCGTCCAGGCTGACAGATGTTGAGGTATTTTGCACAGGAGTATGGATCAACACGTGCCTGTTTGTCTCTAAATGTGCATCACTGGTAGAAGTGGACACTGCAATTGAATAAAAAACCATCTGGAAACACGTAGGGATTTTTCGACAGTGTGTTAACCTGCAATTCCTTTCGGCAGTCTGAAATCAACATTTTTTTTTTAGTTAATCTTTGTACTTTCACTGCTGTTTTTTTCAGAAATCTCCGCTCCTTCTCCATTACAGACCGAAGATGGACCTGCTGTAGCTACAACGGACACAATGGTTGTTTTATTCCACTCCTTTTGTTTGGCATTTTCGCCGCGGACTTTGGTGAAACTTTCTTCCTCTTTTGTTTAGTTTTTTTAATTTTTGATTATTATTTATGCAAAGACGATCAACCAACACCAAGCAAACACCTGACGTCGACGAAAAGCCAGCAATTTCAACGTCTAACGAGAAATCCCAACTGGCACAGGACCTGCAACACCGGCGCGGTTTTACGAACTAAAACAACCTTTTTTTTGTCTTTTTTTTTTTGTCTGCTACATCCTACATATGTGAACAAAAAGAGAAAATGGAAAAAAAGGAGACAAAGCATATATTTATACTTTTGTACAGAAAAGACACAAACCAAGACACTACTGGTGCTCTGTTTACACACAAACAAGATGTCGGGAGTCATTACACATTTTCGAGCTTCATCCTCCTCAGACGATGACTGACGGGAGAAGAAGGTCTTCTTTTATATGTATATGTATATATATATATAAAAGAATATACATAAAAAGGCGTCTTTTCACAACACATGTTCTGGGAGCACAGGAAGTTTATGGAAAAGTTATATAACATGAATCAATTTTAAGCAGATACATCAATTTCTTCTGTTCTACTTTTATTATTTCTTTATGATCCAGATTCCTGATGATTGTCAATTGTGAATAGGCTTTCTTTTTTTAAATTTTGTGTTGTAATTTATGTTCGATATGATGATATTGTACATAAAATGTCATAACAGAGAGATTGAAGAGAGACTTTAGACTGTTAAATAGAAAAAAGAGAGGGGATCCCTGAAGTGCTATCTATTTGGTGACAAAGACTGACTCGTTCTCAGTATCGGATGATATGAACGCATTTTTATGTTGTCTGAGAAGGACACGAAACAGCTATATCAAATCCGCAATGGTTTGTGTTTGTGGGGGTCTGAATATGTGAATCCACTTTAAGGTGGAAGAGGAGGCAGGCGGTTCCAGCTCCTCTTCCTGTAGAGAATAACGACCGTAAGACAAATGATGTTCATTTTAAACTTTATGTCCTCACAACAAGCATTCCGTAATATCCGTCCTTGTTTCTGCAGCAACTTTACCTTCACCTCAAAGGATTATTATAAACCTGATTGAGCAGCTCAACTTGCTGTGTTTTGGTGTTTGACCGAGTTGGAGAATAGGCATCTTATCAGTGTAAGAAACACAACAGGTCAGTCGTTACTGGTGTTGCATCTTTATTTAAAGTTGTTTTTTTCACTGCCAGCTGGAGAAGCTGCATGGTCTTCAGGTTTGTTCCTGACAGATTATTAGCTTTATTTATTATTATTTTTTGCAGAACAGCCAGCATTCAAACCACACACATTCAGGTTCTATCAGGGGCTGGTATGTTATTTATAGCATTTTAATATTGAAATCCAGTAAATGACCACAACTGGGTCGTTTGGTGCTTTTTTTAAATGTTCGTTTTTTGACCTTTTAAGGAGGTTCAGTTCTTAACAACCTACTGTTCTTAACTGTGCGACGCAGAAAATCCACTAAAGAGTCCTGAGCAACGTGGCGGACCTTAAGTTTCATCGCCTCACACTCATTTAGCCTGAATCAGCCCAACACGCTATTCTGATACATCCTTGTCTTTTGGATGGTTTCAATGATGTATTAGAATACTGGAGAGTTTAATCACTTCAAATGATACAATTCAAAAAAGAAACTCGTATACGTTTTATTACACATACTAATGTATTCATTTTGTGATTATATAGCTAATGGAAATCCAAAATTCTGTTTTTGAGAAAATAAAATATTACATCAGCCCAATAATTCACTTAATAACACTGAAAAGTCAACCTGCTGGACAGTTTGTTCATGAACTAAATGATGAATCGTGTTTGCTTATTTCTTGCTGAAACCCAGATTGTCTTAGTAGCAATTTCTCATCAGAGCCAACATGCACTGACGTTACATTTCTGTACACAAAATAATAGTTTAATATAATAACCAAATTTTTCTGACAAATGGAACTTTGGGTTTTGATTAGCAACAAGCTATTATCGCATGGGTGTAATGAATCGATGTAAGAGTTTGACTTTCTGTAAGACCTTTTAGTATCTTCACGGACACAGTTGATACTTTTGTGTTTGGTAGCACTGGAATGAAAAAACAAAATCAGCAACCTCTTTTTTTATTTTTCGTTTGTCTTGTTCGAAAGGGTGGGAGTTCTCCCTCACGCTGATAGTCAGACTTCATCTCTGGTGCTTTCTATGGTGCTAACATTCCCACGTTTTTCTGGTCAGATTCATTTCGAGACGAAGAGGTACTGTGAGAAACGCTCCTGTCTTTTAAACACCCCTCCTGCTTCACTCCTCAGGTGTCGTTTCTTGTCAGAGCGGCCTCTCGGTGCTGCTCCCCTCCCCTCTCCTCTCTTATTGATTTGTTGGCTTTACCCAGCTGCCGCGACTTGCCCTGGATTGAAAACCAAGGGAATTTTAAACAACTTAAAGCCCGATAAGGCTGATGCCGTGAGAACTAAAGGTAAAGTGGTGAGAAATTGGATTTGCTGGCACCAATTTCATGGCTCAAATAGAAATCACGCTTATTACGGGATTCTTTGGCGAGATGTTTGCGCCGCTCAGTCAGATTGAGACGTGCTTCCATCTCCTGTAGATGATTGCCTCGGCAGGACTGCTTAAAATCCAACACAGCTGATTTGGTTTTAATAACCCAGGCTTTCTGTGTCGCTCCAGTGGAGATCTGAATTATCCGCCACCGTTTTTTTTTTTTTTGCTGGTAACCCTGCATTAATTTTTCACTCCCAGCTCTCTGGAACGGATCAATGTTTGGCTTTTTTATTGGGACCAACATTAAGACATCCGTGCTGCTTTTCAGAGGTTTCCGGCAGATAAGACTTTAAAAAAAGCTCTTTTGAAAGATTCAAAGTGGTAGTTTCTCTTTTACATTCAAGAACATTGCCTACATGATTCTGGCTGCAGTTTTAACTCTTAAATTGACTGTGTGGAATAAGAGGCCACTTGAAAAGAAAGGTTTTGTTGCTGATTAATTGCAAAACGCAGAGAAAAAACCTATCCAAATCAACCTGACTGTGTAAAACTAGCAGCCCTCGAACCCGATAACTGATTGTGCCGCTGCTAAAGGCAACAACTGCCGTAGGGCAGGAGGGAATTCAGCTTCTTCTTTGCTGAAATGTTTTATTCAGCCACATTAGAGAGTTTTCAATATTACATTTGGTTTCTTTTTAAGTCCAGATTTTGACCAGTAAAATCCAGAACCCTATTTTTAATATTGATTCCTGGAGATTGCACTTTTTTTATTGTCAGTGGACAGATTGTTCTGAATTTCTCATCGCTTTAAAACTGGTAAATCTCTTCATTGTGGAATCGTGGGCTCAAATCGTCCAGCGGTGCCTCTCGTTTTGTATTCATTTGTTGCAAAATGGGTGTTTGCTGAACCCCCAGAAAGAAAAGGTTTTGTTTCCAGGTCCTGAATGACAGATGTGAGTCACCCATTTTCTTTAAATCAGGATGAATGTTTCTTTTCTAGATGTCTTAGCCTACTTCATCTTACCGTTCTTAACCCGCAAAAGTTTATTTGATTATATTAGTTTTTCACGTTAGACCAGGTTGGTTTGGATAAGATTTTTTTTCTTTTTTTAAATGTTAAAATGCGTTTTTCTACTCTCAATATGTGACTTTTTTTTTTTTTTATTACTTTGATTTTCTAAAGCTTTTAATTAACCCAAGAAAACAACAGAAATATGACAGGGGCATCACTCTTTACATCACTATAAATTGTTGCTGGGATAGATCTCTTGAAAGTAAACTATGCAGATGTTTCATGAGATCTGTATGATTAAAATTTTAACAAATAGATTTTCCTGATTCATAGAGACCATCACTAAATTTAGCCAGTTTTTAAAATTCTCTGCTGAGGGTCCAAATGTATTTTCTCTTAATTGAAGCGAACGTAAAATTGTTTGCCGTTTTCTTCGCGGCTGAATTGTCCTGTTGTGTTTTATGTCTATGAAATGCTCCCTTTGTGAACACAGAAAATGCAGCAGCGAGGTTTATTGTATTTGCAAACAAAGTGTGCAATATGCCGTTTTAAAGATGGTTTTCTCTTCCCTTCTTGCCGCCAGTTCCTCAGGTCTCTCAATGCCTTTTGGTCCCTGACGTTGATCAGGAAATCTCAGAACATACTCTAAATCCACCCAATACACAAAAATGGATTTGGACTGGACTTTATTTCACGCTCGTCTCTCGTTTCCTTTTTTTCACCTGCAGGTTAACTCAGGCACTTATTTGGTGTCATTGTCCGTGTATTATTTAATACATATTTTATGATCTGGTTTACACTTAAAACACATGAGGTATTGGGGTTTAAAGGCTTTGGCTGGAATTTCTTACATACAAAACTACAGAAGCTTTTGTCAAACCATAAATGTATATTTCATCAATAAATGCCTTTTAAAAGTACCTCTGATGTTTCTTTTTCTGCTTTGAATTACCTTTTTTTCAGTAAAAAGCTTTTGCTCTTTCAAAAATAATTTTCTTATGCTTAAATCGAGAGTTTTATTATTTTTCTTTGTTTGACCTTCCCACTGGTCAACATGTTGGCAGGGTATCCCATGGTAACGCTGACTCAAGTCTTCCAACGGCGTCTCAGATTTGGTTTGAGCTGTTTCAGGACTTGTGATTTTAGCTCTTAGCCAGTCCATGGTACAGGTACATGTTGGATCTGTTAACTTTTTAATTATTGATGCATGTTATATTTCAAGATGCTTATGGTGTTCAAATGGCCAACGATCCCAAACCAGCACTCTTCTGCCTCCATGATTTACATTTTTGAGTAATTACGCAGAATAATGTATATGGTTTACTGTTGCTGTTCCGTCTCTGTTGGAAACCTTCATGATTCAGATTTAGTCTAATATGTGCAAAGAACATTATTCCAGTTTTCTGCTTTTTGGCCATATTGTCTGTGGCAAATTTGCCTATTCACTATTTGCCATCATAAAAAAGACATTTTAATTAAACAAAAACTAATCATGAAGCAAAATTCAGACAATGTGCATAAAAGTCTATCCAAACATGTATTGTTTAACTACCTTGTCTATCTGATACATACGTACTTTTGAAATGTTTTTTTCCCGCAAATGTTTTTAGACTTTTTCGGTTGTTCATTTCATAATGGCTGAGGTAATCATTAAGGCCATTTTAATTATGAATGTATTTGAACACAAACAAAACACCAGAACAGTGAAAAAGTAACTGGGCAGGAGAAGGTAAGAAAACCCTGAGATTTTACAAGACAACCTCCTGTGACACCCATTACAATTCAGAGCTGCAGGAATAGAACAAAGTTAAAAACGATGCATGTGTAAAAAAAACAGCAACATCCAAATCTCATATCATTAGAAATGAACATAAATTGTGACTGTTTTTCAAAGTAATCAATATTGTACCTTGCTTAATTGATTTTTGAGCATGCTGTGCGCTTTATACAATACCATAGTGGCATGTAATCTATAGATTTTCCCTTTTTTGTGTTACCTTACCGAAACGTAGATGAAGCTTTTTGTGAACTTCTTCAACAATTGGAATGGAGACCTGGATCAGCCGACAACAGGAATAAAATACCTCACTTTTTAACAGAGTAGAAAAGCTTTAAAGTGATGAGGAACTTTAAAAATAGAATCTGCAAACTCAGACAGGAGAACGCTTTTGTTAGTGGTCATCAGCCAATAAAATAAGAAACGCGTGGCTATTTGGCTGCTGGGGAAAAAAAACACATACACAAGCAGCAAAAACATGATTGGCCTTGCATTGATGTCTGCAAAAATCCTTTTCCATTCCACGCCGGTAGAGGAATTATCCTCAGGAGACGACAGGAGGCGGCAAGATGTTTGTTTCCTCAGGACCATTAGATGGCAGCTATTTCAGTCGTCGTCTGTGGGCGGCGCGCTCACACGTGTAAAATGAGAGGAGGCTGAAACACATTATCAGCTCATTAACCAGGTTGGCCATGCAGGCCGAGGTGCTGGTGTTTTGGTGCTGGTTGCTGGTGTTTTGCCACATGGTGCAGTTATTACCCAGCAGGGGGGCAACGAAAATCAGATTCACTGCTGTTCATTAACATGTGAGGCAGAAATAAAGCTGCTTGCATCATGTAATGGTATAATTGTAAACCATTATATTGCTGCATAAAAATCCCTTTTTGTGACAATAAATATAATTTGTCATTTGCTTTCATCTGATTTACTTAGAAACAGTAGATGATGAGCAATAATTTATTAATAATTTCATACATTGACAGTGTACGATGCAGTGATAATACAATATTTACTGATTCATATTTTAAAAAAAGGTTTGCATTTTACTTTTTGCGTTATCTCATCTTAAACACTTGAGTCAAAGGCTGTGAAAGTTCACTCTACCTCCATAATAGGACATTTGCAGTTTTTGAAAAAGCTGCGTTTCACAGATGAAAACCCTTTGCAGGGCTGCAAACGTATAATCCTCCTTTTGTTGATATTGTTTTTTCTTGTTTATTTCTTTTCATTTACCTCCAATTCAGACCCTTCATGGGTTATTACTCCACTATGGTGAAGGACGGAGCGAGCAGCAGGGGAAAAAAGGTCAATAACTCATCAACTGGGACCAAAACATGGCAGTTCAAAATAAAACCTTCATATAAAGAAGTCTCTTTTGGAACATAAAATAAAAAATATGACTTGTAGAGGGAAATATTTTCTTATAGCAGATTAAAAAATAATTGCACTCTGATTTTCCATTGTTAGAAACGACTAGGTGGTCTTTTCTGTATGGTACGATTTATAAAATAACCTTTGCAATTGAAAGCACTAAAATCTGCAGGGATTTTACTTTGGTCCATAAAATTCTTTATTTCTTGTTGTTTGCCTCCTCAGTTGAATTTTTGGTCTGCATTGTTTTTCTTCATATTTGCCATTTTATATTTCACAGTAGGTATTTGAGAGGTTAAAATTGAGACATTGCACTGTTTTGCACCTACAGTGCTGCTTGAAAGTTTGTGAACCGGACATGGTCATTGTTTTCTTAAGAGAAATTACAATTATCATGTGAAATGAACATCCACATCTCAAATTGTAAAGCAGACCTTCCAAATAAGGGACACAAAGAAAAAACGATAAATGTTTTCATTATTTATTCAACAAAAGTATTGTATCTGTCAAAAAACAGAAGATCTTCTCTTTCAGTTAGTACCTCGTGACACCTCCTTTTGCAGCCATTACTCCAACTTAAACGTCTTCTGTAACCACAACCGAGTGTTTCACATCTGCTTTTTGGGATTTTTGTCAACTCGTCCTTGCAGAACTCTGCCAGTTGAGTGAGGTTGGAGGGACATCTGGCATTTACTGCCCGTTTCAGATCCTGCCGCAGCATTTCTATGGGATTGAAATCTGGACTTTGACTGGGCCAATCCAGAGTGCAAATCTTCTTTCTCTTAAGCCATTCTTTGGTACTTTTGCTGGAATCCTTTGGGCCGTTGTCTTGTTGCATAATCCATTTCAGTCCCAGCTTCAACTCCCTGACTGATGGCAGGAGATTCTGGTCAAGAATTTGTTGATAGTTCTGGGAATTGATGGTTCCCTGTATTATTTGGTGTCGTCCAGGTCCAGAGGCAGAAAAGCAGGCCCAGACTTTCACATTTCCACCACCATGCTTCAGTGTTGAGAGGAAGTTCCCCTCTGCAAATGCAGTGTTTACTTTTCTCCAAACATGGCGCCTGTGATTGTGGCCAAATAATTCAACTTTGGACTCATCCTAGCAACTCTTCCATGAATGCCATGTCTATTGATATTTTGCCTGATTGTAGAAGCATGTACATTTATCACAGACGCTGACAAAGAGGTCTGCAACTCTCTGGAGGTGATGCGTGGGTTGGCCTTTACCTGCATTATTATTTTTCTGGTAGGTTCTGCAGTGGTGTTAGTTTGTGCACGGTGTTTTTTTTGCAGGATTAGTACTCTGAATAAATAAAGTGAGCATTGAGCATCTTCTGTGTCCTCCATATTTGCAAACACACCTCTGACAGGTCATACGGTCTACAAAAATTACAATACACGCAATACTTCAAAATACAGGAATTATGTAATGAAAAGGAATTGATATTCTCCTATTTAAAAAAAGTTATTTAGTGGTCCTGCGCCCTAAATCTTTTTGTGATACTTTATCAACTTTTAAACGTCGCCTGTGTTTTTCTAAATTTGAAACAACGTTTTAGGGTTAAAGAAAAATAACTTTATATTTAAATCTGCCAGGGGTATGAAAAATATTAAGCTTTGCTATGTATATATATGTTATAAGTTAACCGCCAGGATTTCTTGAGAGTTGTGGGTGGTACAGACACTTAGCTTCATTTGTTAAATGTGTCATATGGAAAACTAGAGCATTGTAGTTATTAAGCTGTCAACTACATGAAGAGGTCTTCCAGGCCTACGAGAGTGAAGGTGTGTGGGAGAAGTTGTTATTGAGCTTTATGGGGGTTTCTTTAGTAATAATTTTATGCTTTATTGCTTTATTTGTTGTATTTGCAGTTTTGCTCATGAAGCTTGAGCTGCTTCGAAGTGATTTTTTTCTTAAAAACAAAGTCTGTATGAAATAACACCCACATCATTTTATGACTCATCAGATGAGTTAAAACTGATTATTAATTCTCCTCTAAAACGTCTAAAATCCTGTCGGAATATTCCACAATTTGCACAAGAAAAACTTCAAACAACCTACATGGTGAAACACTTGCTTTAGTAAATTGTGTCTCAATAATCATTGTTATAGAAAACCAACTAGAAATGGGCTCGACTGACCTTGATCCATGCTGACTGCATGAGAGACTACTAAAAAACATCGACCTGGAAGTAATTAAGAGTCAGAAGGGGGCAGAACACAAAGCTTCAGGTTTACTGGCCGTCATAACTTACCTCCTGTTGCCCTCCATCACCAAGACACTCAATGAAAAACATTTATTTGCACATGTACGGAGCAGGGCTTCGTGAATCTGTGTAAACATTCGTATTTCCACTGAGACTGATGTACACGGAGCATGAGCAAACCAACCTCTAACGGCGCAGACTGTGGGCAGCTATCGACATACGTCCTTCCATTAGTCCAGGAGATTTCACCTCAGATTTCACCAGATTCCTTCTAGCTCTCGAAGAAGGCGGACGCGTTTCTCTCTGTCTCCCGACCTTACCCTTATCTATCCTGCTTCAGCCCTGTGTTTGTGTCTTTCATTCTCTTTTGGAGCATCTTTTTACATATCTTACGAAACCGAAAATAATGGATCTGGTCAGCTGGTCTCTCAACGCAATTGATCAAATTTTCCTGACGGGAAGACAGGGCAAAGGGGAACCCTCGTGTCCAGACGGGACAGCGTTCGCAGGATATACAATGGATTCCTGGATGAAGTGGAAGATTGTGTGTCTGTCGAAAATGTCAGTCGAGGATGTGGAAGATCTATACAT
>JAVLVB010000408.1:539397-574778 GCA_032876305.1 Orestias chungarensis | reverse complement strand
ATAAAGTGTGAATTGTATTTTTTTCTCCCTCATCTCTCCCTATGTGTCATTTTCCCTTGTCCTTAAGGACACGAGGGCGGCGCGCCACAGGTGCAGCGGCTACGGGTCTTCGTCACCCCTGTAATTTTGTTTGTGCTCATGTACCCCATGTGTGTGAATGACAATAAACGATTCCTGATTCCTGATTCCTGATTCCTGAGAAGTTCAATAAATTACAATTAAACTTAGTTTACTCAAGTAAGTAAATGTTGAATCTTCAAAGAGCTGTTCAGAATTCAGCAGCTCTAACAAAAATAATACAGAGTAGAGAAATAATGCAAAAAGAACATAAATATATTATATAAAACATTGTACAGTTGGAAATAAAAAAATATATAAAAGAATGTATATATGTTTAAACAGCAGTTATTGCACTTGTCAAATTGCACAGAATGTATGGTTGTAACAGTTGTTACAGTGCTTGTGATGCATTCAGGGCAACACCAGCGCCCGGAAAGATGCTGTTGTCCAGTAAGTTGGTTTTGCTACTTATGGCGGATCTTAAAGGATTTCCCTTAGCAGTCACCGTTGCAATCAATCTAAAGATGCCTTTGTCTGAAGGCTGTTGCTGTAATTTAGCTTAATGACTAAATTACATGCTAACAGGTGAGTAGCCGGCAGCAGAGACCATACTCCACACTAACATGTCCTGGTTGACAGAATCTGTGTTCTCTTTAAGTTGCTAGCTAGTCATATGGTTAGAAAACGGGGGCAGAGTGATGACAGAACAGGCGATATATTCTTTGCTCTCAATAATAGATGTAAAAAAAAAAAAAAGTGAAATTCCTCCTTGTCTCGCTGCTTCTATGATCCCGCTCTATATTCAAGTAAGCAGCTTTTCTGCTCCTCTGAAACTACGGGTTATAGTTTAGATATTATTTGAGCTTTTTGAGATGCTAATCAGCGGCCCCCATGGTTAAAACGATTCAGCTTTACCAAAGTTAAGCATTATAAACAACTGTCCAATAGGTTTAAAAATAGAGGTGAAAATGTGGACTGATGTCCAACTGATGGGCAATTTTGATAGTTGTCTCAACATCCTGAACAAGTATCTTTATTAATGTCATTATTTAAATAAAGAAAAACCTTAACCGGTGAATGTAGTCCTCAGCAATTGCCTTTCTTTTTTATGCAGTTCCTTGGGAGGACTCAGTGACTCAGGTTCCCACAAAAGAGTCAACCCACCTCTTTAAACTCCATAATCCCTTCTCTGGCTGCTTCTTCAGGTTTTTCACATAAATCCAAGACATCAGTGGAAATAATCTGCTTCTCCATTTCGTTATTGACTCTTTGACCTTATCTGATCCACTTCACATGGGCTTTAGTTCAGTAAGACTTGCACTCTACATCAATACATATTTAACATAGGTTCTATTTGGATTAGCTGTACTGCAAACAGGCATATCAATTGAGACAAAATGCAAAAGCTTTGACTCAGAGCTGAATTACAAACTCAAAATGGTAGAAAATGACAGCATTTATCATTTGATTTACAATAACAGGTTCGAGTTAATATCTTTTTGCCTCAAACTGTGGAGGAAAATACACATTTTAGTGAATAAATATAGAAATACACAAGTTAAAAACATTAAAACATATCCCTAAAATATTGATGTAAATGTGCAATTTTTGTGAAAAAGTGAAAAACGTACTAAAATACGCTTGTTCCTGTAGGGCAAGCAAAAAAAGGGGGTTATCTGTGTCTGTTTGCACAATTCAGTGCATACAACAGAGAAATCTGTGATTAGTCAGACTGATGGAAATGTTCTTTAATGCGTTTCATTAAAACGTTGCTGCTGGCTGCAGCTGCTGCCTTTCTAAAAGAAAACCAAACCTATAATATTTACAGTTCTCAAAAGAAATTGTCCACAATTTGGAGAACAAAAACTAGAATTACTTTAGTTACTGTGATTACAATAACTAATAGTTTTCCTTCCATTTAAACTGCTAAAAATCCGCTCTCATGGAAAAAGTAGCTCATTAAATTGAAAAATGCGTAATTTGTTGTAATCTATTTTACATTAGCAAGTTTAATTCACGACCACCATGACTCACTCACCCACGCGAGAAGAGTTGGTAAATGCCACAACTCCAATTAAAGCGGCCTTCTTGGATTCATTCATCAAGAAGCATCTAAACATCTTTTATTTGATAAACTCCAGTCCTATAGAGGCTTTTTTCTGTGACTTTGAGATGCATTCCTTCTTTAAAAACATCTCTGCAGACTGAAGGAATTAATCCATTTAATGCAGGTTTTGTTGGGGAGGAGAGTCATGTTACTTCATCATGGTTTGCTTTAAAAAGCTTTTAAAACCTTGTCTAAATAGTTTCTAGCATGTTTTCATTCTTCACATCAGAGCATGATGTCAATGACTCGATGCAATCGGCTGGGGTTCCTTAGATTGGAGACTTTTTCTAACTGATTTGTAATGACGTATCTATGATTTGAATTGATTGTCTTGTATAGTTTCCGTTAGACGACATCTGTTGGCGCTATATAAATAAACTGAATCTTGATGTGTGGGTATTTGAGATCTTTTAGCGTCCTCCAGGTTCTCTGGAAAGTTCCATCCAAGAAGGGTTTTGATTCTGACATGTGGAAATCAGGATTTTAACAGTTTCCATTTTGGATTTGTGCATGCCATCATTGTTTGGTTAAAATATAGTGAGTGAATAAAGAGCACAAACAAAGATCTATAAGTGAGTAAACAGTTTTTATTTTCACTGTAACTACACAACTCTGGAAAAAATATAGAATCAGGCCTTGAGGTTAATGATTGAATATCAATTACAACAATTACTGAAAGAAAAATGATTCTGAAATGTGAAATGATTTATAAGCTTCAGTAAACCAATAAAAGTCAAACAAAAACAGAAGGGAAAACATTTTTATTCTTTGTAAAGTAAACATTAAAACAGACACACAGGGAAGCAGATTTTTCCAACATAATTAAAGAAATTACTTTATAAGGAATGTTTGTTTTGTTGAAAAGTGTTAAAATGCCAAAGTTATCATCAAGAAACTTTACCAGGGTCCCATGTTCACTCAGTCAGCCAATCAGAGTGAAGAAAGCCAGCTGATGGAAAGCTTCTTCAGATCCTCGGTTGTCATGTCTTTCCTCGTTTTCCTCCTGAGAGATTCAAACCTGACAATTTGACATCCTGCAGCAGCAGCAACATTTCTGTTTTGTCCAGTCAGCAATGTGCAGCCCCCGATTCCGAATGTACAGCTTGCATTATTGTGGCTGGATCTTTCCGTTCTAACAGAATTACAAAGAAAAGGTGAAAAAAAATGATCTGAAATTTTGTGGATTTTTCTTACTTGGAATACGTTAAGAGGTCATTTGGATCTGGTGGCTTGATAAAGCAAACTTTATTGACTAGATTGCAATTTTTAACCAGGTTTACTTTTATTTGATCACGACAGCAGTGTGGTCATAATAGTCTTTTAAAAATGACTATCAAGCACATTGAACAATTTCAATAATCAGAATAATCAGTCTGTTATTAATCACAATTATTGTTTAATCTTGGGTTACTAACTTAAAAAGTGTTGAGGAAAACTGTTTTATCATCTCCGATTTTCAGTTTGATCTTGTCGATGTAAATTCAAGAAACCAATAAATTAATAGATTAAGAGGAAAACTATTTTCTGAACTTCAAATAAATCTAACAAAAAACACTTTTATAATATCTATACAGTCATGACGCATTAAACTACTTTATCTTCAATCAATCACTCAGACTATCTCAATAACATTTTAAGATGACAGAGTTGAAGTAATTTGCTTTGGTAAAAAAAAAAACTATATATAACTTGCAATACAAACATACTATCTTGCAGGGGCGCACAGAGGGGGGTGGGGGGTGTAGGGGGCCTGAGCACCTGCCCCTTTGCCCCTTGATGCCCAAAGTGCCCTTTTGTTTGACTTTTTTTTTTTGTGTGCGTGTGTTTGTGTGTGTGTTCATGCTCAAATATTAATAATTTAGATCTCCTGGGGCCGGTACATCCGCAAAATGTGCCCTCACTTCACTGCCTGGCCCAGTCTGTCACTGCTGCTGACAGCTAAGCTGCTCCAGAGGCCACTAGAGTCGATATTCCCCAGGAGGTGAACAATTCGGTCCGGTGAGTAGGTTCTGCAGCGGTGTTAGTTTGAGCAAGGTTGGTTTTTTGCAGGATTAGTACTCTGAATAAATAAAGTGAGCCTTGAGCATCTTCTGTGTCCTCCATATTTGCAAACACACCTCTGACAGGTCATAGCTGCTATCCAGCGGCGCACAAAAAGTGGGTGAGCGCTATAGGAGCTGTGCTGGAGAAGCGATGGCGATAAAATCATTTATAGTCGGCCTTTTCTGTATTTAACGGCTTTTCATTGACAATATGATTATCTCACCGACTAGTTGCAGCGGGTCCTTTTAGAATAATTCGGTGACAGGCCGAAAGAAAGCTACTTTCTGCATAACCCCAGAAAGTAACAAAGCTGAAGTTGGCTTCCAATTCGGGAAACGATTAGAGGGCGAATCCACTTAATGTTTCGCTACCTTCAGCCTTTTTAATCTGCTCTGTATAAAAATAAAAACAAAACTACAAAACACAGACACTTCAAACCTAGACTAAATTATTCTACACTAGTTTTAGAATATTTCAAACAAGGTTTGGGATTTTTGAACCCTTTCACTGATTTGTGAAACTTAACTAAAGGCTACATTCAGCATGTTTTAAATATCTGCATCACATTAGAACTGCCCCAGCTTCAAAACTACAAACACAGATACTTCAAACCTGGACTAGATTATTCTAAAATAGTTTAGAATAATCTAATCTAGATTATTCTAAAATAGTTTAGAATAATCCAGTGTATGTTTGAAGTTTCTATGTTTTGCAGTGTTTTATCTAGAGCAGATCAAAAGTGCGGAAGCTAGAGAAAAATTATTTTAGTCATCTCTTGAATATGAAGTCAACTTCAGTATGTAGGTGCATCCCTGCTACTAGCTAGTTAACCACCCACAGCATGCTCTGGCAAAAAAGTGCGTATGTTTTTTTTTTTGTTTGCTCTTTTTTGTGTAACTTTATGTTTATCTTGGCCTAAGAAAAGTGCATTAGAGAGATAGGATGGGCTATCTTGTTTTATTCTATTTCATTTCACTAAAACTATCCAATATGCATAGTCATAATTTTGGACTATTGTAGTATAAACACAACAATAATAGATAAATTTGAGTTTTGATTTTCAAAACATCTCGTTTATTTACACAAAAATTAAGTATGCTAACATCCATACAAATGATATAACTTTTAGACCCTTGCTGTAAGTGATTTCTATATCATTTAATTCATTTTTGCTTCATAGCTTTTGGAATAATAACGGGCAAGGTATGAATGGATAAAAAATTTTACTATACAGCACAATTTTAAAAAAAAGTTATGAAATGTAAATTTGTGCGTATGTTTGTGTGTGTGTTGCATGTGCATCAGATTTTAGTTCTGACATTTTGCAGAAATGCCTCGTAAACAGATGAGATTAAAGCAGAAACAAAAGGACCTGTGTGATGCTGATATGCTGTTTTGTGATTCCATGTAACATTCTTTATAGTATGAGCTGGTACAATTCAACCGGTTGTATAGCAAGGTATGCTTCTGTATCGCGTATCAAAACCCTTTTTTACATTGAGCATCTGCCCCTCCAAAGGTCTCTGCACGGCCCTGTTCTTGTGTAAAAATAGAATAAAAAGGAGTAACAGTAAAAGCTATCAGAAGATGACACACCAGTGAAATAAACAATTTCTTGGTTATTAGCTAGCAGTGGTTCAAATAAATTGCTTCATGGGATTTTTCCACGAGCATTGAACCAATAAAATTCATTTACGGCACAGTCAAAAATAGAAACACCAGGGACGTAATTACTTATTTCATTTTCTTTATGTTATAATTTTATAGCTCTGCTCTCCTCAACCTTCACTGCACTATGTTGCTCTGTGTTGTACTTCATCTTTTATTCCACCTCTATCGAAAAGCTCAATTTCAGTACTTTTGAATACAACTTAACAATGAGGATGAAGCAGCGGTGTCCTTGAACTATAATGAAAAGAAGATACAGGAGGAAAATGTGGCTGTAGAAAAACAAACTGCTCAACAAAACTTATATCCCTTTTGTATCTAGTCTGAAAAAGCAGCCAGAACAGATCAAACAGGAAAATCGGTCCTGTCCAATGCAGCAGCAAGTGAGACGCTTCTTCATGGTGAGCAAAGAACAAAGCTTTGGTTGGCAGCATTCACAGTACACTCAGTGAATCCTTATCATTGCATCACCTCCCTGAAGAACCAAGCTTGGCCTGGAAACAGCCTTTGATTGTCAATCTTTGATCAAAGCTGCTACCTAGACTTTACATAAAGTAGGTCACTCCTACATTGATCCGGTTTGTTTACGTGTAGATTATTTTTAAATGTTTTGTTCCACAGGGATAACATCTCCTTTTTCAATTCAGCTTACAAATGCGTGGCTGCTCGCTGAAACCCATCAGTGATTCTGCGCACATCCGTTCACTCCTAAGTATTCTTTGTTTTTTACTGCGTCTTGTCATGTAAGTGTAAAATCCCAGCTCGATGATTTACATAAGATGGAGCAGCTCTGCATGTACGCATACCAACACTTTCAAGTCATGGTCATCCCCTCCTGCGGTAAACTCCACGTCCGCTATAATTATGTGTGCTATAGGCTCATTCCTCATCGTGAAGTATTGCTTCGTACAATACATCTTTCAACACATATGGTGTTGAATGTTTTGCAACATTAACATACAAATTGGCTCAGAATCGATGAGAGTTGGTTATTGTGTTTCACATAAACCAGAGATTAAAGGATGTTTCCTTGCAGGATATTTTAAACAACTTCACCATTCTGCTTACAGTTTAAATACCAATAAGTGAATCTTTTTGCATTCCTCTATATGATAAATATACTCTTTATTTATAGTGAAGCCAACATAAATTGGCACCCACTGGTCAAAATAACACCAATTAAAAATGTAACATTTGTAATTCCCAAAAGGTCACAGTCGAACAAATTGCAAAAGTAGGGTAACTTAGGTTTGCCAACTCTCGGTTAATGCCATTAGGTGTTGTTTCAAGGTGTTCTTTAAACCTATCAGGTTTAATTCAACCTGCAAGTGTTGGAGTGGTGCAAGCCAGAGTCCCAGCTTGAGCGTACGTTTTCCCCATCTACCAACCAAAAAATAAACATATGGAGTTTGCACAACTCTAGGACTTTATGGGTGAGGCGACAGAAACCAATCAGGTACATGAACAGGAAATCAAAAATATCCGATTGAAGAAGTAGACAACTGATAATCTCTCGCTCTACGCAGGGAGGTGTCACCAATCTGCTATCAATAGGCAGCAGAGCCGGGAGGAGCAATATTAAGCTAGGCAGGAACGATGACCAACTGGTTAAATATCCCTCTCTCTAAATGCTTCAAACATGTGAAAGGTTATGGAAGATAACCAAAGACTATTGGAAAAAGGGGGGTTGGTTGAAAGAACAGCCGTGATAATGTGTCCTGTCCAACATTTAGTAAACAATAATTACTACTTATACAATAATTACTTATCAATCATTATCATGGAATTTTAATCCATCCCTGTAGAGAAATAAGAACGGCAATCTTTTGTACATATGACTGAATTGTGTTTATGTAAGAAAATAAAATTTAAAATGTTGCAGTATTAGGGAGCCAGGGAGTATTAGTACTTTAGGAAACTGACTGTTTGATAAAACAAAAAAAGAATCAGGTGGAGAGCGACTGTAGGGAGAAGAGATACGTACAAGAACAGAAAACCTGAAACAGAACGTGAATCAAAGCAATCAGCCACACAAAAAGAAAATCCACATTGTCTTCTTCTCCACATCCCTCACAGTTATCAGCCGCCTTGTTGTGCACGATGCTGCAATAAAGGATGAAGAAAACAAATCCGGAGGTACACAGCGTGTGACTGAGATTATTACATGTGTTGCAATAGAAATGCAGGTTTAACGAGCTCATTTTCCAAATTCATGTTAAGATGCTCAGCGTTTAAGTATTTTTACAGCTGTAATATTGTAGCCCTATTTAATGCAAAGACTACATCCATGGCCAAGTGTTCTGAATAGGAATATCTTTTAGTTTTTCTCTCCTCATAGACTTTCTGTGGTGGATGCTTGGGAAGCTATTGGTTGTTCCTTAAAGCCAGCCAGGCTGTGCTTTCTCTTTTGCTTTTAATAAAAAAGGACTTCTATGAAGTGATAAATAGGAGACTGAATGGTTTGGGTCTCACTGTTAGATTTAGCTGATAATTAGGTTCTCTTAGCATTTCTTTAACTCATAACACTCACCGTACAACAGAGTGGTTTACTTCCTATTATAAGGTGGCTGGAACTAGAACCCATTTCTCTGGTTGTGGCAGATGGCTGCTTATAACAGCCTCTCTCTTTTATTTATTTATCTTTGTCTGACACTACAGGAAAAGGATAGAGAGAAAAAAGGGTGGACATAAAGCATCGATACTGACATGAAAAAACTATTTGAATTTAGAAAGAAGAGTAAACAAGTATAGCCTTTAAACACACTGATGCCAAAAATAATTTGGATAACTTATAGATTCTTTTGAAAAGCATGGGTTTTTGCTTTTCAGCAACGATACACGCAGTGACAGCGAAGATGAAAAGCTACCCTTCTGCAGAATCTGGTTCAGTACCAGCAGCCATTTGCCATGACTTACTAGGGATCTGTGAAGACACACTAATGACTAAAGGAGGGTTTTTTATGGAAATTAATACAATGATTTCTTGTTGTTGACTAATGTTGTTTCTGAACTGGGTAAATTGATAGTTTCTGTAAAGTAAAAAAAAAAAAAAAATAGATTGGAACCTTTGATAGCTGTTTATTTTGTTTGAAGATGCGACTTTCATATAGAAACAATGTTTTCCATGGATAAAAAGGGATTTTCCGTACCTTTGTCATACATGGCTCTTTGTCGTGTCACTTCATGCTTTCAGAACTGACTGTCTTTTATTAACCAGCTTTGTATGACATCCATTTTAAACTAAATTTATAACTTTCACTGGCTTGGCTGTGAGTCATACTTCTGTTACTGAGTTTGTGAATGTTAACTGAGAAAAACAAAGTGGTTATGTAGATGGCATACCCAAAATAGCTTCCTCGGTATGGCAGAAAGTTCTGCATGGCATAATGATTCTTTTATGAGCAGGATGTAGGTGGATTATATCTTTGAGGATCCGTGCAAAAATGCTGCAAGAGGAGAATATCAGCTGGGTTTGGTGCAGAACCAGTCAGAAAGGGCTGCAGTATCTCAAACAACTGTTCAGTGGCAATTTAGGAGAACATATATCATCACTTTGCAATGTTTGCTTTTCAGATAATAGACTGGTACTTCATAAAATCAAGATCAATTAAATAAAGATGTGAAAGGAAAAGTTGAAAGAACCAAAGAGTGTTGATCATTAATTTCATACATACATAAATATCGCAATATCCACTCAAGACTGAGGAGAAAGCATACATTAAAAACCCTCAAAAAACACTTATTCAGGAGTACTTTGTACATTATAAAAAGTTAAAGACAGCAGTAGCTGGTCTGGTAGCTTCATTTCAGAGCAGAATGCTGCAAAAACATCTATAAGCTCTGAGCCAAATTCTAAAAATTTAAGTATGAAGAAAAAGAATCACATACAGTTAGTCCCAGCAAAAACTCCACCAATGGCTACATGTTGAAGAGAAATGGTTTTAACCACTAAAAGACGTGGCCAAGAGCATCATCTATAGAAGTAGAACGCTAAATTGTTGGAATTATGAGCTCGGTCGACAAACAGAAAATCTAAATGAACAAATAGGAGAAAATTTATTTAAAACAATGCAAAATTGTTTATGAGAAAGTGGTATAAGAAGCTTGAGACAAATGTGAGGTACCTAATCCTGAACCAGCAGAACATAATCTAACACCCTTTAGCTTTTCACGGATGGACTAAATTAGGACTTTATGTCACACAAAGTGCACCAAATTTCTTCACAGTTAGACCAAAGTATGTTTGAAAGCACATCAAGATGAAACAATGCTGGACTTCCTAATTTGAATTTGGAAATTGCAGGTTCAAACTAGACTTGAGGCATGATTTTCAGCAGCAAATTTCTCTTTCTCTTTCTCTGCACATCCAGTGAGGCACACCTATTGTGTGAAATGAAAGGATTCTCTTTCACTGGGATTTCTAGTTGACTGAGTGGCACAGAAAACGCCTCCATCAGCTGTCACAGGAGTAATTCAGGCCTGAGATCTGCTCTATGTTTAGCTAAAAGGTGGCAGTCCTGAATGAATGAGCTGTCAGTGCAATATCATCCTGATAACATTTCAAATCTAAAATGGTAATTTCGCAGCAGCGATATGACTAAATGTGACCATAAAGGTGACACCATCTCACAAGGGATTAAATTCAAGAATATGCGGTCTCGAGTGGGACTGATATTTAACGAATGGAATAATACATGAAGGCACCTCTTATCTGAAGCTTTTTAACATGAATTTACTATTTCCATTTTTTTAAAGCACTATATTTGCTTTATATAAATCTATATATTTTTGTAATCATTACTGAGCAACCTAACAAAGCTGCGAACATGCAGGCATTATAATTGTGCAACATAATAGAGCGACAGACGATTTTCAGGATATTTTCCTTGAGTAGCACTTTTTTAATCATCCAAACAAATCATGTCCAGTTAGATTCATTCTGTTCAACATATATCCAATTAGCTGTGTTTTCTCTTAATTTGAGAGGACTGATAAGGCTGTAATGCATCCAAATAAAGTCAAATAGACCAACGACGTAGCTTCCTATATTGTTGCATCCAGTTTGAGAGGGAAAGTAACAACCAGATTTAAATGCACAAGTATTTGATTCCTGAGGATGTAGATTTGTGGTGAACCAATGTAAATATTGAAAGACATCACCAATGATCCCAGACAAACCTTAAATATGAGGATAGAAGTAACAAAGTTTCTGCTTTATTGCATGAAAAACAAAGGGAAAACAATGAAAACTAAAGGTTTTCATTAACTTGTGGAAGATTATAAGCCACAGAGTCACAATAAAGGACATTCATTTACATTTTTTACATTTTTCCACCCATCAAGTTTGCAATCTTACAAATCAAACCATCGCGTCACATTTACGTCCATCTCAGTGTGTGACAAAAACGTAATGTTAACAGCTTTGTTGGTTTACCAGAAAGTGAACACAGTTTGTCTCAGGCAGATCCAGCACACAGAGGATCCATCCAAACGACCACCAACATGCAGGGCTATAATGATACAATGCAGTGACTCAGACACACAGCACTCATATGGAGTCTGACAGTATGCCATGTCGGTGCCTACAGAGTTTTTTTCTTCTTCAATATTCTAGCATCTTTGAAACAAAGAATGAGCTTACGTGGTCCCTGAGTCAGAATTTCAAGATTTGTCGGTAGTGGCGTCCATTTGATCTGAAATATTGCCGGGTAATTGTGCTTTCCTTTCATGTTGGGTCTGTTTGGATTCTGAAACCAAGGAAGATTACTCCGCCTCCAGCAAACGCTCACGCTTGGAAGGTCTGCTTGATGTATTAAAAAAAACAAAAACCCTTCCAATATGTCAAACGCTGTACTTGGCTGTGGAATGGAGAAACAATGCCAAGCAAGAATAGAAGATTTAGTGTTATAAAATTGAGTAATGGTATCTTCATGCTACAACAACAACTTACTGCATGTCCCTTGCACTGACCATGCCAAGCAAGAGATTTTAGGGGAATTCTGATCAGGTTGTAGAAGAGAGTTTTATGACTTTCTTTAAAGAAAATTTACCGTGTGATAATTGGTGATGCATCGTTTGGGTTGTTTACAGAAATAATGTGAGTGACGTGGAAAGGTTCATGGATCACGGTGAATTAATAAAAACCTTTCAGATTTTGGATTCAAAGTCAGGTTTAAACAAAAATATGAGGATTGGAAATAGGATTCATCCAAAGATAAAAAAACAAACAAACAAAAACAAACTCAGAACACAAAAGTAAGGGAAACTATTTATAATTAAAAATAAAAACTTTGAATTCTTACATCTTTGATAATTAATTGAGATCAAATTTCTTTATCTGATTGGGCCAGGCCATTGTGAAATGCAAAAAATAAAATAAAAAATTATAATCTTGACAAGATTAAATAATAAGGGGCTGAATGAGATTCATATGATTCAACATTTTTCCAAAAGTTTAAAGATTGACCATATTTTTTTTTTATTTTTACGACAGACCTCTTTACTCTTAATTACTATAATTAAACTCCAGTGCAACCAGTAACTTCTACAAGGCTTTTAATTGGTTACACTGAAATGTAATCTGAATAAAACTGCGACGGCTATGTGAAGCCCTGAGAGGAACATTAGTGAAAAAACAAAAGCTGATTCTGATGAATGTGTTTTAGCTCATCTTTTCCTTCTCACAATAACCAAATTTATGAAAATGCAACCATTCTGTTCAACCTTGAATCAGCCTATGTGTACCTCAAACAGTCTGCATCATGTATTTACATCCGAGCGGCAGCTGATGCCATGCGGCAAAGTCTCCCTTCTCTCCTGCAGATCAGTCGAGTGTCTTTTCAAGGAGCACACGCCTGTTGAGGAAGGCCAGATGGTGCGATCAGCTGGTCTCCTCAGAGCTCAGCGTGCATGTGGCTTGTCCTCACTCAGATCCCTTTGTCGTCTAATGCCTCCTGGTATATCCGTCAACCTGTGCCAGGCTCGCTGGATCAAAGAGAATATTTACAAGCCGCTCCTATGTTTTCGGTCGGCTTTAAAAAGAATCAGGCAGGTTTCTGCTTCTTCTGCATGATTTTTTTTTTTCAAAGGAGATGAGAGCTGCAGGCTAACCTTGGATTGCTCAGTTAATGTTCAGGATGGAAGAGGATGATACTGAGCCTTGATATTGGCATGGTTTCTCACTCTGCTTTGGCATGAATTAATAAGAGGCTGAGAATTTTAAATTTGCTTTTAGATCTCTTATAGTAGCCTTTCTTCTGTGGTATGAGAATACTCACTAGCTGAACTCCTTAGTGGTTCACATTTCAAGGAAACAGAGAATCTGTCACAGGTTTTCTACCACTAAAGTACTGGATAATGTAAAAGTTAAAAACCTAAAAATGTAATATGAAAACATTTTCATCTGTGTATGACATTCTGATTCTCTGATGTTCCACTTTATTTAGTTAAAGTTCTTTTTTTTTTGTTGAATTATATGTGTGCTCACATTAACCATGCAGCAGAACAATTAAATACTCCCTCATATTCAACTTTCTAGAAGACATCTAAAACTTTTTCATCTTAAACTTAACAGCATTTGCAGCTGTTGATAAATTTAACAGCCTTGTTCTAGTTTTCCATCCTTCCTCCAACCTATTCATTTGGTACAAAGACATTTTTCAACATCTTGGTGCAATGGATCTCCTGGATAGATCGCCATCCAATGTGAGTTGCTGTTTACCGTTGATGTTACAAATAAATACTGTTGGCTCCCATGAGGTACAAAAAACAATAACAACAACAAAACATGTTGAAACACACAAACACCTATAAATAACGAACACAGGTCTGAGCTCGTCTCGGCTGAGATGCCTGATGTTTTTTCCAGGTATCTGTTTGTAAAAACGTTCCCATTGTGAAGTTCCATCGATCACCACAGGCTTCACACTTGCCTTCACTTGTCAGGGTCTTTCTAGCTCCCCTTCCTGACTTTTCCATCATTTTTAATGGTCACATGAATTACAACACGTTAAGATTCTAGTCGTAAGGTTTGCTTGTGTGTCCGTTTTTTTTTCTCCTAAAAGAAAGTCTAAGTGTGCAGGTGCTGGCTGCTGATTGGATCCTGAAAATTGGAGACCTCGGGTTGGTAGAGCAGTAGTGACGACGTAGATAAAGAGAGATGACCCTGATTGCCGATGATCCCTTTACTCATTTATTTTATTTTATTTGGTTGCTCGTTACCATTTTGTCCATTTGAATCTTGAAGTCATTCAGAATCTTTCTACTCTACTCGTTCATTGGACAGCCTGCTCCTGGGATCCTACCGGGTACGATAGATTTGGGGCTTGTATTGCTGTGGTGTTTAACCCCTGCTCCTGTGCTGCCATGGTCATTGCTTCCCTTTTTTCTGCTTCAGTCTGGCTCATATTTACAGTTTGTATAATTTGGTCACATTAGTTGTTAAAAAAATTCATGATTTAAATACATAACTGTCACATTTTACCAGGACTTTTGTATACTTTAAAAGCCATTGTGTACAGCAAACATTGTCTAATTAAAAGATAGACACAATAAGATGGTAGGTTTCATTGACTTTAGTTTTTTTATATACATGGGGAACAAGTCATCTTTTCTTCATTTTTTTTAAATTTCAGTTAAAACAAATTTGTTGCAAAATTCCCTGAAAAGGCAGAAAAGCTCTCACAAAGCCAGTGATACATGTAAAAAACAACTTGAGGCATGTTAGCAACTGTTTTCAGGGATGAAGCTTTAATTGAGCAACATTGTATCTGGTGTTCTGTGATTCTGAATGTGCAGGTTAAGCCTCTTGATGTTTTACCAGTCACTGTCTCAAAGCGGGCTGCGTCAGGAACATTATGATTCAGATTTAAGGGTATAAATACTCACTGATTAGAATGTTCTGCATTTAAATATTCAAGCTTAAATATGCAAAGATATGCAGAAGCTTATTTATCACCTGCCGGCTGGGGCTCAGAAATCTGAGTAATCAACACAACTGACTTTAATCTTATAACAAAAATAAGATATTCCCATCCGACTGAGCGCAGTACAGTGATGTGGAACAGAAAAACAAGAGTGTAGAAGGTAAATTAAACACATTCATTCTCTGTCTGGTGATCACAAAGTCAATAAAAACATCTCACACCTGCTTAAGTTCCAGAGGACCAAATTAAATGTATCACCAAGAGACATTAATCAAAAGCTTCACTTTAAAAAAATGAATTTATGCTTGAGCAGCGAAGAATCACATAGAAACAAAAATGAGACACCTTAGACATCTTATTCTTTTCCAGTGGAAAAAAAGATAGTGTTTCTTATTTATCTTGAAAGCAGCAGTAAGTGAATTCTTGCATATTTTAAGAAGACTGGGGTGGCTTACATTTTTAATATGGCGGTAATCTGGAAATTAGAGCAGCTCAAAGAATTCAGCATTTCCCCATCTATATTAAATCCCAGTAACAAAGCAGTCTGATGTACGTTAGGGTAATAATTTATCTGCATTAATTTGGAGTTGAACAGGTTAATTCGATTTCTGGGTATGAATGCAGTCATGCATGTAGTGTTTAGTTCTTGGGTTAATTATAAAGCCCATAATTTTTTAAAAGCAGGGGTTCTGGTTGTGTGCTGCTCTGGAATATACAGGTGTGTTAAAACAACGGCAAGATGGACAGGCATTAGCAATTATCTCAGAGAAACGTTCTTGATCATTCTGTAGTGGATTCATTACAGCAAAATTAGAGAAAGTTTAAACAAGGATGGCTTGTTTTAAAATGTTTAATGAAAAGGATTGTCCCTTGAGAAATTATATGCTCTCCAAAGTTATTTTCAAGCGCTTATATTATCTATACCGTGAAAGATTTACAGTGGGATATATTCTCAACAAAAAGCAACATGTTGGAAATGGGATTGTATACCACAGCATAGCTTAATTAAGTAAAATTGATGCCCCACTACATATTCCTGCAGAGTAATACATCCTAACGCTGGAGGCAACTTGCCATAGAAATCCAGTTAAAAGAAAAAAGAGTGACCAATAATTTCTTCTGCCTTGGAGCTTAAATAACACCCATCCTGTGCTGCTCCCCCACGCAGCTCCAAAGCAGCAATAAGCAAACTCCAAGTGGAACTGTAAGACAAAATCTTGAGTTTCCTGAAAAAAAAAAAAAAAGCTACACAAGGAAACTCCTTTGTAAGAAAATGAGCAATATTCAAAGGAACGTTTGTAAACATTATTGATAGTTGAACAGAGAGGCAGCGTTGTGACGCCATGCAGAAGGGAGAGTTTCAGAAAGGGTAGCCGTTTCTTAAAACCCCCAATTTTAAGGTGTCGGATAAGGCTGGGATCCAAAGTATAATTTCTTTTGAGGTCGTTTGATATATACAGCATTTACAATAAAGCTGAAGGTAACGAATTTGCTTGATTGTGCTATAAAATGACACTAGTGGTTGGATAGTACATAAAACCGCACTTTCTAAACCACCAAATTTAGGTGTATTTCTTGTTTTGGAAATTAACACTTTCAGAAAGACTGAATTTATTAAGATCTTCCACCTGTCTGGAAATTTCCTTTTAATGTCATAATCTAATTAAGGAAGATAAATAGTGTTAGCTGAAGTAGTAGTTACGATTTTGCTGGATGGAGACTGGATTAAAGCTGTACACCTGTTCCAAATGTAATGTTTTATATTTATTTAAATTTATCAAGAAAACTCTACACCACATGTCTGTTTAAGGATGGTTCAGTGGACATTTTAGATCTCAACCTGCTGATTTCTAAACCCCAGCCACCAACAGCTGTGAGGTACAAATCCTCTGAAACATGTCTGTCTTGTGTGTGTAGGAAAGTGTTGCTGTCTAAGCATAATGACTTCTGTGATATAAATAAATGATAGACGGGTCTGTCAGTCGCCTTACCTCCAGAGCCAATCATCACAGCTACAAATCTTGTCTTTTAGCACATCTTTGGGTATAATAAAGGCTGACCACTGGTGATGAAGATGTTATCTCACTGTAGAGAAGCTGCTTAGGAGTAAAAACATCCTGGTCTGAGGACCTTCTACTCTTTCTTATCCTAGCTGCTGTCTAATTGGGCCCCACAGGTATGGGAATTAAGAGCTGTATGTGAGGACCAACCATAATGTTAAGTTTGAGATGATCCGCGAACACTTTCCCAACCTTTACCAACCGCTGTTTGTAATTTTGCACACTCTTTTTTCAGGCATGTGATTTGTTTATAAAGGTGATAGATGTTGGATTTTTCCACACACACAGGCGCAAAGGTTCTCCCTCATTATCTCTACTCCTGCAAACCCTAATTAGCTTGCAGAGGGTCAGCTCACCTCTGTGGTATAAAACAAAGCTGGGACACAGTTCACTGGTTCAGCGTTAACACACACAACAGTGAGTCTAAAAAAAACCAACAACAAAGCAAATTATGTTCAGAAATGTATGAAACTAAATAATTTTTACATAGTTAGAAGCATCTTGTAGGCTCTTCTGGCTAAATTTTGTGTGAAAAAATGTTCAAAACGGTCTGTGCATTTGAATTTTGACAAAGAAAAAAATTGACACATGAGACAGTTGAAACAGTTAGTTTTTTTAACCTGTAGTTACAAGAGAGGATAATAGGTGAGAAAAGATACTTAGTTAGATTTTTCATGAAAAAATCTACTGAGCAAAACTGTACTAAAATTCGATCAGGAAAATGTTAGGGTGCATAGGAACAATTTTCTGAGGAGAAATATTATTGCCAGACCGGCACAGCATCCCCAATGCGGCTTCGAGATCTGCCCCACTGGTGTTTTGCTGTCAAATAAAAAAAAATAGTTCATTGGACTGGATCAGACAGGTTTTTGTCCCCTACGGCTTGTCTTCACGGTTGAGGACCTCTTAATTGGATCAGAATTTCTGTTCGGAGGTTCGAAACTTTGAATGGAAACATGGAATAAAGACCGGGGCCACTAAGTGACTCGGCTGCTTCCATGCTAATGATATTTTAATGAAATGATGGTATGATGGGACACTTGAGAACGTTGACATGAATTTTAAATACCGTGGAGTTTTTAATGAAAGAATGTTTTATTGTGGATTTAGTTCATTCTTGCAGGAATCTCACAAATAATTAGAAACAGTGGTGTAATTGCTATTCTGTACATCCCTGCCACATGGGACAGCTGCATTTTTGGAAGTGGTTGCATGATAAAGAGTGGAACATCACTAATTGTTAATGCTAATATGTAAACTTCTCCACACGGGTGACTGAGAACAGACAATAAATTAAATTAAAAAGATCCACATGGTTTATTTTGCTTTAATGAGTAATACTTGGCCGGGACAAAGCGAGCAGGATGATAAATGGTGCTACACATCAGAATTACTACCTTGTCATGGGTGTGGGTTTGCTTGGAAAAAATTATTGTATTTCATGAGTTATGCCCGTAAAATAACAGAAGATCGTTGCAGCAATAGTATGGAAAAAATAATAAACTTGCCAAAGGAACAGCCAATTTTAAATATTAGCCTGACTCAGTATTTTCCTTTCCAGAAAATGAGATAACGTTATCAGAGCTTCAAAGAGTCTTAAAAGTACTGAAACAAATAAATCACAGTTAGATTATCAAAGTATGATTATCATGGGCAAAACTATAATACATAGACTATTATTGTTATGATACATAGACGGAATATTGAATCAACAACTGTGAGTTTTACCAGTAGGTTTACTTTGCTTGTTGAGCAGAATATTCTACTGCTTTGTCATTCTACCCTTTATTGAGTGAAACAAGTATTACAAACTGATATTAGCTGATTTTACGTAGCTGGCAGCTGATTAAACAAGATTCTCATGGTAGCATGCCAACTTCTTAAAAATCTGTTACCATAATTGAAGATTATGTGCAACATATTTGTGATTTGAAAGCGTCGGCTTCTATCATTATTTAAGAGAGATTAGGTTTGGTGTCTGCTCTGCGATCCACTGACCCCATTGATCAACCTACTGTACCAGTGAAGAAGGGACTGAAACTGAAGATGGCTTTTTTTTAAGCAGCTGAGAAAACAAGAGCACTGTGATAGTTTGAAACTTCAGTTCTCTACTTTAAAACAACTTTGTTTTTTGTTTTTTAAACCACAAAAACATTGAGGAGCAGCAGGGTTTCGGAAAATTGGGGTGAGCTTGGAATGTCTTATTAGCCAGCCCGCAGCTCTCCTTGGGGAACAAACGGTAAATTAAAGCGGCTTGTTTGGAGACAGAAATGTGCATGTGTTTCATGGGGTTTCCAGGCAGTCTTTTCTAAATGTAATCTATTTTCCCAATTTAAAGGAAGAGTGTCTGTGAATGGGTTGTGGATAATCCCTAAATCTTCTTAATGCTTCCTCCCTGACAGCAGACCTGCACCAAGAGTTTCCCTGCAATTAAGAAAATCCACATATACATACATAGAATACACATAAAAAACATGAAGCACAAGTGATTCAGTTGCTTGTTGTTAATGGAGGGCAAGTGTATCAGGGAATTTGTTAGTGCCAGCATGGGAGTTCCTAATGCTTCATTTTGAATTTGAATGCTTTTCTGAGGAACTCTGTTCGAGCTTTCTCTGTCTTCTGGTAAATTCCCCCGTCGTTTGGACCTGCCTGATCTTGTGTTCCATTGCCATGGCACCACCTGCTCTCACTCATTAATTTACCTTAAGCCAATTTGCTTTGCACTTCTATTTTTGATGGCCATTTTATTCTCCGTGATTCTGTTGGTCTCCATTTCCTGGATTTGCTTTTAAGTATATAATAATAATATATTAAACTATAATTCTAAGTGTAAAAGGCTCTGTCATGATCCGTGTTTTTGGCTTGTTTCAGTTTTCTAGATTAGTCTTGTTTTATTATTATTATCATTATTTATATTATTTGTTATTGTTTTCTAGTTTGGTTTAGTCTTGGGTTTTGTTCTTTTCTATGTTCTCTAGTTCCCCCTGCTCTGTCCTTCTTCTTTTTCTGTGTTTTCCCTCATTATCACCTACATCTGTTTGTAATCATCCAATCATCATCTCCACCACTCCAGCTCCTGCTCCTCAGTATTTAAGCCTGGTTAACTCATTCACTCACTGCCGAATTATCTGTTCTACTCCCGTCTCTCAGCTCCATCTCCTGCCCGTCTCCTAGTAAGCCTTCCCCTCTTGCTCGCTGGTTCTCTGTGCTTTTTCCTTTCTGTGTTGGTTTTTTTCCTCCATCATCTTTTCTCCTCAGGTCCCGTCCTTGTATTAACTTTTGTTTTTTGTTTTCTTGTAGCCTCTGGTTTCCCTTGTTTCCTCCCCCATCTTTCTCTCCTCGGTTCCCTGTCTCACTTTATTTCCTTTATGGTTCCTTGTTCTTAGTTGTATTAGTTATTTCTCATTGTTTAGCTCCTTCGTCACCTCCTGTTTTCCTTGTGTTTTTTATTATTATTATTTCGTCCGTTAGTTTATTTCCCCTTCCCGTGTGCTTATGCTGGTTTGTTTATTTCGATTGTGTTGTTTATTCACGTATGTAGTCCCCGCGTCTCGCTTCAGTTCTGTTTGTTTACGTTCCAGTTCTGCTAAATTCCTATTCTGTTTCCGCTTGCCCTGTTCCGGTTCCTTTTCTGTTCATTATTCGTCCCCACAATAAATTATTAATTCTCACAATTCCACCTCTGCTTGAGTCATTGATCGCAATCTGAAAGGCTCCCATATTTATACAGCATTTGTGTGATTGTTCAACAGAGGTTGAATGGTTTTGATGAGACCTTCAATTGGCCATGCTGTTTCAATCCTTACAAGTCACCTTGTCCCCCCTGCCTGGTTCCCTCAGCTCTAAGCACCTTAGTTTACCTGCAAACCTGTTAGCCAACTTGTTGTTTGACCTTTTTTGTCTCATTCTCTAGCAGATTGTCCAGTGTTCTCTGCCAGTAGACATCAAGGGTTGTTGAAAGTATGCACCTTCACGACGACACTAACACTAACCCTCCACAAAATATAACTTTGCTTAGGGGCTTCCAGAAAATATGGTGCTTTATCTCCCAACTGTACACGGCAGTGTTGTTGATTAGCCCCTCTTTTTTCAAATTCTGCTGTAGGTTCTTGTGATTATTAATTCATAAATATGTCAAACATTTCCCAAATTACTCTATTGTTATCCAGTTACAGCAGATTTGTCTGTAGCTCATCCAATCATTCCATCACAGTCCCAATGGGCTCCACTGGATTGACATTGATTTAGAAAATTCCGGAAGAAATATTGATGTTGGCTGCCAGTTGTGTGTGTCCGCGGGGTCCCGATTTATTCTGATGAGTAATGTCGACAAAGTATAGTAATGGGGTTTTAAATTGCATGTTGACTAATAGCTACTTACTCCATTGGGTATTTTTTGTTTACCCATTATAGATAAAGTTGGCTTAAATGCTAATTTGAGCCACAAAGCTAATAGGTTGCATCAGCATGTTAACTTATCCTAATATAATTTATTTATTACACACACGGTAATAAAACAAATTTTTGCTAAAATGCTAATGTTAGCTTAAATGCTATCATTAAGATAAAATAAGATAAGATAAGATGGACTTTAATGATCCGGGAGAAAATTGTTTTGCCAGGGTTAAAGAGTATCAATTAACAATTAACACGACACACTCATCTCACATACAACACAGTACAGTACACAATCACCATATAACAATAAGTACACTATATAATAATTTAAGCATCCTATATTACTATATAGGGTCTTAACTACACGTTTACTGACACCTAATGTCAGCACTCAGTATGTAAATTTTAGCTTATATCCAATTTTAGCTTATTTGTGGAGAACACCAAGTTCCTCGGTGTTCACATTGCAGAGAACCTCACCTGGTCCCCCAACACCAGCTCCATAACAAAGAAAGCCCAGCAGCACCTCTACTTCCTGCGGAGACTGAGGAAAGCACACCTTCCACCTCCCATCCTCACCATGTTCTGCAAAGGGACTGTAGAGACCATCCTGAGCACCTGTATTACCGCCTGGTTTGGGAACTGCAGCATTTCAGATTGCGAGACCCTACAACAGATAGTAATGACAGCTGAGAAGATCATCGGTGTCTCTCTTCCCTCCATCTCCGACATCTACACCACACGCTGCTTAAGCAAAGCCACCACCATTGTGGACGACCCCACCCAATCCCTCACACGGACTCTTCACTCTGATGCCGTCCGGCAGAAGATACCGGAGCATTCGAGCCTCCACTAAAAGACTCTGCAACGGCTTCATCCTCCAGGCAACACACAGAGACGGAGCTGAACCCCCACTCATAACTCTGAACTGAACTGAAACCCCTACCTCCACTTTTAACGCACACACACACACAAGACTTTACTAAAACCCACCTATCACTCTTCACACACACACTCAGCACACATAGACTGAAATGTCTCTATCCCCATCAGCAATATTTGCTGATCATTCCTATAAGAACTATAAACTCTCCACCACGTACATTTTTTCATTGTATCGTATCGGTACTGCAATGTCCTGTCTGTTAAACTGTCTCACTGTTTTAGTTCTATGTTGCACTTTATGTTGTCTATTGTCTTGTTACACCATGGTTCCAGAGGAACTTAATTTCGTTACACTGTGTACCTGTACTCAGATGTAATGACAATATAAGCCTCTTCACTTGACTTGACTTCACCGATGCTACAAAGCAGGTAAAGTCCATTGTTTTATAATATTTACACAAGATTCTGCACCCACTAACTCCATGCCTCATCTAAGATCAATAACTTGGTTTGGTTCAGTTTGTTGTTGTTTTCATTATTTATATTTAGTTATTGCTTTGTTTAGGTTATTTTCTAGTTTGGTTGAGTCTGTGTTTTCTCCCTCTCTCTTTCTCTGTGTGTGTGTGTGTTAGTGTTCCCCCTCATCTGTGTTTTCTCTGTTCTCATCATTTACATCTGTTCCAAATAATCTAATCATCTTCTCCACGAATCCAACCCCGGTTCCTCCATTTAAGCCACATTCATTCATTCACTCACCGTTGGATCGTCTGCTGATTTCCCTCCTCGTCTCTCTGCGTCATCTCTTGTAGATTCCTTCACATCTCCTGTAAGGCTCCTCTCCTGCTCGCTGAGTTCTCTTTCCTGGCTCATCTTATTTGGTTATCTCCCCCGGTCCCGTCCTGTAGTTCACTGTTTGTTACTTTCCGCGTCTCAGTTCCTGTAGTCTCCGGTTTCCAGTGCTTCTCCCCCTCGTGATTATTATTGTTATTTTGTCTGTTAGTTTATTTCCCCCTTCCCGTGTTCTTTAGTTGGTTTGTTTATTTGATCGTAGTGTTTATTTACGTTTGTAGTCCCAAGTCGATTCTCTGTTTGTTTACGTTCCGTGTTGTTCCGTTGCCGCTTTGCCCTATCTCCTGTTTACGTTGTAGTTCCGCGTTCCGTTTATGTTCATTATTCCTCCCCTCAATAAATTATTATTTCCCGCAATGATCGGTTGATTTGCTGTATGTTTAAAGAAGTTATTAAAGGTTCATTGCTGGACTTTTTCTGAATGTCAAGTGAAATCAAGTGGAAATTCAACATAAAAACAACTAAAAACATTATATTTTACAGAGTTTATAAAACCAATCACACAAGAAATTGTATTAGACAGAAGGCAACTGTAGTCCTGTTGTCTTTTCAGCGTTCCTTAAATTTCTATTTCATTTTCCATCCATTGTTTCAAATATTTCTCAATTTCTGTGTTTTGGTGGTTTCATATTTGTTGTACATCATTTCAAAAATATTTTTCTTGTATTTGTTTAAGTTGCAGAGAATTTTACAGGTTTAAAATATAAAAAAGGTAATGTTTTAATCCGTTTCTTTTATAAAGAACTTCCGATTGCAGGTGCTCATCCTTCCAAGTTCTCTGGGCGGCAAAATCCTGGACTCAAAACTCTTTAATGACGTTCAAGTTAATTTGGCAGATCAGGTCTTTGTGATTTACAGGGGCTGATGCAAAGTTACGGGGAACAATTAACTCACTTTTACAACCCACATTTACAAAAAGGCAGCAATTACAGATGATGAGCACAAGAGGTTGAAAGGCTGGATGTGCAATTATAATTTTGTCTTTCCACAGCAAGCGTTGATCTTTAAGGTTATGAACACAGCAATCACACAGGTTTTCACATTCACAGCTGGTGAAGCAGAGCAGGTTATTTTGCTAACAAACACTGAGATGATAATGTGACACGAAAAATGCAGGCTTGTGTAAGACGGCTATGACCTTCAGCTATGAAATATAAAACCCTTGTGGGACTAGTAATTAATGTTGTTGATGTGTCTGGCATATGTGGAAGTCAGAAAAAAGAAGAGATTCGTGATAAAAACTAGAGTTTTTTAAAGCCTTCTTAAAAATCTCACCAGAACTTTATTAAAATGTTTCAGGTTATGACTACTGTCTGATGTTTGTTACTTTCTTTCTGTTATTTACGTCTTTTTTTTTTGTTCAGCTTAATGCTCCAGTGCTGCCTCCTTTTGTTGTTTTGCTTGGGACAGAAAGCAGAATATAATCTGAAAAACACAGCCATAAAAATGTTCTTCTTCCTCCAACATATAAGTGTGTTATGGTAAAATTGTACTTGTACTGTACTTGTATAGATGACCTCAAAAGCACTTCATTCACCCATTCAGATAGACGTTGTAAAACTGCACTGCAGATGCGACAGTCGGACAGAACAGGCCCAATGTTTAGCCCAAAAGAAGCACTGACAGAGGGACAAAGTGGGGGTTTAAACCGGCAACCCACCAGTCAGAATTAAATCCCACCTCCAGTGCCACCTTCCACATAGCCTTTGTGATATTGTGTGGAAACACCCTACTTTTAGACGTTGCACAGATATCACACGTTATATCCTGTGAACACCTAATAACCTCTTTAAAATGATTTTCTTTTCTCTTAACTCCCACATGCTAATTCTCACACTCTCTGAAAACTAATGAAAATCTCTATTATTTTTAGTGGGCTTTTTTTATGCTACATTTCATCCTGGAAATGTGTTTTATTCTGTGCTCTGGTGCTAGTTAACTACTAGCAGCAGAGCAACTGGATGAGTATAAAGTATAGCAATATTTTATGTTGTGTTTTTACGTGACAGATGTTTACTTAGTTAATTCGACCTCGCGTTTCTCTTTTAAACTCTTCAGTTTCCTTGTGGTTATCAAACTAAGAAGAAAAGATAAAGGTAGAAGTAATTTTAATTTCTGTACACTCTATACTTTACCGAAGGACTTTCTTTTGTCCCGTTTTCACAACAGTGCTGTAAAACGTATTTTTTTTGGGTGACCTTTGTTGCAAACATGGAGATGATCTTTATTCAAAAATAAATGCTTTCTTAAATAGCACACAATTAGTGCTTTTATTTAAAGTTTCAAATGAAAGGTTTTCCATCACTACCAAGCAAACTAATTCCGGTTAAATTACAAAGGTTTTGATGCATACTCTCAAAGCTTGGATCTGAACAATATCTTGCTCCAGTGCATCAAAAAGATCATCAGCATGTACTTGGCTTGTTTGCAGAAAAGCAAAAATGTCAACCTTCTCAATATATTCAAGTAATTTGTAATGTTCTGTATATAACAGTGTATAACATAAATCACTTTAGCATCTTCAGTCCACCTCCTTCAGTTCATTATAACTTTTAGTATTTTTATTTTATTTGAGACACACTTGGAAAAATGAAGCGATTCTGACTGATTGTATTTCACTGTTTCGGCTCCTGAAACATAGGCGAGTTTCCCCAACGGAGATTTTAACCAAGATGAAAAACGTACTTATCCTTCCATATGGCTCCCTGCTGGGCTGCAGCCCACTCAGTTTTATTTTGTTCTCAGTCAGATCCTTACGTTGTATGTGTCTTAATGTTGGTACAGTACCTCCAGTTTGGATCGTGTTTTTATGTATAAAGGGTACTATTGCAAGTTAGCATCTGGATTTGTGTGTATCCATTCACATGTTTGATAAGTTCTTAATATAAGGCCTAATGTTAGGGACATCAGTAGTCCTTTTATAGCCTGTTTTTACTTTAGAGACGGTTTTCCTCGATTCTTGTGAGAATGTCTCAATCTATTGACTGGATTTCTTGTTTGAAATCCACTAATCAGATTTTTATGGTCCATTTCCAACAGATGGGCCTTAAAATAAAAATTATAATAGAGATCTGCCTTGTCATACTCTTGCTTTGTTCACTCTCGCAGCTTGCATGAAAGATATTCCTTGAAATGTATTTATCAGATTTATGAAGACCTTGCCTGCCTCAGTTTAAATTCATTCACAATAACAAAAGATCCAATGTTTGTATTTACCCTCAAGAAAAAAATGTAGAATATTTTAGGTAGTTGTAAATAAATCAAAGCAATAAGTGTTAAAACTGCTTATCAAATGAATTTCTTTGAAAACCTTACAGATAATGAAAGATGGCTATGATTTAATTAATCTTAAAAACCATAAAAACATATTTTCAGCTGATATCTTGGTGCAGTTCAATAGGAAAACAATCTGTTGCCTTGTTCGCTCGATGGGACATTTTGAATTTAGTTGCTTAGTTTGTGGCACAGTTTCAGAGTTGTCAAATTTTTGAGTTGCAAATATTGATTTTCATCATGGAGAGAACCCACAGATGCACAGGGTGAATAAAAAAAAAGAAAACAAAATCTATAGAGAAATGCTCAAACCTGTATTCAAATCCAACATTTACCAGCAATGCAACAGAGATAGCTTCTGCACCACCATGGATCCCACTAGTACATCCTGTTCATCCCAAGCTTAAATGCACAGGCTCCCCAAACATACAACACATCCCAGAACAGATCTTTAACACTGTTTAATACTAAATTTATTTCAAAAATCTAATTGATCATATTATGGTAAGAACTGTGGTGCATCTAAAGCTTCTTAACCTTCTATGTGGATGGATAAGTGTTAAATCAGCTGTTGCAAACAATACTGTTTGATGATCCGCATGTGCTTCACTGACATGAACTTCGGCCAATTTACCATCGGCAAGTGCATTCCGGTGGGTTGTGCTGGCGCTGAGAAGCAAATTAGGGTTTCAGCTTCAAGTCCATCTGTCTCTAGTTTGGGTCGTCCAAATACATGTGAAAGATGGAGGACGAGCTGACAAGACAGAAGGAAAGGCGGCCTCCATTTGCAGCCAACTTGGACACACACAGCAGCTCTGCACCAAACATCTGTGTGATCACTCCCTCCAGCTTTACTCACAGGGCAAGAATCAGTTCCCTGGGTTTGAAGTTTTTTTGTGGTAACTTTCCACCCCTCTGGAGTTGCATCAGGGAATAGTAAAGCATCTGAATATCAAATATACATGAGATGATTATTGCATATGCTTGATGTTTCCAAGTGAGGGCTTCATTAATTAACCCTCACCCCCATTACTGTGCAGCATGTGTGTCGGTGGCTGGTGGGTGTTGAGCTGCAGATGGCAGGGGAGCCTTCGGGAATCCTTTGTGGGCTATTTGGAGCTGCTGCGTTGGCGAGTTTACACTCCAGCTTAGTTCCCCTGGTCCTCATGTGAGCAGTGAATTTTCGCAGGAAACTAATAACAAGGGTTGAGAAAGACAGTAAGAGCAAACCAGGTTCAATGTCACCAGACCATCTAGGAGGTGTTTTCTTTCAAGAAAACATGCATTATTATGTTTATTGAGTTGGTTAGGTGACAGAACGACACAAGCTAGTCCACAGAAGTAACGCAGTTGCTACATTTTTACCTGTAAAAGTCCAGAAAATGTGGCAAGCAATTTTACTTACTCAAATAATATCCTGTTGAAAAAAAAATTGCCTTTAGAACACAATTATTAAACAATATATTAAGCTTTAAACATACAACATCACTATGGTTAACGTGCATCGAGACATGAATGCATTTATTTAGAGGTCGGTTCTGAAAGCTTGTGCTAAAGTTGGTCACAAAAGGAAAATAACTGTCTTCTGAAGACAGCAAGAAGCAAGCACATACTTTCATCGAGCCGTGTACAAGATACAACCTGAACGCTGTGGTTAGACAATCCCTGGGTTGACTGATGTTGTGTCCTAGGACCCATCTTTGGTTAGCTTTATCCATCCATCCGAAAAACACTCAGATCTTTTTCGAAAAAACATATAGTACATTGATCACACAGGCTACATGGAGTTGATTCCAGCTGTGATATACACACATACCTCTCAAAGCAGGTATCTGTCTTTGAAGGCCATTTTAGCAGGAGAGCACATCCTACCTCTTCAATTGACTGAGCCATAATGAGGCTCCCATCATTTCCTGGGTGGGGAGCACTGGTCTACGCAAATGTGACCTTTGCAGAAAAGTGGTGAGAGCATAACCATTATTACAAGGATCTGGAAGAAGGTAATGTAGACAAATGAGGCCATTCTGCATGAGTACATGTACTTCAGGTTGTGCGGCACAGACATTAAAACACATATATTTATTTATTCAATTTTGCATTAAATCAAAATTTCCCTTGGTATGATATATTACATGTTTTTAAAAAAAACATGTACTATATCTTTTTATAGTTATAATCCTATGTAAATCTTGTTTTCATTCTTTGCAGTTATGCTTCTGAACTTTATTTGGTGGTAAAAAAAAGAAGAAAAGAAAATGCCGAACATAGACTAATGAATGGCGGGATGGCGTTAAATAAGAGCTGGAGAAGCTTCATTATGACAGAACAAATCAGTGTTTCACACTCGGGCTTGCAGGTCGTCAGAATCAGGAACGTTGCTGTTGCTGCAGCAGGGAGAGGACTCCATCTGAGCTTCAGTTGTTTCCTCTGATCTATGTTTGACGTTTAGATGCAAAACTGATTCTGATGCAAAACTGATTCTTGGCTCACCTCTTCATGGCTAAATGCTTTCAGACTGACAAGCTAGCACGCTTAGGCAAAACTGGAGTCTCTCAGTTAATGAGACAAGTTCTGTTTAATTCATGCATCAGTTAGTGGGCGTGACAGGGAAGCTGAACATCTTCCACTAGTTTACATTTCACCCACTAGTGGATTAATTCTGGTTTCCAAACCTAATATTAAGTATTCAGATGTTACATTTAAGGTTATTTAATTATAGGAAACTAAAAATTAAAGAAAACTTAGGAACATATAATCTATGTTCTGCTTCTGATGTGACAGAAATGGTAATTAGCAGTTTGGTGACTCCTTTTCTGTCATTTAGATTGTTTTGTTGATTTTTATTTTAGGGTTCTGAGAGTACAAATGTGTGAATATATACTTTTTAGATTTAAACTGAGAGTAAAAAAAATAAAAACTTGTAAATCATGTCTCAGTTTCCTTCCAGGTCTCAAACATGCTCTGCCTTATAACATATAACAATACAACAATACTCTGGAATTTTTGTTAAGGCATATAAATATTTTCTTAAAGGAACTGTAACATCCTAAATAGAGAACAGAGCTACGATTTCCCTTCTGTGTGGTCAGAGGAAATGAAAGGAAGGATCTTCCAGCATTTTTGTGGCTGTACAGAATCCAATTAGAGACAAGGATGCTAAACATAATTGTGTGTGACACATTTTAATTGTCTTTCATTTAGACAATGTTGGATGCACAGTGTACAGCCGGACGGAAAGGCAGAAATAAGAGAGCACACTCTTGGAAGGCAACAAGTCATTACGTTGCTGCGTGAGCCCAGAATGCCAAATATGTGTGAAATTAGAGCCAAAGAAGATCGCAGACTGATTGCTTCCTCACAAAAAAATAAAAACCCATACTGTTATCGAGACACCTGGACCTCTAAAGGACGATTTTTCATCATATTAAAACAATTTACTGAGGTAACATCTTATTTTCTTGATATATATGCAACAAACTCCGAAAGAGACAAACAGCACAGAAGCAAATTGATAAAATGATCGTCTTTAGCAGCAGGTTCAAATAAAAGATACATACACATAAAATGAGAAGAAGCTGAATGCACGGAGCATCGAGCCGAAAGAGTGCAATCTGCTTCTTCATTCAGGCTGTGCTGGAAAATAATATATCTGACCCAGAGAGGCTCCCTGCAAAGAAAGCAACAATAAAGGCAGCCGGTCCTTTCTGCAGACTCTGAACGTTCACAGAAGCGAGAACTTAATACAGACCCCCCCTATACTTACATCCGCTAGACTTTATGGACATTAAGCTTGTAACTCCAACAGAGAAGAAATAATTTCAACCACATAAAAGGTGGTTTAAAAGAAAAAAAAAATTTAATAAAATTAAAGTTATAGCTATTTCAGCAGCTGAGCGGTCTCACTTTTAAATATGCAGTAAGTCACCCTTAATGAAAGATTTTGCACAGATTCTTGAAACTTACTTATCCTTTAATATTTTTAAAGTTTGCTTGCTAAATACGTGTGTTATCGTCAAGGCTGCACCTGCTTTAGGGGTCTGTGTGAAGGATTATTTGAAGCCTTTTCATTAGAATTAAATAACCTGAAAATAATAAAAATGTACAAATAAATTATCATAGAACTCCAAAGCAATATTCTACCATAGCTGTTTATTGAAACTGTAAAAAAGCAAAAAAGCTTTAGGCCTCTTAAATTAAACAGCTGTTAATCATTACCAGAAAGAAAACATTGTGTCTGCTGAAATGAAAACTATAATTTTTAACCACATGTAGCTGTCCTGTAATGTGGCAGTAATCCGGGAATAGGAAGAAGCATTTTCCCTTAAATCTACAGTTTTCACTGGTCTGTTGGTTCAGCGCATTAACGCTAGATACTGTATGCATTCACTCAAAACTGGGCTTAAGGACGTTTTCATTAAGGTGTGGTTCTAAAATGGCCGCTCACATGAAGATGTGGAATATTTTAATTTATTCTTTATAACAGAAAGTGTGACAATGGAACTATAATAAATACAATACATTTTCAAATGTGTTTTAACAGTTATTTATCAATGGAGAAAAAAGACGAGAAGGTCAATATGGATTGTATTGATGGACAAAGATCCGAAGCAAACCAGCAAGTTTTCCTCTGAACCACTGAAAAGCGAATAAATAAATAAATGAACGACTTTTGAGAGGCCAAAATCCCTCAGCTGTGGCTCATTTAACACAGTTCTGCAAAGAAGAGTTGCAGGAAATCGCATGAGGTGGGAGTGTTGCTGTTTGCTGCCATGAGTTGTATTTTAGTTTTAAACATTTGGAGAAGCTGGTTGCAAATACAACCAGGAAACAGTTTTTTATAACTATTACCGGACTCAACTGATTTAAATATGGTTTTTATTGTTGTCTACATGGTGTTTTTGTGAAATGTTAAATTTCTACCATTATTGTCATAATTTGTAATGTTGCAGTTATTTACAAAAAGAGATCCTTTGAGAGCTTAATAAACCAAAGAGTGTTGGGTGAACATTTCTCTATATGAACATTTTAATTTGAGATCCAACTTTTTTTTAGCTTACTAGCAATAAGAACTGTTTAAGTCAAATGACATTCAATCTTTTGCACGCCTGAAACAGGATAATTAACAAGATTATGCATTATTTATGACTTTTGAAAAAAGGTCAGGGATGTAATTAGACCTTCACAGTTTTTGTTCATTTATTATTTTAAGGTAATGTGTTAAATTTCAGGAAGTATACGAGCCTGATGATCAGAATGAGTCACTGTTTCATGCATGGATGCTCTACCACACATTTACCTCTTGATCAGTAACGCACAGCCTAAATTGAATATAATGAGGTTTGGGCAGAGCCCGTATAGCACTAATGTGCTGTCATAATCAACTTCTCTATGCAGGTCCCATGTTTATGATTCATGGATAGAGGCCAACTTGTTTTCTTCTCTGCACGGGAGAAAAATATCGCTGCATCTCAATGTGGATGTAGAATAACATAACTCAACAACAAATGTCCTTAAAACTGAAAAAAATAAAAATAAACCCGGCAGCATAAAAAAAAGAAGCTAGTTGTGTTGTAAAACCCCCTAAAACAAAAACAATAAAACATAATGGACGTCATAAAACATACATACATTTTGGAGAAATACAAACATCAACAATAACTAATTAAATATATAGACATATTAAAACAGAGTTTAAAGGTGGCTGGCTGATTGAAAGCTTTGCAGACGTAAACCTAAATTATCTTTTTTGAATTTAACATGGCAAAATGTCCATGACATGACAAAGTCTTTGTTTTACTATCTATAGCAGAGTCAGAGGCCAGACAATCCAGCTTCAGGTTTATCAGATACAATTGTTTTTACAATACTTTTTAACTTTTATGTTTCCTATCAGAACAAACCATCTGCTTATCTGAATGCACGACTCTCTCCACATTCCTCTTATATATATATATTTTTTTAATTGTGCGTCTGCCCATATCCCTACTCTGAGTTTCTGCCATGTTAAACTTATTTGTTCTGCTCGTACCTGGGTTTCACAATCTGGAGCATCTTCACTTTCCATATCCATCCTCAGCTTTCTCAGCCAACCAAGTTTCAGGAAGCCCTTCCCTCGGACTAAAGCGCCCCAGTGGCTTCATTGAGAAATCGTTCCTTTGTCGACAACTAACCAAAAGTCGGTATTCTCTACTTGAACCATATTCTGAGAGCATGTTTTTGTCTAGTTTATTTTACAATGTTAAACTCAAGCCACTAACCTATCCTCTCCTCCTTAGAGGCTCCAGGTTCTGCTGCTGCCGGTTTCCCGGCTCCACCTTTAACCTACTGACAAATCTGCTGTGTTAACGTTAGGTGTTTACTACTCAGCTGTGACTGGCTTAAATTCTGTGCCCTCTGTATGCCACATTAAAGTAAGTAGAATGTTTTTTTTTCATATATGACCCAAAGGAAGGCCAAAAACATATAAGTAAAGCTGCTATTGGTGAATTGTAGGTTCCGTTGTAACTTATGTATCATTGGGTTTAAGCTCATTTTTAGGGGCTGAGCTCTTTTTTTTAAGGAAAACTGCAGATGGATTTGTGACAGAGAGTTTGCTATAAATAATATTATGAACACAATAATGTTCAACTATGATGAAGATTAATTTTTAGGAGTAAAAACACAGATTAACTAAGTAGAGACATTTGAGACTATTACTGTATTTCATTAGAGAAATGGTGATGCTATCAGCCAGCACAACAGAGTAACTTCAATCCTAACTGGACTCACCAAATCGGTTTTTAACCATTAACTTGCCAGTGCCAGTTTATAGTGTCTCTAAACAAACACTGTTGGGCATCATTTGTAGTATGTTTCAAAGTGTCAAAGAGAAGTTTTATAACTAAGGAGACCTATCCCTAGTTTTCAGTGTTGGCAAACTGTAGCTTTCTTTTTCTTAAATGTTGTTTTTGGCTCTAGTGGCCTTAATTTAGCAGTAGATGGCCTCAGTAAAGAGCAGAGCGATCAGGTGATGACATGGAGTGAGTTGCCCAGCGGACAAGGCAAGATTCCTGGAACACTGTCATGGAACGTTTTAATGACTCGAGCAGAGGTGGAGTTGAATTAATAATAATTTATTGTTGGGGTGAAATTAAACATAAACGGAAACAATACAAGGAACTACAGGCAACCGGAAACGAAACGCGAGACGTAAACAAACAGGAAGCGGGACTACAGAATGTAAACAAACACGACGACACTACTAAAATAAACACAGCTAAGGAACACGGAAAGGGAGGAACTAAACTAACAGAATAAAAAACAACAATAATAATCACGAGGGGACGAACACGGGAAACCGGGACTACAGGAAGTGAGACAAACAGAGAACACGGGATGAGACAAGGGAACTAAGATGTAAGAGCCAGGACTGAGAGCAAGCGAGCAAGAGACTTACTGGGGATGATGGGGGCGAGAAACATCAGGGCAAGACCTCAGGAAGGACAACAGGGAATGACCACAGGAGATGATGCAGAGACGAGGAGGCAAAGCTACAGGGAAAACAACAGGAGACGAGCAGGCAAAGCTACAGGGAAAACAACAGACGATCCAGCGGTGAGTGAAAGAATGTGAAGGGCTTAAATACGGAGGAACCGGGGTGTGATTGGTGGAGAGGATGATTTGATTATTGATGACAGCTGTGAATGGAGGAGTGAAGACACACATACACACACAGGAAAAAACAGAGAACTGGGGAGTGGAAGAACAAACCAGAGAACAACCAAACACAAATGAAAACAACCACAAACCGAACCAAAGCAAAACACGATCATGACAAACACATTGATGATTGTGACATTTTGTGCCCGCTTTAACCACTGAGCCACAAGGCAGCACAAAACTATGTTTTCCAGTATGACCTTAAACTTCGCATTGTCTGTGTTTCCTATGGTAAACAAGTAATTTCTTCCTGATTTCAAGAAACGTCAAAGGAATATTTAAAACAGGAACAAACATAGTTTTTCTATGAGATGGTTCAACAAGTTTCTAGTTGACTTTAAGTTGGTTTGTGAACGTACGACTCCTGACTTTCCTCGTTGGTTGACAGGCATTTTTTTATTAGGATACAAGGATCAGTAAATAATCATGAACATTTCCAAAAATGTTTACGCTTATGAATCAAAAGGTAAAGTAAAAACTTCATTTTGAAATATTTCACTGCATTATCATATTTTGGATGCAGTTTTTTTATGCCAACGCTCCTGGTTCTCTCCATTAGTCACTTGTTTTTTCAAATAAGGCTATTGTGTCCCTTCAAGATATTTAACAACAAATAATACGGATATCCTGCAGCAGGACTAACATACCGTATTTTCCCTTTAGGATAATTTAGTATTTTCTGCGCAATAAGATCTTCTGTTGCCTCTCTGCTCTAATTAGCTAGCTTCCTCGTGCAGAACAATACAAATGATTCCTGCAGGTCGAATAGAGGCCCCTTTAATGTTGCAGCTGCTCTTTGCACTTACAGCTGCAGCATGCAAAGCAACATGGTTTTCGGCTACATACACGAAGCTGCTCCAAGGTTTTCCGAGGAGCCGCTGGTCCCGAACCGATGGGGAGCAACTAGGTGGGGAGCACATAAAACACATTTGTAGATTGTCTGTGTATTAAGTGGTGATAATTAAGAACTATTTTCTGCTGCTTTATTTTCCCTGAAGGTTAGTTGAACTGCTGCACTGTTTGGCTTTATGTGTAAAAACTAAATCAAGTTTGTTGTTGAACTTCATGAAAGCAGATTTTCAAGCTTTTATAAATGTAAATGTCACACTGACCTTTTCAGACCTTCTGTCTGAAGGAAAACTCGGCTGTTTCAACTCTTTAGTAATATTGCACATAGTTGGATGTATAAAAATATATAAACATTTAAGTATAGTAAGTGTTGAGAAAGTCTCCCAGACTTCTCACCGAGTTCAGACCTGTAAATATTAGAGAGATTCAATAAAGACACCCAACGCTGATATATGTTTACCTGTTGCAAGAGGGAGACCTGACAGACAGACCCCTGTCGTATATCCTCAGGTCTGAGGTCTCCGCTCCGCTCTGGGTTCTTTTATTCACAAAAAGGCGGTAACCAAA
>JAVLVB010000408.1:490527-532186 GCA_032876305.1 Orestias chungarensis | reverse complement strand
ATATATATATATATATATATATATATATATATATATATATATATATATATATATATATATATATATATATATAAGCCTGCAGATCTGACTCTTCCTCCTCATTATGTACCTCAAACCATTCGTCCGTAAAAAAATTGTTGAAAATCCCAACAAAAATATAAAATATCTCATTACTTGTTCAATTTAGAGTATTTATCAACTTTGAATGAGTAGTTTTGTCCGTTTTAATGCCCTGTAAAATTTTACAAAGCTGTTCTGTCAGCTTTAGAGATTTGGGACAGAATGTGGGTCCCACTGGTGTCGTTCTGAAGCACCGACAATGTGCATGAATCATTAAACAGCGAGGTTTCGCTTTGATCTTCATCAGCGATAGTCGGATAATACCTCTGTGCATTTCCCCCAGGAGTAGATTTCCTTTTTACATCCAGATATGGCTGCAACCTGAAATAACCCGGTTCCTTTATATCATTATAGCCAGCAGTTTAGGACAAAACTGAAATCTAAGCCCCACTATGCATATTTTTTTTCTTCAAATATGTAAAAACTGATTAAAATCCTTGCTTTACTTTTTTTAAATTATATTAATTTTAAGTAAGTAAAGTATAAGTTAACAATGTAAAGAACCTTGGTGTTATTTTTGATCAGGAAATCTCTTTCAAGTCCCACATAAAACAGGTCTGTACGATTTCCTTCTTTCAGTTTAGGAATATAGCAAAAATAAGAAATATTCTCTCTAGGGAAGATGATGAAAAACTAGTCCATGAATTTATTACTTCAAAGCTGGACTAGTGTAACTCTTTATTAGCAGGAAGTTCACAAAATGCAATTAAAAGTCTACAGTTCTTCCAAAATGCTGCAGCAAGAGTTCTGATGAAACTTAAAAAGAAAGGTCATATCTCTCCAATTTTAGATTCCCTTCATTGGCTCCCAAACTTAGAATAGATTTCAAGATTCTTCTTTTGATATATAAAGCCCTCACTAATCAAGCTCAATCATATATCAGAGATCTGATTACTCCTTATGTCCCTAACAGAGCACTTTGCTCTCAGGCTGCAGGTTTACTGGTGGTTCCTAGAATCTCTACAAGCACAATGGGTGGCAGATCTTTTAGTTATCAGACTCCTCTCCTGTGGAACCAGCTTCCAGCTGTAGTCCGTGAGGCAGACACCCTGTCTAGTTTCAAATCTAGGCTTAAAACCTTCCTTCCGTTTACAGTTATTTATAGTAGAGAAGAAAGCCTAATCCGGTTGGGGTGGAACTCAGTCTTGACAGAGGATTCACCTTTGCTCTACCTTCTTCATGTCTCACTGTATAGCGTTAAGTTATTTAAGTTATTCTATAGTTATGCTGCTATAGGCTTAGACTGCTGGAGGACAATCTGAGCACTTCTCTCTCTGCTACTTTCTTCCTTTGTCCAATCTGCTTAGTTACCGTCATTTCAACCTTGTTAACCTTTTGTTTTCTCTTAGTGTTCTTCTCTCCACAGTAGCGGCACCTGGTCTGGCGTTGTGTTAGCTGAGACAGCTTCTTGGATGAGAACAAGGGCTGAGATGCTTCTAGTGACGCTCTACAACTGCTGCTATAAACTCTATTATTTCAGTATCCTGTGCATCTAATTTAGTTTTCTGTACAGAGCCAGGTTCTGCTGGAGGTTAAAGGGGAGTTTTTCCTCTCCACTGTCGCTACATGCATGCTCAGTATGAGTGATTGCTGTAAAGTCAACGACAACACAAGCCATTGTTTCTGTCTGTTGATTCCAGAGGAGTGAATGCTGCAAGTCAATGACTCAATGCAATCTGCTGGGGTTCCTTAGATTGGAAACTTTTTCAAATTGATTTATTTACGATGTATCTTTGGTTTTAATGGATTTTCTTGTAAAGTGCCTTGAGACGACATCTTTTGTAAGTTGGCGCTATATAAATAAACTGATTCTCGATTCTTGATAAGTTCCACTATAATCAAAGATAAGACATGTGTGACCAGAAGAGAAAATAAAATGTAAATACATGTAACATTTTGTAAATGCTTGTGGAAACTTAGCAGTAAATTGTTTATAACAATTTTTTTTTCATTATGATGGAAGTGGCCACAGATAATTATCTAATTAGAAAATTAGGTAGTTGGTAGCTGGTTGGTAGTTGGAAACAAAGGAAAATAATTTTTTCTTTACAAAAAACAAAGAAAAACTAAGCAAGTAATCCCAGTAATTTGAAGATATATTTCTAGAGAACAGGTATTTCTATATTCTGCTTAGTTGTGCGTAAATTAAAACAGAAAATCTTAAGATTCTTACTTTTAAATCAGATTTTCGCATTATTAGTAGGATTAAATGCTAGTATAATTAACTGAGGCTTTTTAATGCATAATATTCAGAAACATCTTGTATAAATTTTGATTTGGAAACCATAAACTGGATTATTTGTGAAAAACAGTTGTTTGCCTTCAGTTGATTCAGATCCAAATAACACAAAGAAATACATTATGTGCTGCAAAGCAGTTTTAAACTGCTTCTGAAGCTCTTTCTGCATAATAAAATTAGTTAAATGTAGAGATAAATATAAATGCTGAGGAGAAAACTTTCAAGGAACTACAGTACAGGACTTTTTCAGATCTCCCACTAACTTCCCTGCTGAGATTTTAGTTATTGCTACTTATGCAGATGAGTTCATCAATCATTTCTAAATACACAACTTTATTTTACCCAACACAAATGTACATTTAAAGTAAAATTCAAATACAAATAAATGTGAATACATGAATTTAAGTAGCCAGCCATCGGCTGTTAAAAGTGTAAAGAAGGCTCAGAAATCCTTTTCATTAAAATGGTATTATACATATAGTTCCAACAGGTTCCAAGTTTGTCCACCATTATTGTTTTTGGGTGGTGCTGATAACATCTGCGGTAGTTTTGCAGTGTTGGCTGAAATTGTGAAACCTTACATCTTTGCTAAATGTCCCAGTCTCCTCCTTTATGACTGGTGAATGACCAAATGTTTTTCTTTTAAGAAATGGCTGAATTTCTTTAAAACCATTTCCTTTTTTCTGTTGGTCTGAATAATTTTCCCTGTTGAAATCCAAAGTTTGAAACAATTCAAAAACTTGTGCCAAACAAGCCAGCTGCTATTTTACTTAAACAGCACATATCGAAGCAGCCAGACAATAAGATCTTTCTACTTATATTCCAACCTTTTGTCACCCCACCAACTATTCTATTTCATAAATCAGTTGTCCTATAAACCATTTTTTTAACCTGCAGATATTTCATTAAATGTTTTACCTTGAATCAGTTTATACAATATTGTGAATGTCACTCACAGATGTGTAATAGTAGCTGATATATCTTTGTATTAACAGATAAATCTATGACGTTGATTAGCATTCATTTGTAATACTATTGTAAGGCACAATTCATTTTCTAAAATATATTTGGAGATATAAAAAGTCTTTATTTATTTTTTGTTTGACATACTAAGCAATGCAGCTACTTTATATGATTTAGTCCTCCAGATACAAGTTGAAATAAACAAGATTTTTTTTTAGACTAATTATTATTATTATAATCATAATTTAAAAAAAATCCTGATAAGTTGATTTAGTTGAAAGGAGCATTACAACAATACCATTAAATGGTTTAAATAAATTGGGAACATCTCTGGTTCTCGTTCTTTTCATGAAAAATGCAGGTGTACGATGAATGTGATATCACTCTGTTCTCAGTTGCTGGCAATAGATTCATGAGATTGATGCCAGAGAGCTAGGCAGGAGAGGGGAAAGAAACAAGGTTTATTGTGGTGCTGTGAAAATTTAATCGGAACACATTTTTGGAAGCAAGCCTCTCATGGTCCATGCAGCGGCTGTGTTTCGCTGTCTCTTTGTAAATGTCAGGCTGGAAGCAGAAATGCCAGGCTTCTTTGTTCTAGTGGCCTTCATGTGTGTCCTGCTGCAGAACAATAGGGGATATTTACATAAACACAGTAACAATGACTGCAATGATTGAACAAAGCTTGGCAGCATCCACTCCAAACAGTAAAGACCACTTCCCTCTAATCACAACCTGTTTAGATGGTTGCTTACTTGCACGTTCTGTCAGGAAGGTCTGCTTTTCTGCCACTACTGCACTTTTAAACAGTAAGACTTTTTAAAGTAAGGCTTAATTCTTTGCTTGTTTATGTAAATTCCCAATCAAGTTTTACATTTCTATAACAGTCTTTTAACATAAAACATGTTTCAAAAACATACACAAATAATTTTGTGTAAGCTCAGACATCTAGATATCATAAAAAAGCCATCAAAAATGTCCTACAGGATACATAAATAATGGCCTGCAGATTAATTGAATGAACAGTTTTCCAGCAGACACTGACATCCTCAACATTCTGGTAGAGCTACAAAGTGTTTGCTGGCTGTTCGGAGAAGTCTGAAGAAGAGTGAAGAGGCACCGAATCCAAACAGCTTGAGGTTCAATCTACAGGTTTTGCAGAGCAACCGCATACCAGGAGGATATGATGATTTAATTGTCTTGCAGCATTTTGCACCCTGTTAGACATATCTACCTAGACTTTAGTTTATCAGCCATCAAATTGGTCTTATCTGAACTACACACATGATCTGTGTAGTATCGTCAATATGAAGATGAGAATTACTCAGAAGGTAGAAGAATATAATGAATCAGAGATTTAAAATGGTTTTCCAAAATAAAACATGAGTCAAAGGTTATCAGAAGGTTTTCTAACTAAGGATTCAATGATACACATTTTTTTTTTCTTTCTGAAAATTAAAAACAAATGGCACTTTGTTCTCAAGACAAGAAATTCTATTTAATCAAACTAAACCAACTAAAACATTTTCGTAAGTGGAAATTGTTGGAAATTACATTTCATATAAGTTAGAAACAAAAATGACCCCAACTGAGAAATGGTTTAGAAAAAACTGAATATGTTTCTTCTTTTAAAAAGTTTGCATTCAGTTGGTCTTCTCCAAAAAATGCTGCAGGCTTTCACAAGCAGTTAAGCAAATGCGACATTTGAATTCCTTTCAGGTGGTAAAACTTCACATTCAAAACATTTTGTTTTTGACGTTTTGGAGTGTTGAAAATAACCTGGTCATTTGTAATTCACTATATGTAAGTTCCAATATGATACAAAGAAAGAAAATGTTTTGCCAAATATGAACAAACCTAATAGCAGATGTACCCCAATAAAATATTCAGTAACATTGAGCAGGCTCTTAAAAACAGTGTATATTTGTGAGTAATCCAACTTTTAGTTTGAAATGTATTTTGCATTTTACATCCTGGGCCACTCTGATTGTTGCTGCAGAGAGAACCACAGTGATTGACACTGATGGACAGGTATTTTTCATACCCTGCAAATGCAGTTCCACTAAGTATTCCAAAGCCTGAGAGAGGTTGTGCCATGGTGACATGTTGATTTATTTAATCCAGTTTTATGGATACTGAACTAACCACAGGGGATTATTTTATATTATGCAATTTTAGGCTGAGGGAGTCTCTTATTGTTGGCCTATAGTTCCTAACAGAAATATTTTTACTCCTGAACGTTTTACACTCGGTTTCTTTACATTACAACCACAAACAATTTATTTTGATGGGATTGTATGACCCAGCCCTAAATTAGCATATATCTGTCAAATTGAAAACTAAATAGCCCTTAGATAGAAATGGCAAGTATTAACATTACAAAAGGAAAGGTTCACTTTTTTTTAAACTTTACTCTAAAAGTGTACTGTATAATGTAGCTTTTTTTTTAAAAGTATAAATATTATAAAATCCTTTAGTTTAAGTGTAACAACAGATCTTTCTTATTGTTAAGATCAGTGTTAGTTTCACATTTTGTTTATCTCTGACATCTTGATTCATTCTTTAAAGGCAGATAGCATCCCTATTTTTTTTTAATAGCCACAAGGAAGCCAAGCATGCCTCTGTTTTCTTTACGGCCCCAAAACTGAGAGACAGAGGAACAGCTGAGAGAGGCAATAGTCGGACGAAGACAACAGAGACCTGTAAAGGGTTTGGTCATTAACATACAGTAAGAGTGGATTTAGGGCTTGAAAATAAGTTGTCATATAAAAATCCTCCATAATATTGGAGGAATTCTGAATTATAGGAATTTCTATTAAGTCTAATAGAATTCCATAGTTTTCACATTTATTAAAAAAACAAAAACAAAAAAAAAACCTCAGACTGAAGTATGATCTCTTATTAAGAAATGTATTTCACATGAAGAATATTAACTGATCATTTCCAACTAAATCCAGGCAAACCTTAAACCTCAGCTTTTTTGTTTTTCAGTCGGTGTTGTCACAATCTTGTTGATTAACTTCTATTCAAAAGTACTTTGTTTGGCCCCATAAGAGAAATCCACAAAGCCTCTTAAACATGTTTTTTGCTCATCATTCAGGTATTAATTGAGATTTTGAGATATTAATCAGCTGCTCCAAGTTAAAAACTGTATCGTGTTGCCATGATTATTTACCAATACTGTTCAAATATGAAAGACACAAGATCAAAAAATTATTTTGAACACAGTCATAAGCTTTATACAAATTTATATAATTTTTCTGCATTTAAGGCTTACAGTTTGTATGAAACGCTTATTCTGGTTTTCATTGAAAGTCTTCACACTGCATTGAGGTTTGGTCTGTATGGGTCTGGACTGCTGTGAACCAGTTAGGTTTTCCTCACAGACCCATTAACAAACCAACAACAACGGAACATGAGCATTAGATATTATGTCTTGAGAAATTATTAAAGGGTAGATGTGGTCTAAAGAATCACATTTTGTTCCACAACACCTGCACTGGCGGCTGGATGTGAACCATAAGTCATAGGGCAACCTCAACCAATCACAAGAAAACATGCTTTAAAAAATAATTTAAAATGATATTACTGTCAATATACAGTCAAACTCCCCGACATCATCCTTTAGGAAGCTTTCCATTATCTTTATGAAACAGACGTTGTCAGTGTAAAATTGGAAACCATTTATTTTCCACATACAGTGATAAAGTGTTGGCTCACCCACTCCCACTGTTCCTATTCATCATCAGCTACTTTTCTATGTGAATCCATGGATATAAACTATCCATCACATCCTCTACTCAGAACAATTCTCCAGAGAAAAACGTAGTTTTGCAGTTGATCCGTCATCTTAGAACAGCCTTATCCTGAATCTCTCTCTGTGTGTTGCACTTTCTTGGAAAACCGCAACATACCCTAAATGTGTGTGCTTCAGTCCAAAGAAAACATGATTTAATTCACACTGTGTTTTTTCTGAGCCTCCATTTCTTTGTATGATATCTTATTGTTCTCAGTCCTTTGTCTGCGGTAATGAGCCGTTTTGTTTTCCGTGTTTTTTATTTTCCTTCATCCATCCATCAGCTATGCCTCTTACCTCTGCCTCATCTGTGCGGTTGTTTTTAATCTGAAACAGACAGCAGTGCCCACTGATTTGTAAGCTTTTCATTAAAAAATGTCGTGTTAGTTAATCTAAAACAAATCTTTTAGAAAGTGTCTTGTTCTGTTTATTAGATTCTTAGAAATGATTCTACTTGCAATGAGCAGTACTGAGTCAGAAGCTTGTTACAAAATTTGGAACAATGGTTTCAAAGAAATTTAAATTGGTTATTTCCAAAAGTCACATGTATTTATACATTTTTCGTCAAACCTCAGCGGTACCTCCATGTAGGTGGTAGTGGGCAGTAACAGGAAACTTGGCACTCTCAGCATGGAGGTGGCAGATAGGGAGTGAGCTGTTTGGCAAAAGCAGAACATCTCTGGGTGAGCTTCGTGCTCCTCTGTTACTGGGAGCCTTTAGCTGTCTGTACAAAAGAGGAAGAATTTCTGTCTTTTTCCTCTGTGCTTACCACACCAGGTAAGGCAAGCTTATTTCTACATCACTGTCAAGTAATAAGGATACTGAAAGATTCATAAATGATGCAGATTTTATTGAGGAGGAAAATGAGAACCAAGAGACAAAAACTGACACAGCAATCAATATGTTTTTATGTGCTTGGTAGTCAAGATAGATTTTGTGATTGAATTTGGTAACAAACCCACTTTCTTTGAAACTTGGTGTTTCAATACTATTATGGGCATTTTAACCACATCAGTCATGTTTGGTTAAGTTGGAGAAGGGAAGTCATTGGGATCAACATGGTAGGTTTATAGAATACTAAAACAAATACTAAACCTGGACTTGTAGATGTAAGACATTGAACCATGGTAGACACTTCAGTACTGAAGAGGAGTGATTAGTGACATGGAAAGCACATGAATTGAAACCAGGGTAACGCGTTAAACCTGAGCGAAAGTAACAAGCAATTAATTAAAACAGAGGGAGCTTAACCAAAATATCAAATAACTACAAATTATAAGGAAAAAAAAAAGCCTAAACCTAACAAGTCTAAACCAAAATGAAGAGAAAACAAAAATACAAAAAATACAAAAAAAACAAACATGAAATAACTAACAAGCAAAACACAAAGTAAAGTGCTGAGTGTATAGTCCTGAAAGCAATCATGAAAAACATTTCAAGAATGAAATGAAACCTCAGCCAACTCTGCACTGCAAACTCATGCATTTGTTTTTCATGACAAAAAGTTTGAACGTTTATTTTACTCTGAAAACTTATTTGACGATGCGGCATCAAGTTTGCTGGACTATTTGCTTTTTGCTTATATACATGGAAAATGTAGTTAAAGCTATTATTACCTTGCATATGTTGTTTATCAATGCTGTACTTTCTAATGATTTAAATGTTTCATGTTCACCATCCTCCAATTTACTTACAATGACCTACCAAACCAGTGCTGGGATTAGTGTAATTGTCTTAATTATCTAAAACATCATATTATTAAGTTGTTCATAATGTAAACCATTATTTCAAGAATAACCAAATTACTATAGATTTAACAAATACAAAATTAGATGGTCTTGCGCAAATTAAACACAGCATAGAGACATCCAGGAACAAGTCTGGGCATTCTACATCTGCAAGTTAATTAACAACGACTTCTCTGAAATTTGCTCCTTGCTTTTTTCTCTTTTCTTTGTTCAGCAAATTTTCATTCCGAGCTGCTTCATTAATGTACAGTCACCTTTATCTCTAGTACAGCAACAACATCAAATCCACTTCCGTCTTGTGGTTCTTTTTTTTCAGCTCAGTTTCTATAAATCTCTAAAAGCAGCTGCTGCTTCAATTTAGGTCTCCAAATTAAATTAAGAATAGATCAGCCAAAGCTGTTGTTACTGCAGCCCTCAACTTTTGACTGTTTTATCCTCAAAATCGTTTTCATTTAATTCTTTTAAAAAAATACAAAAAAATTAAAAACCTTGGAGATGTTTAAAACATTTAATGGAGTTCCAAGCTCTAATACAAAATACTTACATCAACTGAGATGCGCCGCTTCTTTTGCAAGGTTTAGAAATAGACACCGTAGGCATGCAAATGTGCTGCTGATGACTCAAGCAAATCATATGAACACGATTTTTCACTGCAAGAATCGATTGTCAATCGAGGGTAATGGAAGTTCACAGAATTGAGGTACCACTGGTGGAAATCCCATTGGGAATTGGAGCCATTATGAAGATGTAGCCAGCAGCTCTATTGGCCACCTCTGTAATGTGGTGTATGACCTCTAAGAGCTTTGGAGACGGTTAACAGCAAATAAAAACTGTGCAGAAGAACTGATTGGATTACTCTGGCTGCCTCTGCACCGAGCCTTCTTTTTTATATTTTGGCAGGATAAAATAAGGGGGGAGACGTTGCCTAGGGGAGCGGTAGAGCACATGGAGGGAGAGACCTATTTTTGCCTCAATTACTGCTCCATTGCTGTTCGTGTCGTGCTGGCATGATAAGAGGGAGTGTACCACGATACAGCAGGAAGGGTTAGTGGAGAGCACGTTCTAACGCTTTGAGGGTCTAAAACGTCAGATCAGGATTAGACTTCAAGGGCGTATGTCGTCATCACAGAGAACTCCCTACCAGGTGCATCACCTGCAAAGACCAACGCATAGAAAATGTTCTTTCTCTTCCCTTTGTTTCTTTTTCTCTGTACAAACCCTTTTAATTAGACATATTTTCCTTCATGTGTTCTTAAACAAAAATAGTTATGTAAAAACGCACTTTGTTGGGATTTTATGTAGCAGCATTAAAACTATTTGAGGCAAACAGTGAAAAGAGGAAAATAGGTCATATTTTTAAAACCTTTATATTAACAAAAATGCATTTTTTAGATCTACAGACTAATTATTTTGTACATTGTTCCTTCATTGATTGCCATCATTCTCCAATCAGCTTTGGCCAACTTTGTGTCTCCTGAAGAAATGTGCTGTTACAGTATGCTGCTGCCACCACTGTGTCTCACGATGGGATTTATTTTGTGTCTGTCAGACTGTTCCGGAGCAGCTGTGGCTATATTGCAGTAATTTACCATCACCGGTGAGTGAATGAGTGTAAAAAGATGAATGACTGAATGTAGTGTAAAGTGCTTTGGGGTCCTATCATTTGCCTTTTTCCCTTAAATGTTAAGTTGTCGCTTCCCATGAATATCTGTCCTGCATGCAGATTCTCCAAATTGGGTTGTGGATATCTGCAGCTTCTTTAGAGTTACGAAGAACAAGTTGGTCTGTTGATGTCATGGTCTCAATGTATATTGTTATTGTTCTCACTGTGTTCTACAGTTCCTTCTGTGTTCTCTCTCTCTCTGTCCCTCTCTCTCTCTCTCTCTCTCTCTCTCTCTCTCTCTCTCTCTCTCTCTCTCTCTCTTTCTATCTATCTCTCCCTCTCTCCCTAAGTCTACTTTCTCTATGATCACACACACCAGCAGTCGTTCTGTAATTAGTTCATTTCCTTTGTTCCAGTATTCACCCTTCTAGTATTATAGCTTTACATAGAAAAAAGAAACAATAAAATCAAGTTTTAATTTAAAAAATATGAAATAAAATAACAATAAAATAACAATATTAATAATAATGGTAATAATATTCTCAGTCGCTATATGCACAATGGCGGTGGGATTTGGTGCTAAATCTACAGGGTAATGGTGACGTACGCATAGGCAACGAGCGATGTAATCACGTAGCTTTCTGATTAGCACAAGTGTGTTGAAAACAAAACAGTTCTTTGTTGGTTCGCACTTGGAACCAGCCGCGAACCGGCTCTAGCACCAACACAGAACCAGCCCTTGGTGGAAAAGGGGTATCTCTGCTGGTCTCTGCCTGCTGGTCCTCTCCACATCTTGCCGTTAATCCACTCCCTGTCCTGCTTTGTTGTTCTGGTTCCTGTGTTCCATCAGCTAAATCTGCAATAAGTTATTTTTATCATCCTATGCCGACTCCGACTTCTGCATTTGCGCCGTTCCTTTACAGTAGGCTATTTATTATTCTCCTTCCGCAGTTTATGTTGACTAACCATGTCATTTCAGTTGTTTTGTGCTCTTTTGGTGCTCTGTAACATGTATGTTTTTGTGTCATCAAACGTTGCTTTATACGTCTCTAAAAAAATCGCTAAAACTATTAAAGCTTAATGTAAACCTTATTATTCTATACTGAGATTACACAATGGAGATAAAAACTCCACAACGGGCACATAGGTTTGTGATTAAGAATATCAGAAAAAAACAATAAAAACTTGGTTGGAATTGTATTGTACACAAACAGATTTTGGCAGTTTTGTGGGAATTTATGTAGTTACATAAGTTAAATAAGTTAAATAACCAGGTAGAACGTTTTTTTTTTTTTTTTTTTTTTTTTGCATTTCACTGTTTTGGAGTTTGGCTTTATTAAGCAGGAATGCCAAAAGTGCATTCAGTGAATAATTCATCACTTGAATGCTGAAGCAAATATGCTCTGTTTTAGGATCAAACACAAACAGATCTGTGCAAACTAAAAAATCCCAGAACATTGTGCCATATGGTACATTATAAATAATTGATATGTTTGATTTTTATCAAAAATATTTAAAAATCTCACTGATCATTGTGTATTTTCTTCATTAAAAGCTAACAGAATCTGTCAGTGAACTCCTATTGAGGTAAAAACAGAATGAAATATCCTTCAGAGTGCTCTTTACTTAAATAACTTAATAAAAATGTTTCTACCTTCAATTGGCTCTTCATCTGCATCTCTTTTACTGTTTGATGAAGTTATTTCTTTACATACAGAAAAAGATACATATTGTAGGAGGACTCTTACCAAATCATAAACATTAGACAAAAAGATAATCTGTACAGGATAGTTTGTTTACTTAAGTTTGAATGGCTTATTGGTATTTACAGCATATGTTTCTATGTGTTCAGTAGACTTCACTGGTTTAGGGCTCCGTGGAGTTGTTGGATGGAGAGTTGGTTGTGAGTAAATCCTTTAAGAGTGGAGTTTGGGCTCATCAGACAATGTAACACTTGGGAAATAGTTAAGGCAATAGCTAAAATCTATAGGAGTGGATTCATACCCAAACAATTATTAATATTATTAATACATTATTAATACAGGAGAATTAGAACAATCCTAGGTTTCTTTTTAATACAGTTGCTACATTTACGAGCAATGAAAACTCTGTTATGTCATCCATTCTTCCAACTTTTAGCTGTAATGACTTTGTGGAATTCTTTATTGATAAAATTGAATCTATTAAACTAAAATTGATGGCATCCTACCAAATATAAATAATACCTCAGTAAGGAATGAGGCACTGAATGTGGCTCTGGAGCCTGATCCTTGTTTGAAGTGTTTTGTTCCAGTTGAGCCTTCTGAGCTTTCTTTATCTTAGTTTCTTTATCTAAGCCTTCAACTTGTAAAATCCTTAAAAAATGGTTACTAATCAACTGAGAGAGCATTTGAGCAATAATGACCTATTTGAAGAATTTCAGTCAAGTTTCAGAGTTCATTATGGCACTGAGACAGCTCTCCTTAAAATCACAAATGATATTCTCATGGCCTCAGACAATGGACTTGTGTCTATTCTAGTTCTGTTAGATCTCAGTGCTGCTTTTGACATAGTCAATCACAATATCCTCATTGAAAGGCTCGAACACACACTAGGCTGGTTTAACTCGTATTTGTCTGATAGATCCCAGTTTGTTCATCTAAATGACTAATCTGCTCCGCATTGTAAAGTTACATGTAGAGTATAAGAGGGCTCTGTACTTGGCCCAATTCTATTTACTAAATACATGCTCCTTATTGGTAAAATCATCACACAGCATGGTGTTAATTTCCACTGTTATGCTGATGATACACAACTGTATTTATCTATAAATCCTGATGAATCCAGTCACTTTGGTAGATTACAGGCCTGTCTAGATAACATAAAAATGTGGATGACTTTAAACTTTCTGCTCTTGAACTCTGAAAAGACAGAAGTTGTTATCTTTGGACCCGAACCTCTAATAAAGAAATTGCTTAGTCAGCCACTTGACCTGGATAGCACCAGGTTGGCGTCTGGTAACAATGTAAAAAACCTTGGGGTTATTTTTCATCAGGAAATGTCTTTCAAGTCCCATATAAAACAGGTCTGTAAGATTTCCTTCTTTAACCTTAAGAATATAGCAAAAAGTAGAAATATTCTCTGTAGGATAGATATTGAAAAGCTAGTCCATGCATTTGTTACTTCAAGGCTGGACTATTGTAACTCTTTATTAGCAGGAAGTTCACAAAATGCAATTAAAAGTCTACAGATGGTCCAAAATGCTGCAGCATGAGTTCTGATGAAACTTAAAAAGAAAGATCATATCTCTCCAATTTTAGCTTCCCTTTATTGGCTCCCTGTCAAACTTAGAATAGATTTCAAGATTCTTCTTTTGACATATAAAGCCCTCACTAATCAAACTCCATCGTATATCAGAGATCTGATTACTCCTTATATCCCTAACAGAGCAGTTCGCTGTCAAACTGCTGGTTTACTGGTGGTTCCTAGAATCTCTAAAAGCAGAACGGGAGGCAGATCTTTTATTTATCAGGCTGCTCTCCTGTGGAACTAGCTTCCAGTTTCAAATCTAGGCTTAAAACCTTCCTTTTTGATAAAGTTTATAGTTAGGAAGAGGTAGAGATGGCAGCGTAATCTGGTTGGGGGAGTAACTCAGTCTTGACAAACGGTTTTCCTTTGTTCTACCTCCTTCATTTCTCACTCTATAGGGGTAGGTTATTTAAGTTTTTCTATAGTTATTCTGTGCATCTAATTTAGTTTTCTGTCTCTTCAAACCCCCAGTCGGTCATGGCAGATGGCTGCTTGTACTGAGCCTGGCTCTGCTGGAGGTTTCTTCCAGTTAAAGGGGAGTTTTTCCTCACCATTGTCGCTGCATGCATGCTCAGTATGAGGGATCGCTGTAAAGTCAACGACAACAAAAGCCATTGTTTTGGTCTTCTGATTCCAGAGGAGTGAATACTGAAGGTCAATGACTCTTACTACTTGCTTACTAATGCCAGCCGATCAATTTCTTTCTGGTGACTGTTTTAATGCCATAAACCTTAACTAGATGTTTTTCCCCCTAGGTTTGCATTCTATATAGTCAAATATTACATTGGAAAACTAAATTTCCCTACATAGGAGTGTTTTATATTATCTGCCGTGTTTTAATCTCAGTATAAATACATTCCTCTTAACTGTATTCCTACAATGATGAGATGTTTTCCTGAGTCCTACTCACCTTACAATTAACTGATTTAGACTTTTTATTGCTGTGAAACTTCCTGGTTTACAATTCACGAACATTAAAATAATCTTTAATGAATAGACCGACTGAAAAAATTGGAGAAAAACATCTGATAATCGGATTAACATTGACAGTTGAGCTTTAGGTTGTTGAACATAAAAGCATTAAAACATTTAAATGGACTTGTAAGGCCTAATGTCCAAGATGTCTTAAAAAGCCTCTTGTGCTCTGAAGTTGACCCTTAAATGAACTGCAACCAATGACGGAAAATTGCCTCTGAAAGAGGCTTAGTGATAAGAAGAGAAACTAATTTCTATCATTGACTGTAATTTCTCTCTCTCTTCCTTACAGCTGGATAAGAATTGAGAGGCAGAGAGCCATAAATCAATCCACCGGGAACTGTGCCTCAAGACAATACTTTTAGGGCACACGGCAGTCACAGTGCTAAATTGGTTGGATAAGGACAAAGACACAAGGAAAATTCAATATATTTCATGTAGCCTGGAGTACTGAGCAATAGCTGGGACACAAGCTTGTGCTGAATAAAACTCCTGTGTCACTGTGCAAAAAGGAAACTGGCAGTCATGTCTAAATGAAAAGATCTCAAAAGTTTAACTGCATCTTCTTGAGCCATTTGGAAAGAGCATGTAAGCTGGAAGCTGTGATTTTGTACTTGGAGAGCAAAAGCAATTAGTTTATCCAATAGCAGACTGCTCTGGTGGACAAGAACAGAAATCCACTATTGTCAAAGGATACTGGGATGTACTTGTCCAAAATACTAACTTTGTTTTTATACCATTTGCAACTCTGAGATGGAAATCATGCCTTCATCTTTCTTGTAAACATCAAAACTCAAAACAAAAGAAAGTCACAAATGTCCTTCTAAAAAAGTGGTGCATTTAATATGTTTACTATGCCTTGCAAAAGTTTTCATGCTCTTCACACAGTAATCATAATATATAGGAGCGCAAAGGTATTTAATTTGCAGTTTAATGTAATATCTTAACACAAAGTGAGGAACTGTTTTTATGCTGGAGGTAAATTATTCATGACTTCAGTAAATCAACTCACACTGCAAAACACTTTAAATGGATTAATGACACCCAGATGGATGTTTTCTGTTCTCATCCTTCTATTAATTATGATATTTATCTCCTTAGAGCAAAAGAAAACATATAGAATTAAATATTTTGGTTGGTTGTTTTGTTTAAATTTTTTACAGAAATATGGATTTAATGAAAAGTATTCAATTTTATTCGGCTAAAAATAGAGGTACATGTACAAGTTGAGCAACGAAATAATATAAAACCCTGCAAAAAGTATTTAAACAATGTAATAATCTTACATTAAAGTTCTGATGGTACAATATATTGTGAAATAAGTATTTTCATTCGGGAGGGCGGCAGCTTCACTAGTTCATACTTGATACCTGCTGTTATTGTTTTTTTTTTCTTCCAATGTATAGTTTCATTTGGACAAATGAATCTCATTGAAATTACTATTCTAATTTATTAAGAGTTACCCCATGGGGCCCCACTTACAACTGTATTTTATATTATCAATTATAATTTACAGTGTAATAATACCTAATTATTTCAGTTATATACAATGCAGGTAAGTTTTATTCCATTTATTTCCATTATGATGCTCCTTCCTTCTCCGTATTTGTTCATGTCTGGGATTGACTCAGTATAATAATTCAAGAATTTTTGACTGTATAAAATGCTAGGAAAGCTTTTAAATATCTTTTTTAAAGCATAAGCGGAAATAAATTAGGTATTTGGTATTCTTCTCTTTCTGCAGCCTTTGACTGTATTCATGAAAGGGGTTCAGCCAAATATTAGTAGATGGAGCGTGCAAAAGCAGAAGACTATTAAAGTGTGCACCAGAGCAGAAAAAAAAATAAGTTTCTCAACTTATTACAAAAAAAAAAAAGTTATGTTTGTCTTATCTGTCTACCTTATCCTTAGGGCAAAAGACTACAATTCCTATCTGAGTGTACAGTTAGAAAGAGTCTGTAGAGGTGCCTTTGGAAGGAAGTAGTTCATACATCTTCAGGATAAACGGGAGTTATTAGATACTATTGGAAATATAAGAAAACAAGCAGGTGGACGAAGTCTGAGATGTCAGTACAAACTTACAAACCAAACACATTAGACCGATTGGGTCAGAACTAATATTATCAGAAACCCTGTACATGATCCTCTGCAGAGATATTCCAGTGTTTGCAGTGGATTAGCTGCTAAAAATTCCCGTTTTTTTTTTAAATCTCCTCCTGTACCAGCCATTATCTTCATCTTTTGGAACCAAAGGATTTGGTTTTATAGCTAAATGTATAGATTTAAGTAAGCAAAGTTTTTAAAAGGCCCCGAACTTATTCTAATCAGAATAAATCAATTTCATTAACTGCCAAAATTTAAAAAGCATCAAAAGTAGCAGGGAGAATTTAAATATTGATAAGAACAACGATTTATTCAAAATCAACACTACAACAATTGTAAAGTTCAACTTCATTTAAAATATTATGATAGGAATCATGAAAGCTCATAATCAATAATTATTCATTATTCCAAAATTAATTACAGTTATTTATATAAAACTATTCAGTAATAATGTAATTGATATTTAAAAAAAACATTAAAACCAAACAAAAATAATTCTGAATTCATCTTTCGGCACAACATATTTTACACCTTATATATATGTGTTATTATTTACTGAATTATTGAGCCTCTTGCAGACTGAAAGGTTTTGACTCCAGTGTTTATGCTGTCAAGTTTGATTTCTTTACCACATGTTCTAAGGATTGTCTTGAAAGCAATCTGGCACATGTTTTGGGCCAAATAGGTGTCTGTTTTTGCTAATTTCCACACTAAATATCGAACTGTTGGTACACACACAGTGGGGAACCCATAGGGCCTTGTACGCTTTCACCTTGATATGATCGCCTTGTACGAATGCCTAGAAATTTTGTGGACCAAACAATAAGAATATTAAATAAACTTTATTTGTGTATTTAAAAAAATTAAAATGAAAAGTTTAATTATTTAATATAATTTCATCTTATATAATGCATTTGATACATTTTCTCTCATCTACATTCTATTGCTGTAAGTCTACGCTCAAGTTCACGTCAGTAATGAAAGGGCTACTGTCCTGAAAAACATGTTATCCAATCAGAATCGTCAGAATCTATCAAGACCCGGTTATCTGGCTCATTAGGACTTCACGAGTCCAGTAAAAGGCCAAGCTGTGTGTCTTAGTTTCAGAGTGAAGGGTGACTTGACCAATCATAGCTTGATTTTGAGTGGGCGGGAGAGGAAAAAAAAGATCTCAACTGGTGGAGACCAAATATCACATTGAAACATGATAGTAAACATAATCTACTATAGTAAACATAAGGCTGCTATAGAGCTGCTGCTTCTCCACATTGAAAGCAGTCAGCCGAGTGGAATGCGTTTAGATAGAATGTCTCTTGGGACTTTACCCTTTGAAGGACATGACAATCTATCTATCTATCTATCTATCTATCTATCTATCTATCTATCTATCTATCTATCTATCTATCTATCTATCTATCTATCTATCTATCTATCTATCTATCTATCTATCTATCTATCTATCTATCTATCTATCTATCTATCTATCTATCTATCTATCTGTCTATCTGTCTGTCTGTCTGTCTGTCTGTCTGTCTGTCTGTCTGTCTGTCTGTCTGTCTGTCTTAAAAATCACTTTTTAATGAGTACTGTCTTCTGATCGGGTCATTTACATATGCGAGAGACTACGGTCATCAAAGAAGATCAGCTATAAATGAATTTGTCATTCAGGCGCCTCTGCACTTTCACATCAAACGTTGCACAACTAATTGGGTACCTTAAGGTAATGAACAGACACTGTTAGGTGAGAGCTGTCTCGAGGTTATTGAAATGCAAAGCAGAAACCCTATGATTAATCTCCACCTGAAAATCTTCCTGGTATTTTTATTAACCTTTATCAACTCAACAGATGAGGACTAGGAACCTTTTCCCTGACCTTTTGGTGTCATCTGTTAACATTAGATCAGGAAGTAGGTGTGAGAGTTTGCTAACAGTTTTTAATTTGTCTTACATTCTGAGTAGGTCAGGAATTGAATGTCAAAAAAGTTCCAACATTTTTTTTTTTCTTGAGAAGAAGCTCAAAAATTAGTCAGTGCACTGTCACCATGTGATTTAAGTCTTGAGATCGATTCATTCCTCTGGATTCTGATTATCATTAAAAGCAGGGCTTGGCAACAAAACAGCTTTTCCTGATTTTATGATTACACACAACTATTTTGTTGCTAGGATTTTGCTGTTAAAACCTTTTGTTAGTCTTGTTTAAAAAGTCATAATTTGGGAAATATTTCTAAAACAGCACAAAAAGCTTAATTTTTTTCCTTTCAAATGGCATTCAGATGCAACAATGCAGTTTTTGGACTAGCTCTGAAAATAATGGTGTAGAAACTGTCTCTATAACAGCTGCTGTCTAAGCATCATTAAACAAAGTATTTTATTTATTGAAATGAAAATAGAACTTGTGAAAGACTGCTATAACAAAAATTATTAGAAGTGTTTTGTTTTCAAGTAAAAATAAGCTAAACCAGAGGTGAGCATTTATGCATCCTTAATGTTTCAAAGTCTGATTTCTCAAATATTTTTGCTGTGTGTATAAAAACATTTTTACCAGATGAAACTGTAATTTTTCCTTCCACAACTGTCTGATAAATTAGGACTTCGTATGATCTGTTTTGTTTTTGTTACAGGGATAAAAAACCCAAACTCGGCCAGCACCCCAAGGGACACATGTATTTGAAGAGCCTTGCAACATTAATTTCCCATTTTCCTCTCAATCACATCTCAGTTCGTGTGTTTGGAGCAACTGTGCTTCATGGGGAATGGATTAAATTATGCATGGGAACAAATTGATACTCTGAGCTAAAGGTGGTCCTTGTCATTAATTCCTCTGCTCTTCATTACCCTGTTATGATTCAAATGAATAAATGAAAGGTCTGTATCGTCACTTGAACCGAAATGGTTCCGTGTGCTCTGTCAGACTCTACTTTCGCTGTTGTACATTAGTCTCAGGATACCAAGCCTAAAATCATGGTGGTTTTGACACTAAATTTACAAATAATCAGTAACTTATCTGAGACAGGAAACCTATGTAGAGGACACTGTGCTTTGTTGTCTCTGTTGAAGGATGTTAGCTGGCAGGTTAGTAATAATCATCAGGATTTTACCCACATCACTAAAGAAAGAGGCAACAAAAAACAAGAGCAAAACCATCCTCTTACCGACAGTTTTACAGGCTTTGTTTGCTTTTAGCTGTGACTAATCAATCTTATCTAGGCTATAAACGGTGGCACAAAAAAGGAGTACAGTATTTTTTTTCTTGAGGTTAGTTCTAACTTGTGCTGAGCAATGTTTTCAAAGCACACATGGATTTTTGTATTTCCCCTCTCTGTCAGCCTAGTTAATTGGCCTCTGGCCATCTAGATCTTCCTCAAAATCAGTCATCTATTAACCTACATCTCTACAACTATACACTCAGGGAACAAGCTTAGGCTAGGAATTTAAGGCAGGATGGAGTGTTTATTTGATGTAGTTGTGTGTAAATCCTGACTATCATCTGAAGGTTAAAGTTTAAAACAACGCTCATCAGGCAGGAAAGGATTGTTGTTATATTGTCTTTGGTCTGTGTAGATTTCTGCCTTAGATTGTAATTCCTAACTGACCAGACTGAGTTTTAGTGCTATAACATTTCAAAATGCATTAAATGTAAAGGCTGGTTTTCCATATTAACAATAAATGCCTTTGTACTAAACCGACTGACATATAATCAAAGCTTCCCTCGCAAAATTTCACTTTTAAAAGCCATCATAGATTTGTATTAACCTTTAAAAACTGAAAAATGTGTGTAAACACAAATCTGTCGTGGTTCTGTTTGCTTTAAATAATATCTGTTATTTGTGAGGAATTAGGTAATCTCTTTATAAAATCAGCAAATGTTTTACCTTTCGTCAGGCGCTAAATCTCAAAAAAAATTTAATACCCCATTTGCAGCAGATCTGCCTCACAGAAATCAGATTGCCAAAAGGGGTCCAGTCAATAAGGAAGCAGCAGTGGGCGTTAGCAGTAAGGAGGTAGCAAGCTTCACAGCGCTACTCCATCAATTTGGGTCTCTGTCTTTACCACACCCACTAATATTGACACGATGGGCGATTACATGGTCACGAGGCTCTCAGAATGTTTGATTTCAGAGCAACGTGTATGGATTTTTACTTCAGACAGCAAGCTACATCTTTAGTACCACTCCAGTGGTCTTGTAAATTATTTATTTACCAGCTTTCCTGTGGGAGCTCAGCTATATGTAGGCCGACATGTCTATGAGCATTAAGAAAGCCTTCGTTCTGTTTGACTGTGGTAATGAACGCCTTGACTTCCCAGCGTCAGATACTAACTACCTCTAAATTCATTATTAGTGTGAGTGTTTCTCATTTTCAAGTCAAGTCAGTTTTATTTGTGTTGCACATTTCAGAAGCAACATAAACTGTCTTACATGATAAACATGTATAACAATAAAACATGGCAATAAAAAAGGAAACATGATATTACATTGGTAATATAAGGAGAACTAAATGCTGCTTCTCCATGTTTGGGTCAGAGTCACAGGATACAATGGAGCCTACAACAACCTAAAATACAAAGGCGCATTGTTGGTCACGCTTTTTGTTTATGGTTTCAAAACTTTTCTATCTGTTTGTTTCAGAATCAAATAGTAGCAGCTGTTACACGTCATCAGGAAGGGAGAACGATAGATCTTAAGGGTCTGTATTACAAAAATTAATGAGATCTCGTCAGTACGCCGTCACAGTTTTAACACAGCTGGACTTGGACTGCTTCAGTAGACTCACTGGGGATCCGGCACTATAAAGCTTGTTATTTGCGCATTCAAGGATAACTTTGTCACAACATGTAACTAAGATTGGTCATACGCTTTTTTTGATAAGAAAAACCCTGCAAATAAACCAAATTTATCCCTTATAGTACTCATTGTAAAAGGTATGATGGTAAATTATATATGTATTTATAAAAAAACTCAGACTTATTGAGCATTGCAGATCCTCCCTGCAGTATAGTCTACCATAAAAGTCTTTGCTTGAGGTGACAAGGGACAAGCATTGATGTAGAATATCAATGCTTCAGGATCTTTTCACTCTGCTACTACCCACGGAGAGAAGTGAACTTCAAAATTTTGCTTAAGGCCAACAACAATGCATGGACTACAAGCTCTGGAGGTAGAGTAAAATGATTTGTACTTTTGCTGGTCTTTTATCAAGAGCTACCATAGTAAAAAAATGAAAAAAAAAAATAAATAAATATTGGTATTTATTATTCAAAACTTTGAGTGTAGACCTGTAAATATGTTCATTCACAAATGTACAGATTTAAAGATTTTACAGACCCACACAAGTAACCAAATAGTTTTGAGGTGAAAATTAATTATAATGTTTTTTAAAGTTTTAATATCTCATTAAATGTGCGTTGAATTTGTGTTCGCCACATTTGACTCTAACACCTCAAAATAAACCAGATACATTACATTATCAAACTGCATTTTACATTTGCAGCATGTGTGGATAACTTTCTGAACTGTAATGAAACATAATAGATCTGATGACTCGTGTCACTTAATTGCATTTGATGTTTAAACTCTCAAGTTTAATCAGGATCATCACGAATAAACTGAATATTTATGAGGCCTAAGGATAGGTAATAAAAAATCATGCTAGTGCAAAATGAAATTTAAATGAGCATACTAATTAAATATTATAATTTCTTTCAGGAGGGAAAGATGTGCCCAAATAACCAGAAAATAATTTTTTCTCGATGTATTTTTTTTAGCAAACAACTTTATTTCTGTTAGTCCCTTATTTTTGTCAGTATTATCAAGGAGTTAAAATTGAGTTTTTTTCTGTGTCTTTGGGAATGAACCAACACGTCTAATGCTGAGAAACACCCATTTCAGTTCCAGATTCTTGAGTAAATCCTGTGTCTTTTAAACCCCTCCTGTTTATCAAACTAGAAATAAATCAGCACAGATCTATGTATGATGCCCAACAGCACCTGAAAATAAAATGAAATTAAATCAGTTTTGCAGATAGTAAGCAGCTAGAAAATAAGTGTTGGGTCAAAACCAAAGTCTGAGACTTCTGGAGTTTATGCTGTACATTCAAAGAAAACCAATTAAAACAGACACGAGTCAGAAACTAATGAGAGATGAAAATATCCTTTGTAACACCTTCTCCATACAATGAAAACTATGGTGTTTTCTCACTGTGGCACTTGGGGAAATAAGGGCAATTTGCAGCTGCTATTATAAAAGCCAGCAGTCTCTTTTATGTGGAGAAACTATGGATCTCTCTCTTGGCGCAAAGACTCTTTGTTTATGTGCTTAGTTTGTTTTTCTCAGGTCATTTTTGGCTCTTTTCATTCTCTGGAGGGAGCAGGAGAAAGATGGGTGCAACAAAGAGAAACTATGGACATTTCTGTTTGATACTATCTGTTGTTTTGAGGATAGAGCAGTTTAAACCTTCACTATAGTCCCCCTTATGACCTGAAATATGGAAGCACAGGCATTTTAAGCTTAGTACCAGAGTCATGGCAAAGCATAGTGGAAATAAAAGTTGAGTTCTGAAATATCGTTTTTTTTTTGTTATATAATGAAAGAATATTCACTATATTTATTGTACAGGGAATGACATCTGTTTTGCTTCAAATTCTTAGGAAAATTTCATTTTATGTAGCATTTAACTTACCCCTTTAACCTTTAAGCAATGGTGTATTGCTAAACACATTTGTTTTATGTTATTAAAATCACGAGATCTGTCACAAAAAAAAGTGCAGATTTTGTTCCTTTGCTTGTTTACGAAATATAATTTGGATTTTTTTTAATGCTACTTTTGAAGTGATAACCTCCGTGGATGACAACTTTCCAGTTTTAGCCAGCATGATCACAAAATCTTTTGATTTTGTCCTGGGAAGGATTTTCATATTTAACATGAACATCATTAGGACACAGAGCTTTTCTTTATCCTGAACAGTATGGTACTGTAGATGAACATGACACCTTTTGTCTCAAGACATATTATATAGGATTTACCAAACTTAACGAAACTTACACTTCTCTTCCTGTTATCTTGACTGATTTCTTCTGAATTTTTCATGCAAATTAGCTGTAGAAAGTCATGAAATGACAATTTTCCAAAGGGCTTAAAGATGGTTTTATTAGTGTATGAAATTCTGCATATCATCTGAATATAAAAAAAACAAACTTGTAAATTAAACTTGAATAAATTTTTTTTTTTTGGTGAGGTTAATACAAAACAAACAACCAAACAATTGGTAATCCTTGCCAAACTAAAGCCAAGTTTTGAGTCTGAACATATTTATTTAGAACTTTCCCTCAGTATCTGGTTTCAAATGTGTATATTTGTGCACTTTTGGGGAATGTATTCCCTTCAGCTGAAAGTTTAATTTAAAAGAGTCTCATTTCCTGTGTATAAGTCTTGGTTTTTATTTAGACAGTGAGGTATTTTAAATTAAATGTTGTGACAATTAGACAGACTACTACCTTTGAATTATTTTCCAAATGGATCCAACAACCAAAGCAACGGCTTGTGGCATGTGGGTGGATTATTGCAGGGGTGGAGATGGGTTAAGGAGTCCCATAAACTTGGCTAGGGTAGGTAAGGTAGTTCCATAATATAATTGCCGGTGCAATTTTACTTGTATATTTTATTACATTTTTTCATGCCTGTATTTGCTGCATGGTGAACCTCCTTCCCTCAGGTTGATTTCATCCATACCAGTCCATGCCGAAGCTACTTCGAAATCAAAATTCAGACATTAGGCTCTAAGCATTACTGTCTGTTGTATCACATTTCCATACATGGGTGCCAGTTCAATTTAGCAGCTCAGCAGAGCTTAATGCAAAAAGAGAACCTTCTAGGGAACTAAAGCTTGGGTTTAGCTGAATGAATTCCATTTAATTGTATACTATCATGTTTGAAGAAGGCAACAAATCTGTTTTCTTTAGCATAAGACACTGAGCAAAAGTTTTTAAAAGGATACCAGTATCAACCACTAACAAAAATAGGCTGTAGCATTCTTACTGATGTGCTTCGTAATTAGCATGGAGTTCCAGGCCAATTCAAAAAACAAAATCCGACAACTGTATGTTTAAATCATGAACATCAATATATTAGAGGGGTATTTTATAGGGTACATTGACTAAAGTTACACAAAACCAAAAAAATTAGCATTTAATTTTATTCAGCCCTTTTAAAATGTATAATCCTAAATAAAACCTAGCACAACCATCGGCCTTCAGCAATCGACTTGTAAACTGTCCACTTGTGTGAAATGTAATCTCAGTGTACATCTAGCTGTTTCATGAAATCTGCTGAGGTTTATTGGAGAAAATTAGTTAGCAAATCATATCATGAAGACAAGGAGGCCTAGCAGTCACATTGTAGAGCAGCTTAAAGAAGGTTCAATTGCAATACAACATAGAAGGACATCTCACGTGGCATTGTCATCTGTAAATATAAAGCTCATATGCAAAACCTTCCAGGGAAATAACCATCTACCTTCACTGACAGCAGGCCTCTATAAAATAAGATTACTTATAGTTGTGCATGCCACACATTTACTTCACAAGAAACAATAAAAAGGAAAGATGTACAAGTTTTTTTTGTCTAGATGTACAAGAACACGTACAGCTACAGAAGAAGACAAATTGCATCAACCACCCCATTGACTCCAATCCTGATGGAGTTTATGTTTTTCTATCTCTTCAAACCCCGAATCGGTCGTGGCAGACGGCTGCTTGTACTGAGCCTGGTTCTGCTGGAGGTTTCTTCCTGTTAAAGGGGAGTTCTTCCTCTCCACTGTCGCCACATGCATGCTTAGTATGAGGGATTGCTGTAAAGTCAACGACAACACAAGCCATTGCTTCGGTCTGCTGATTCCAGAGGAGTGAATGCTGCAAGTCAATGACTCGATGCAATCTGCTGGGGTTCCTTAGATTGGAAACATTTTCAAATTGATTTTCTTATGATGTATCTTTGATTTTAATTGATTTTCTTGTAAAGTGCCTTGAGACGACATCTGTTCTAAATTGGCGCTTTATAAATAAACTGATTCTTGATTCTTGACATCTCAGTAACACCTAAGTAAAATACATAAAAGATTATTATTTTAGTTTGACCAAACGTAAAAAAGCCCAAAAGTATGAATAGTTGTTGGAAACAACTCTAAATTAATTCCTCTTTATTTCAAACTAAGTCATAGTTTGGAAAAACTAACGCAGGCATTTTCTCTAGACACATCATTTGAGTTCTGTTGCCTTAAACATGATGAGCCTTCACAGTTATTGAGTTTTTACCTCATATTTCTTTTGCATGTGTGAAAAACAAAGTTAAAGCAACGCCATTAACAATCTTAACACTTTATACTCAGATCTACTCTACACCTAGTTTCCCGGTGACAAGTATAACAGTGCATGGCTGACAGCTTCACATAAAGAAGGGTGTTTAATCCTTAGAAGTATTTATATACTGAACAGAATGCTCTGTTTACATCTTTATGAGTTTCACTAAGGATCTTACAATATTCATACCCTCAGCCTGTGATGGTTTGTTTGTAAAGGGATAAAGCCTGCAGGACGTAAATCAGAAAGTGTGTATGTGTGCCAAATTTTTGGAATCATCATGCAGCAGCTAACAGCTAAGACCCAGAGGAGAACAGCACACTAATTGAGATCAGGAGTGCTCCTTACTGGACATTTAAAATCAGCCCATTTAGTTTGGTTTCTAATAAGATGAAAACGGAGGAATTTCCCGTCTGATAGCGATGTTAAAATGAAATGCTTTACATTACATCAGACTTTTGTCACCGAGGTGGATAGAAAAATAGCTCCAATGGCAATCGCTGATGTGGGTGAGCAAAGTCTCAGTGCTACTTTAGTCATTAAAAGACCTATAATAGCTTCATCTGAGCTGCCACGTCTGCTGAGATTTAAAGGCAATGAACTTGTCAATCAGAGTCTCTCTGGGATGCGGCAATAGCTATTCAGGTCCTGGAGATTCAGAGAATGAGGTAGGAGAATAAACAGTTTTCAGTGTCATAGAAGTCAGGCATCTGTCTTTTGTATTTGACATGACTTAGATTACCTCAAATAAGTTCATTTTCATAGCAGCCTATGGAAATAAGAGTAGAAGAAGCAATTCTGGAAACTTGTATAAATATGCAAATAAGTAGGCCTTTAATAGAAAGTTTGTCTACTTATAACAGACTTAAAAATGTGTTTGGCCATGATGGTGCGCCTAACGCTACAATTCAACCACACCAATAAAACAAACATGGGGGAAACAATTTTTTCTTAATTTTTCCCCAATTCTTTAATTAAAATCAATCAAAAAATAAATATCATAAAAAGTTTGCATGTGGCATTTCTTTGGGTGCTCCAGTTTCATCCCACTGCATATTAGGCTCATTGGTGTCTGTAATTTGGAGTTGTGTATGAATGTATGTATGCAAGGTTGCCTGTGTGCGTCTATGTTGGCAGCGATGTGTCCAGGGGGTACGCTGCATCTTGCTAACACTTTAGAAAGACATCCAGCCACCTTTATATTCTTTAAGCATAAGCAGATATAGACAATGGATAAGTTCTTTTTTTTTTTTTTACTAAATCACTGTAGCCATAGTATCAAAGACTGGATTGGTCATAATAATTTCTGATATTATTAAAATTATTATTATTATATGATAGTCAAATTATTAGAGTTGTTCCATCACTGAGATTGTAGAGCCCTTCACTAACAAACAAAGAGATACAATGGTCAGTGTCTTCAATATCCTGACCAGATACATCTTTGCATGACAAATCTGTCTACAAATAGTGTATCTATTTAAAGCTGAAACCCAAAAAATAAGGTTTCAAAATGATCACAATATGTCAAAAATCTATGAGGGAAGTTTTCACTACTAACATTTGATCAGGAAACTGTATTATTTAAGGACATTTAATCACAAAAAAAACGTATTACAGTTAAGTTTACAGTTAAATCTAAATAAAAAATGCTGTTACTGTAGTCAGCTACTTAAATAATGTCATATTAAAGAGAAATTAGCTTCTGTAAAGTGGAAAGCAGCTGGGGTACATGCCTGAGAGCAAATGCCCTGCGAAGAGCGATTAATTGACAGTGACTGTTTCATGTCTACAGGATAGCAATAGGGCTGAGACTCTCCTGCAGCCAGAGTGCCGTTCAGAGAGCACAAAGGCAGCCTGGTCTGAAAAGCCTACCTCAAAGCATGAATACTAATGGAATTGATTTATACTTCCATTTCCTGCTGGGAGACTTGAGGAGGCGGCGCCTGGGTGTGTGTTCAACAGCCTGAAGTGTTGAAAAGGCAGCAATGCAGTAAAACCATCAGATATATCGCAGTCCACCTGCAAAATGAGCAGCCAGGTCCTGAGCCATTAACAGTGTTCAGTGGAGGTGGATCAGGTGAATATCCGCGCAATCAAATGTAGAAATGTAGCCACAGAAAATTTTGCTGGGTTGATTAGTATCAAAATGTAAAATGCATGAGCAAAGGCTGGCTGCGGAGCCTCGACAGCCCCAACAAGGGGCTGTTGACATAAGGAGTAAATAACCCTCAGGAGGTAATGGAAATTCTGAAGTCAGTCATAAATCCAATAAAAATCAATATTAAGCTAGTAGTAATGAAAGATTATATTTCACTGTTGTGTTCTTTAGTCCCATAGAACAAAGACATGTAATATTTTTAAGGCTTTGGATCGTTTCCTAAGGTCTCCATTATGGAGTTATTGACACTTTTATTTTTATTTCAAATAAGCAGCCAGCGGTGCCACTAAGAGGTTACAAGTGTAGGCAAAAGACAGCCTTTTAGTTTCCTTGTAATCAACCACTCTCAGGCTCTGGTCATAATGTCCCAGAGGACCAAAAAGTATTTATACCCCTGGCAGATTTAGGCTTAAAGAACTCTTTTAACTTTTTACTTTGTCTTCAGTCTGATTTAGAGCTCATTATGTTGGATAATTGTAATAATAGTTTGCCATTAATAATTCTAGATATATGAACTATAACATGTCATAATACGGTCCAAAAATTACCAATAATACCAAGTTTAAATCTGACTTGTAAAAAAAGAAACAACTTCTTAACAACTGATGCTTCACTGAACATTAGCATAGTTTTCATTTTTCTTTACCAGTCTTTTTTATAATGACTTTTGACTGTATAATATTAATAAAGTTTAGATTCGATTAGAGGTTGATTAGGTGAAAACACAAGACAAAGAAAGGTTCTTTGTAGGGTCCCAAAAACTCCAACTAAAGCTGTCTTTTGGCAATTATTTGCTCAAATATTCTTAAGAGATCTTAGAAGTAGTAAAATTGTCACAGTTGAAAAGAAAACACTTTAAAATTACAACCTAATGAGCCTTCTGTTGGTAATTGTCAAGCATACCAAATGACTAATTCTTACTTTTTGCATCTCCTTTGTGTGCAGGAATAATGTTGTGTGCAGGAATGTCGTCAATCCTGGTCTGCATTTGTCTTTTTTGGAAGCATTTGCTCAAAGTTAGCACGCATTTGCTCAAACACGTGTATGGTGAAAATGCTAATTGCTTCTATTTGATGTCGGCTTAGTCACTGTTGACAATTTTGCCGTGCCATGATTTGAACAACACACCGCATTCTGTTTACAGCCCTTTTCACTTTTATCGGTGTTAAAATCCCAGCGAGATATCGCCATAGCGAGATAAAACAAAATTTAAACAAAACAGGATTGAACGACACACGTTTACATGTGGTATACACTAAAGGTCTCTGCATACTGATCGTCATGCGGCGGGATAGTCCACAACTATAAGGCTAAGTATAGTTCCAAAAGTAAGAGTGATCTTTTACCCAGAACAAGAAATACAGACTCATCAGTAACTCCAAATGTAACTAGAGACAAATAAAATAACCCAAAGGCCTGCAGTTTGAATGTAGAAACACAAGACTATGAAAAATTATATGAAATCACTTTATTCTCAGTGTGCGGTGATTCCATTTTTGCAAGAAAGTTACATATTGAATTATTCTTCTAAAACAGCATGCAGTGAGGCTAACAGGTGGAGTTTTGAAACACAGAGAGGACACGAAACGTTTATATCCACAACCTTGCCTACATTGCACACCAAAAAGCATGCATACAATTTTGTCAACACATAAGGAGGACACAGAGAAGAAGGGGGCTGGAGAAAGGCGAGGAGACATTGCGATACAAAATAATGCTCCAAATAAACATATTTGATCTATTTTTTCTGTTTCTCAAAATACCAGCCACGAGAAGACGGAAACAGGACTAACAACAGACAGGGAAAAAAAATTGCACCAGTAATAGTTTCTCTCCAGCACATACAGAAACAGAGAAAAGACAGATCCAAGAGAGTTACATTCAAGTCACATCAAAGGATTATTCTTCTACAAGCCATGTTATTCATATTCAGGCAATTTTGAAAACCTGCTAATGAGTGTATGAGTGACAAAAAAGTGACTTTCCACTGTTGTGGGTTTTTGACAGAACATCTACTACATGGCAAAGTATTGAGTGTGCCAAGGGCTTGGGCAGTTTGTTTGGGCAATAGGAAAACAAACAATAGTCATTTTTGAAGGATGATAATGATAAATGTGTAAATGGTTATGTTTTGTGGAATAATAAATTCCGACAGCAATTGGGTTGCATCTTATTATTTAGAAGGGCAGTAGATGTAGCTTTCTAAAACATTCTAACACCAAACGTCTTCTAAAGTTAAACATCACTGTGAACTAAGTTGCTAGCAGCAAGAAAACAAAGGTTTCTGTTGATGAAACTCGTCATTTTGAGGCAGTGATTGCTGTTTCTATCATAACCTGGGAAAACGGATACTCCAAAACAAAAATTATTGTTGTACAAATCGCTTTACAAGAAAATGAAACTAACATGTTAACTATTGTAAGTTAATTACAATAGTTGAAGCTTGCTAAAACATTTTGGGCCAACCAATAAAAAAACATTTTCTCACCCTTAGAAAGGACATTTGTAAGGGCAGGACTTTTAGCTATTCAACATATTCAAAAATCATTACCTATCTGCTAAGTTGCTTGCCAACAATAAACAAAACAGCTCAATTTAAGGCAGTAAATAAAAATGTAAAAATATGAACTGGGCGAGGAGATCAATCCAAATGTTGATTGCAGTTCTATGTCCAAGGAAAGGATTTGTAGTTTTCCAAAATGTTTCTTAAGGTAAACTTTAAAAAAGTAAATTGAGTTTATGCTACTAAACACTAAAGTAGTTTTAAGTTTAAATACGTAAAAACATGAAAATAACTAGCCGTTTACTAGCTAAATTGATAGCGATTAAAGTTATTGAGTTTTTCATATCAATAACAATTTAACAACAGCTGTTATTGTCATCTATTAATCAAATATTAAGCTATAATACCTGAGTATTTACTAAAACAAAGTGGAATCTTTTGATACTAAATCTGCTATCTACACGACCTTTCTTTGGTATAATTAAATAACTCCTCTTATAGTTGAATTTTGAAACATGGCAACATCTATTAACTAACATAATCTTGCACAGGTTGCTGGCACGTTACAAGAAATGCAGTGAATTCAAAAGAACTAAAGTAAATGTGCTCAATAAATGAAATTACAACAATGCTGAATCTTATACTGTATTCTAAATAAGTATAGTCTACAAAGCACAAAACAAACCCAAATACCTGATAGAAAAACAGGAGTGCACATATACTGTAAAATCGAGGCATAATGTGCGGTTTTGTAAAACCTCAGTTACATCTACAACTACTGTGCACAAATGAATCCCAATAGATTGCTTTAAAAAAATCCACAACAATATCTAAATTACTGCTTTAAAAGCACATAGATGATTATATAGATTTGATTTAGGACTTTTCTGTACATGGCAGCTAAATTACCCTTTAATTAGCATTGGCACTGATGTAATCACTGTATATAGGAGTCAATGTGTAATTCCTTTATAAAAGCACAAATAGTTTAAGGTTTACAATGTGATATAGTAATTTGAAAGGCAAAGAAGGCATTGACTGTGGCCTACTGCAGTTATCATCTTTATTTAGGTAAGTGGATTACCAGCATAAATCTGGTGGAATGTTGGAAATATCTGGAATGTTTAACAAGACACTCTGGAATGAAGGGAAATCAAAAAGGCATATGTGAAGACTTTGTGTCGCTACTTGAATTTGTGCAGCTATTTACTGGCACACCACACAAGAATATGTTGTAACATTAAGTATTTTAATTTTCACGCAAAGCTTTTTACATAATTTGCTATTTTGTAAACCTACCTCATGACAGTGAATGGTTTGTCACTGCTAGTTGATGAAACGCTCAAATGACTAAAATACTTCTATGACATGAAACAAATTGTCCCACCTTCCCTCTTTAATTAAACATGTTTGACCTACAAAGGTTTCACCATCACTACAGTATGCTCACGTACACGTGCCTTTAACATTGACTGAAACATTCAGGGGTAACTTTAAAACACTAAACAATGAAGATTGTCTGTTATTGCTGATTTGGGACTTCACTCCCATTTGTTAAACCAACAAACACAGGACAACTTCATTTTGAACAATATATTGCACTATTGTCACTGTCTGTTCACATAGAGTGTGCACACAACGTAGTTGTGTTCGTGAAGTTATTTTTTTTTCATAACCAAAAGAAAAACACTGAGCTATTACACACAGCTTCAAATGAACTAGCAAGTTTAAACATGTACACACCTTTGATTAAAAAGAAGACTAAATAACACTGGCAAACACAAAACAGATTTTTTTAAGCCACAATCAAATAGAGTATAACCAGTGATTTCTTTGAATTTATGTCTTCATCCTCCTGCTTCAAGACAAATTTTACATATGGAGAAACATTTCTCTATGGAAGAACATTTTGAACAATGAGTCAGTTTTCTCCCAATATACAGGGAAGTTGAATATAATGCTTTTGTTGAACATAAATCTTGGAGGTTTATTTATTGCCTGAAATACCAACATCTCTTTCATCAGTACAAAGGAAATGGTGTCCATATGTGTGCATTGCCTCATAGGTGTTCAATGAATGCATACAAAATAAACAAAATCAAAACATGTCTCATTACAAATAAATTCCTTTACCTCACAGACTTACTTGAATCGGTGTTGTACACATTTCGAATGTAGTGCTCATACTACACATTAATAGTGGACGAATGAGAACCTCATGAACGATTTGAGGGAAACTGGCCACAATCAAGAACCGATTAAAAAAAGAAAATGTGCATGTGTCTATGTACACTGTATGTATCAAATATTAGCAGGAGCATTAAAGGAAAAAGGACAGTTTAATCAAATTTAATATGATTTGGATAATTTCTTATGAGTTAAAAATATGGCTTATACTCTTAGTAATCTTGTTATATAATATTTAACTCATATATAGTACTCTTTCATATTACTCAAGCTATTTACAAACAAAAAATGGCAGTAATGGCAGCAATGTCTGGACTTATTTCCAGTAACAAATTTGAAAGGATGTCATCAAATTTAAAAGAGATCTGTGTGGGTGTTTTTTGTAATGTTCAGGACAGGATAACACATTATCTTGTCACAAACTCATTATTGATATTAAAAGTAAGAATCACTGTTTAAGACTGGCTAGTTTAGCTTAAAGACAAAATCATGGGATGCTGGGTATTTCCAGAACACCAAGTATTTGGTTTGATGGGATTGGTCAAGTGTGAAGAAAAGTTTGACAGAAGGTTGGAGTGGGACGGGCTGGTAGAGTATTAATTAGAAGGAGGTTCTAAGAAGTTAACCATATATTTAAAACTCCTGTTACAAAACTCCTGTTACTTCTTGTTGAACATATCCATCAGAGGAGCTGGGATGAATTTCATGACTGTATCTACGATGCTCTCCTCTTCCTCCTCATCACCGCAGCCAGTGGGGACGGCCTTTTTAGGGCGGGTAAGGCTTCCCTCTGAGGCTTGCTCCATAGCAGCCGCTGCCTCGGCTTCCTTCTCCTCCTTCTTCTTGATGCCATACTGCAGGACCAAAATGAAAGTTTTAATAGCATATTGACAGCCTTATTTGGTAAGTTGATTTTGTTCAGTTCTGTGGCTTTAAAAAAATAATTGAAAAAAGAAAATAGAAGATTTAGAAAAACAAAAAGCCATGGGATTTAAGCTTTAGCCTTGCATCCATTCCGGCATGTATTTTGTGGCTGTAAATACAGAATGTACATTAAAGTATTTCCCAACCCATCTAAATTTTTACATATTCTACTAAATATTTATAAAATAAGTCAAATATGACATATTAATGTATTTATTTTTATTTCAGTACAACTGTATTTTCATACATTATTTACTTTGTGATTTCCTTCCCTTGACCATGACCAATAGACCAGTGGATTTATGGATATAAAGTGGATTATATTTAGTGACAAAAACAGCTATGTCCAATTAGCAGATTTTTTTATTTATTATATAACATGCCTTAAGTAAATTTACATATTCCAATAAATCTTATCTCCTAAACATAGTGAAGTGCTAATACTTCAGTGCATACAGAGTAGTTTACGGGGGAACACTTTAATTTGCTATGATTTCTTCATTTTTATTGTGCAATACATTTAATTCAGAAGAAAAATAACTTTTTTAGTTTGAATCTTGGAAAAACAAAAGTAAGCCATAACTAAGTCAATTCTCAATTAGTTAAAGCTAGCCAGGGAAAAAACAGCTCCTTTGTCCTTCTATCTATCACAGAAACACTGCTATTAAATATAACCAGGGCTTATTGCCAATAACTGCCAAAATTGGTATGAAATGTCCCTCCATCGATTGTGGTCAGACCCCAACGAGGGAAAACTCTTTTTAGCAGCGTATATATGCAGTCTCTTTCTTTGGGTCATAATGTAGATAGGCTGAGACATCAAGGGTGCTGCTATTTGGGTCGGTTACTTCTACAACCCATTAGACTTAGGAACTGCTTATAATGCAACAGATATGAACCCAAAATCTCTATCCATTTCCAGCTTCATCCTACCATCACTCAAGACCAAGTCTTTATGGTGTGTTGCTTATACATGAGGAAATAATGGAAAGTAACCACTCTACTGATTGTAGTTTGAAGAGCCTACTCAAATCAGCCACAACTGCCCTAATAACCTCCGGCCTTATAGTTAGAGGTCCACAGGTGTTCATAACACCAGCACTAAACCAGAGGTATTAAGACACTCAATTTAACTTCACAGGAGGGAAAAGGTTGGAAAGAACTGGGAGGTCATCAGGTTAAGCAACGATCAGGTAGTTAGAAAGAATATCATCAGGACTTCATCAAGATATCTTCAAGACTTCTCCATGACCTCTTTCTTCAATTCCCTTTTGGGCTTTAATGGGATTCTGGATCCGTAAATATTTTACGTTAGGCATTTTAGCTGAGCACTTGTTCTACACGAGGTACAATAAAAACTTTTTGGCTGTATGAGTAAAGCCTTTATATTAAACAGAAGGAACCAGGTCCAAATCTATGTTTTTCTTGGTCAGCAGCAAGTTTAAATCATAGTCCAGAAAGATGCTAGATAAATCTCTCCAGCAAAAATACAAAAACATGAATCCATCCTGCCAAGTTGCCAAGAAGGATTCATATGTTCGTATGCTCTTTGTGGACTTCACATCTGCCTTCAACACCATGATTCCTCAGACTCTGATTAATAAACTCTCCTCACTTGGACTGAGCTCTTCCCTCTGCAACTGGGTCTTCGACATTCTGACCAACAGGCCGCAGTCTGTGAGGATTCACAACATCTCCTCCCCCACCATCACCCTCAGCACTGGCTCCCCTCAGGGCTGTGTGTTGAGCCCCCTCCTGTTCGCATTGCTCACATATGACTGCTCTCCTATCCATCCAGGCTGTCATATTGTGAAGTTTGCGGACGACACAGCAGTGGTTGGATGCATCACAAACAGTGATGAGTCCAGCTACAGGCAGGAGGTGGAACACCTGGAGGGTTACTGCAGAAAGAACAACCTCTGCATTAATGTAAAGAAAATGAAGGAGATTTAATGTGGACTTCAGAAGGGGTCAACATGCTCACCCCCTCTGCACATGGGAGGATCTGCGGTGGAAGTGGTCAACAGCTACAGGTGCTTGGGTGTACACCTGAGTAAAAACCTCACCTGGAGCAACAATACTTCCATTCTGGTCAGGAAGGCACACCAGCGGCTCTACTTCCTCAGGAGGTTGAGAAGAGCTGGACTAAGAAGCTCAGTCCTCACCTCCTTCTACAGATGTGTGGTGGAGAGCGTCTTTTGCTCCAGCATCAATGTGTGGCATGGAAGCTGCTCTGCTGCAGACAGAAAAGCTCTGCAGAGGGTGGTGAAGGCTGCACAGAGGACTGTTGGAGTCAGCCTCCCCAGCACCACAGACATCTACACCTCCAGATGCAGGAAAAGGGCCACCTGCATCATGAAGGATCCCACCCACCCAGCACACTCACTTTTTGTCCCGCTCCCCTCAGGCAGGAGGCTGCTGAGCATCAAGTGTAAAACCACCAGACTCGAGAGTATCACAGCTTCATTCCTGAAGCTGTGATACTCTCGAACTCCACTTGAACAACCACTGCACTGACACTTTAGATGGACAATACACACTGAACACCTCCACCTAACCGCACTGAGACACTTTAAACGGACTGAGACACTTTAAAGGCAATAGTAACTTGCATTAATTCTGCTGCTACTTCAAACCCCCTACTCCCTTATATTCTCTATATTTTCTGTATATTTTGTGTTTATTACATTCTAGTTTATTTTACTTTTTTTAACTTAATTATATCTATTTTAATATTAGCTCTTGGGTGGAACTGGACCGTGACAATACAATTTTGTTCCGCCTCATGTACCACATGTGTTGTGAATGACAATAAAGTCTCCTTGAATCCTTGAATCCTTGAATCCAAGTTGTAACAATTCAGCATACTGCTGGTGGTGGGATGCTGTGTGGGATATTTTTTGGCACGTTTTGGCATCATAGAACCAGACGATCATCACTTAAATGGTGCATTATAACCAGTTAACAAGTACCTTCTTAAATATGACAATGAGTTTGCTGTATACCAACGGACTCCAAACTCGACAGATCTCAATCTCATGGAATACCTTGAGAATCTTTGTGGTCTTCCATACTAATACATAGAAATGAGGTTTCCATGTTTATATGCAGCTCAGTTGTTAAGATAAAGTATAGAGTAAAGTTAATGCTATTATTATGACAAATTTGGAAGGTTTATGGGCATGTCACTCTCATATGATTTAACATCCTCAATGGATATCAAACTCTCACAGCACTGTAGTTTAGGTATGTCTTGGGAAGTTTAGAATTATTGCTGGAAGGGTAACTCCTTGATTTCCAGTCTGGACATTTTATCTCTGAAAGTTGATTTAGGTAAGATGATTAACTTCACCGGAATAATTATGTGTTTTGTCCTGAAGAAAGATCAACTACTATACAATTAACGGATATAACAACTTACCAAGGAGCACTTAAGGATGTCCTTTTTTTAGAAGAAGTAGCCACTATTCCTTGGCCAATCTTGGTTTTAGCAGATGCCTTTACCACAGTCAGTAGAAACCAACATCTCTCTGACTCTAAAACGTCTCTTTAGCTGTAAACCTATTGTTATTTGATTAAGTAAATTTGACCTGGACTAAACTTAAAAAATAGAAATGTTCTGTTTATATTCTTAATAAAGGTGAAAACTGATGAATAGATGAAAAGGTAAAAGAAACAGATGCTGATTAAAGGTTCTGTTGAAGTGACTAATGGCAGTGCAGTCTCCGAGTAGTTACAATCCATGTAATTTGACTTTACAAAGGAACTTTAAAGTTTAATATTTATTTTTGTAATACAACATTTACTACCTTTGTCTCTGTTAAATAAAAAAGGAAACTATATACAGTTAATATGTTTTTTCAATGTGTCTTTTTAATATGCCTAACTAATGATTCAATTTTAAAGATTATGAAAATAATCAAGTAATGAGCTTTGATTATGGGAAATTGATTTTCTTTCAGCAAAGCTGAGAAAGTTTTTATCCAAAATCAATACACATCAGTAGCAGCTACATTTAAAGCTAACAGATGGAGGCTACAGGAACAACTATTATATGATAATATGAAGATTACATAAATATTTCCACTTCCCAAGACATGCTTTCAAACATCTCTCATTTTGTTTCCCCTAATGACTATACAGTGAAGTTCAGAGCAGGTTCCCCAACACTTCAGTGTTCCTGTCTACCAATCCATGTAATACTGTACTAGTAGTGTCCAGAATAATTTTTTATTAGAAGCTTGAATCACATGAAGAAGGTAAATAAATATAAAAATATATGCAAGTCTTGCAGTATAAAATATCATCAGCAAACTAAATCATTCATTTTAAACCTTTGAAGTTCTAACCTTAGTTTTAAACAAACGTCACCTAATTTGAACTAAGCAAAAGTTGTTTCAAGTGGTGTTTATTCAAGCGAATATATAAAAAATTGTTTGTGTTAAACAAAAAGACTAAATATCAGTATTCAATCTTGGGATAAATAAACAGTTCTATTTGATTTTTATTATTTTTGTATAATGGACCGGATCCCAGTAGAGTAAAATTATGAAATAAAAGTAAAAGTAAAAGTGTTTCTCTGATTATTTTTTAGAAACAGAAATGTGAGCTGAGTGGTGTGCCCTATTGTTCAGACCTGCTGTAAAACCACTTTTCTGTTATTATCAGCAACCTAGAGATGAAAATCTATCAACTCTTTTTTTGCTAAAAGGTTTATCTGAAACCTTTTAGCTAACCCAATATGACTGATCTTCAGTCCTATTGGATCAAAAAAAGACTAAACAAACAAGAAAAAAATTATTAGCCACATTTAGCCAAAATGCTGCCATTAATTATTACTTCCTATTTAAATATTGTTTTTCATCATTTCAAGAAAGTTTAACTTTGTCATCTGACCAGCACATTTTATTCCACTGGCTATCATGCCTGCATGGAATCCATTCACTGTTTAAATGACTGCTAGAGTTAGTTAGTTGCACCAGATTCTGCAACATACATTTAAAATTTGCAGCAGCCATAACTTTCAGATCTTTATCTGTTACAAATGAATATGTTTGCTGCAATTTTACACAACTGTTGTCTTTGTCGGTCTGTCACATAAAATTCAAAGTGGCAAATAAAAAAAAAAACTATTAATTTTGAATCATTTTATAAATATTTTACAACAGAATACGAGTGTTGTATTATAATATTTGAAAGTAAAGGATATAAATTATTGCTCCTGTCCAGCTGTTGCATGTTTGCATTTATTTGTTTTTGCAACTGCTGCTATAAAATCTCTATTTTTCTGTATCGTCTGCATATATTTTAGTCTTATGTCTCATCAGACATCCATCTGGTCATGGCAGACGGCTGCTTGTTCTGAGTCAGGTTCTTCCTGTTTAAGGGGAGTTTTTTCTGTCCACTGTCGCTACATGCATGCTCAGTATGAGGGATTGGTGTAAAGTCAAGGACAACACAAGCCATTGTTTCGGTCTCCTCATTCCGGAGGAGGGAATGCTGCAAGTCAATGACTCGATGCCATCTGCTGGGTTTGCTTAGACTGGAACCTTTTGAAAACAGATTTGTTAATGATGTATCTATGATCTGAATTGATTTTATTGTAAAGTGCCCTAAGACAAAATCTGTTGTAAAATGCCCCAATATAAATAAACTGATTCTTGGATTTCAGGTAAGGGTGAAACTGCAATAAACTAAAGACTTATCAAAATTATATGGAAGGAACTAACATTTTTTACTACAAAAACATAAATTAGTTATAATACATTGAATTTAAAAAACTCCTTTTGAATTCTCATTTGTCATTGGCTCAGTGTCTGAGATTTTTTTGACTGGACATCACCCTCACACGGCGTAACTGTGTGGAACCTGCCAAATGTACTGCAGGCAGATCCACTAATATTGTTTCTTTTTCTGTTGCAAGTTCTTGCTGTCGGTTTCAGCAGGAGATGGGATGGAAAACATGTTTTCTTTCTGTCTACGTTTGCCGCCAGAGGCACAGGTCCTTGCTTGCAAGACTCTGTGGTGGTAAATTACGAGAAAAACTGGTACAGTCACACAATACAAATTTTATTCAATTTAACCGAGGACTTAGTGAACATTTAGAACACTGAAAGGAGAAAGGGAATTATTGGTAGATAAAAATAAAAGTGTGTATGTATTTTACATTGGATCATAAATTAAAACTTATTTTGTAGTTTCTAAGTCCTTAAAGAAGTGTTTTCTCACCTTGTCCCTGATGCCCTGTCGGAGGTTTTCCCTCTCTGCTTCCATTTTTGCATATTTTGCCTTCCTTTCCTCTTCTTGTTGCCTCAAAGCTTCTTGCCTCTCCTCCTCTTTTTTTTGAGCATCAGGGTCCTTCTCCTCCTCTCCACCAAGCATTTTGCCCATGTCTTTAGTGGCCCCTGTTGATAGAAGTAACAGAAAAGAGACAGTTATTTCAATAAAAGAAATGATTAGTAAACTGTTTAGTAGATGACACTGCGGTTTACAAATTGGTGCCAAAAATAGCTTTTAGTGATTTATGCTGTACCTCTGTTCATACAGGCTGTTATATCTAGTGTTGTATAAGAGAATAGAAAATATTTTGTATTTTAAGTTTCAAACTGTTAGAAGAGAAGCTCTATGTCAGCTCGACAAAAGATAAAAAGGCTGCCGCAATAGATGGAACAAGTGCCACAATCACGACTCAGAGATAAGAGACCCTGTAATTTAATTAACAATTCTCCTGATTGCTTTGTTTTCCTTTGTCATCTGCAACAGAAATTTATATTCTCATCCAAAGTGTACACTTTGTCCATGGATCAAGGCTTGAGAACAATAGGTTTTAAGCACTGTTGAAATGATAACAAGGAGCCACTGCAGCACAACATACTAATATTCTATGAATGTAATACATATTAAAGTATTTATAACTTTTTAACCGTTGCTCATTACAACTACAAAATTCTGTTTGTCTTTATGAGATTTGTTTGACCGATGCAAAATAGTGCTTAAGTGTGAAAGTGCAGGAAAAAGGTTACATGGTTTTTAAACTTCGGTGCAACAAACCAATGAAGGAAAATAGTATAGGAAATTGTAATAAAGAAATGCAAGACAATACAATACAATAAATTGGCATTTACTCTCATTGAATATTAGGCTGTTTTGTTTAGGCATGAGTAGTTTGTTAGATAACATAGGAGTATAGAGAGTATCATGAAAGCAGTTTGTAAATGCTGGAAGAAATTATAAAGCAGCATAACACACTATGTATAATTTTTGGAGTAATGTTTAATCAGCAAATATCGGAAAAATACACAATTAGCCTACCAAGAAATGGTTGGCCATCAAAGCTGAAGGACAAGGAGAGATTTAAAATAAGAAAAACCTAACAGTGTCAGCAGGGAGGTTGTTGTTTGAGTCAATTCATCAGGTGTCCAGTAGGAGTCATCAGTCCTCGGATGCTGGAGCTTCCTTCACAGGTGCATCCTATTTCCCCAGACGAGCTAAGCAGTATAAGAGGAGTGGGGAGCCGGCTATTCGTCGCCTGAGTATTATCAACCACTGGTAACGTAATCCTCAGTGCCCCCAGCGTTTTCTAGTGAATATATTCTAGTTGTATCTCTTGTGATCTCTTGTGATATCTAGTATTTTGATACTAGGTTTTTGTAGTACTTGGAGTATAGTTTTTTGTGCCTCTTCCCCTACAACCTCTCACC
>JAVLVB010000408.1:459420-490427 GCA_032876305.1 Orestias chungarensis | reverse complement strand
CGGTCTCCCACGTCGTTGATGCCCGCTGTTCTCTTGCCGTTCCCTGCCGTCCCGCTGTTTCCTGTATCTCATCCCTCCAAGACTCCGTTGTCGACTACTGGATTCTCTCTTGTCAGTTTCAACAAACAATAAACCGTTATAACCTTATTCTGAGAGTTCTCTGTTCATGTGGGTCCGAAGAATTAACAATAGCATGACAAACAGGTCTGTTGTACCAAAGGAGGAGCTGCAGGGATCCGCAGCTCAGGTGCCATAATCTATAAACATGACAAATAGAAGTTCTAAACTAGACTAATCTGGCCTTTGGGGTACAGCAGAAAAAACAAGCCCTTAGTTGAACGAATTACAATAAGAAGACTAGTTCACCAAAACTAACCAAAAGGTTGGTCTAAATGTCCAAAGATTTAGGTCATAATTCAAAAGAGGTCCAGCACTTAAAGTGTATGCAACAAAGTATTGAGTAAGTGGCTGAAAATAGACACACAACACATTTTTCAGATTTTTCTTTCCACTAGTTTCCCTTTTTCTGTCACTTCACTATATTGCATTGCTTTGTCTTGGTCTATCTTATCAAGCCACCAAAAAGTACAACACAGTTGACTATTGTTAAATACCAAAACATAAAAAGCTGACAAGTACTTAGAAAAAGCTGTATTTTCTCTGTCTTTTAATCATTCACAAGTCTTTTCACATCAATCTAAAACCCACATTTAAATGTGCAGTTCTTAGTTGAGGATGCAATCGTGCCGTTAGTGAGAACTAAGATCAAAGATGCCAGAAAGCTGAGCAAATTAGGTCATTATTATGTTCATTTTGATTAAAGGATCCTTAGGCAATCAATGCTCACTACAGCTTGTGTTTTCTGAAATTCATCCTCTATTTGCTACAGGCAGCAGTTGACATGTCTGATCTATGTGTTTATCTCCTCAAGAAGTTATTTTCATGTTTGATGACTATGAATGAATCAATAAATCAAATTCTAAAGCATGCTTAGTTTAGATTAAATAGAATTGAATGTTTAATAAACATGAAATCAGTCTGCTTTTTTTTCTGTCAGAGGTGTGCTTTACTGTAAGATGTGAGAGTCTTCAGATTGTCTGCATAACAAACATTCATCGATTGAAAACCTAGACTCTTACATCTTTATTAATTAGATGCTAAGAGATGTCCAATTCTCTCTAATTGAAAAGATCGGAAACATAGTGTTCATCCTAAACTCATCTAAGATCCTCTTGGTGGAAGTTACAAACAAGCCCACAGCAGGGATTCATTTTACTTAGCTTGCTGCTATTTAAAGATTTACAACGTGAAACAATTTAAACCTTAAAAGGTTACGATAATTAAACAAAACTGTATTTTGTTAGGGCTCAACACCTTCTCAATGAAGCCCAATGTTTGTGGCTGCAAGCTCTCAAACCTCAAAATATTAACATCTAGCAGAAGAAGGTTTCAAAAACCTGAATTACTGATAAAATAAAAAGATAAAAACGGTGTTAAGAGAGAAAGTTCGGGTGCAGAGACATGTGAAGGCAGTGTAAACCCTCCTGAGAAATCCAAACAACAAAACGGTGCAGATCATATAATTACTTTGCACTGCCTTTGAAGAATAGAAGGTATTGATGCTTTTACTCAAAGCTGGTAGGTATAGGGGAGTATCCAGCACTTTATGAAACCTCTTAAAAAGCACTAGACACCATTAAAAGCTCATAATTTTAGAAAAAATAAAGGTGAAGACAGCTTGTCTTAAGAGTAAATATTTTGCTGCCACACTTAAGATTTAAAGGGCAGCATGAGCATCAGTAAGCCTATGCATATCCATTGGGTTTTTTAATGAGTTTGTTTTTACATATGCAGGAAACTGCTCTTGCTTGAGTGTGATACGCCACATACCTCAGGTAAATATCAAGCAACATTATAGAATAAATCTGTATTGTAACTGTATGATCTTGTTTTTTTTGAATACTTTAAATATTTTTACTGTTTTATCAGTTGACAAGTAACCCCAACAAACCTATTAAAACTGGTAAAGTACTGACATGATAATGTTAAGCAATATTGTACAATCTACAAAAATTTCAATGCAAAATTGAGCAATGGAAGGCATAGGATGATGCTCAACTTTTTGAAGCCTTATTGGATCAAGAGTGAGAAACCCATACAGACTTATTTAAATAGTCTGCATGGTGAGCACATTGCCTTCTCTTGGGACTCTGTCTGCGTGCTCCTACTCTTGAGATATTGGCTCTTCTTTCCGGCTCAGTGGCTGGAAGCAAGGCAGTTCTTTAAGACTGGTCAGACAAATTCTGAACCCTTGTCTGTGCACTCATTCCAACCCACAGAAAAAGAAGAGATTATAATGAGAACTGGGCCTTCTTAAGTACACTGGGCAAATCTGAAATCCATCCTACTCTCATACTGAACTCACTTTGGCACTCTTCTTGTCTTTATTAGAGCCTTTGCCTTCACCTCAGTCTCTGCGTGTCTCGGGTGTAGAGACTTGTAAACTCTCTGGAGGAAGAACTCAAAGACGGAGCCATCTGGCTTTGCATGGAAATTGATGAGACAATTCTAACCTTGAGGTTCCCTGCTGACGTAGGGAGCTTGCCATATTATACCAGGACAAGTCGCAGTCACTCTTGAGAGGACTGCTAATATAAATTATTTTTACAAAAAAAAAAAAAGATTCTTTTAAAAGTCTGATCCAGCTTATCTTAGTCAGTTAATGATAGTGTATTACATGGATTCATTTGTAATGTGTATATAACAGTTCATTTTTATGCATGATGTTAATGACCAAAAACAGTCTTTAAATTAGGTTCTGTGAAATAATTTGAAATGCCAGGCGGAATATTTTGTTTAACATGCAAACCAAAAGTGACTACATGCTCACTACAAAGGCTTACTCTGTAATGAAAGCTCGGATGTGTGTCCTGTATCATTAATTACTTGTTTGTATCATTTATGTTTTATTTTGAGCCAGTCTAGCAGATATCCCCTAAATCTCAATGGTTCTGATGGTCTGTTCTCTGCAGTCAGATCTTTTTCCAGGGATGGTCAAGTAGATGTCAGTCAGATGATTAACTGCACCTGTAGTAACAGGTGCAGTTAATCAGACAATATATATATATATATATATATATATATATATATATATATATATATATAATGGGGTTTTTCTCTTTCTACATACATGCTTATAGTGAGAGATTGCTGCAAAGTCAATGTAAGAGACTGCCTCCTGTTGCTAAATGCTTGACCAATAGGAGTTAATACTGCAAGTTAATGATTTGATTCAATCTCCCAACATTTTTATTTAATAACCTGATAAAACGTGTCGTAAATTAGCTGTGCATAGGTAAAATGAATTGAATTGAATTATTTAGTACTGAGAGAGGAAAATGTTGCTTTGGCAGATTTTTCAGGTGTTTTCTGGGTTTCTTTTGCCTTTTAGAACCTTATATTCCTGGAGCATAAATAATTTCTTCTTTGTATTTCTCGACTTATTAATATACATTATTTATTTGAACTGTTTTAATATCAAACTTTTGAAATGTTTGGTTTGTTAGCATTTAATTTACTATAAATATCATGGTAATATTAAAAATCATTAAAAATAAACTCTGAAAAATCTCAGAAAATTTGGAGGCTTGGTTTTAGTTATTCCGATGTTGTTTTGTTAAAATCTTCCCATCAGATACTGCCTCAGTTTTCTGCTGCTCTCATGGTCTTAATATTCTGTAATAAGTCACACACTTTATTATTAACATGTTTCGGAGCATTCATAGAAACAGCAGCTACTCTCTCAAGCTTTAAGATAACACCCATAAGAGTTATTTCATAAACAGCCTGCTTCACTGTTTTTTGCTGGAAGACAAAGAAGATCCACTGAAAGCGAATATAAACTTTTTCTGCCTTTGTTCCTTGCAACTTAAAGAGGTTTACCATATTTTGCATGAGCAGCAATATTCTCTAGAGGACAACACTTTCAGGAATAATATTTTGCATTGCCTCAGGCATCAGAAAAACTAGTTTCCCCTGCACCTAAACTTTTAAGTAAGACGCAACACTCCAACACTCCATATCTTTTTTGTCCTTCCATTATGCGTGTCACAGATACTGAATGTATAATACACACAATGATTTAAAATTGGATTGCACTGTAGATGTTATTCGGCACTATCCCTCTCTAATATAGACAATGGTATGAAGGCTAAATAAAGTCATTTTAGATGTATAGGTTAACTTTTTTATCACACATTACAATTTAATAACAATCACGATTTAGTTTTAAAAAAAAGTTACTTTGAAATATAATTTTTTTTCTACCCACAATCTGTAGTTTGAGGAATGTTTGCCTCCTGCAAAATGCTAAACTTTGGTGCATTCACTTTGTCCCGCTTATTGCCTTATTTGCGATTCTAATTTACTTGTTGGTTATTGTTGCTTTCTTCTCCATCAATCACATATGTGGCTTTTTTATTTTAACTCTGTGTATCTCGTTCCACATGAGTGATCTTGATACTCAAGGCTAATTAGCTCATCTGATTGAGATAAACTTGATGTGCAGACGTTTGTGACAGTCGTCATTCCCAATAGCCTTGGAGTCATCAGAAGCTGCCTGCTGTGGACTCTGTACATTGGAAGAGCTCCAGAGTTAGAGAGGAAAGCACTTGCTTCAGTAAGAAAAAAACAACACAATTTGAGAACATAATAAGAAAGTTCCACGTTTTACTTGTGGATAAGCTTATTTGTTTTAGATGTTTTGTAGATCCCTGTGTAATAGTTCATACAATTTGGCATAATTTATGTAAATGTAGATAAAAATACATCAATATTTTATCTTATCTGTCACAAATAGGAATTATTCTGCAAAATTGATTTTACAAAAGAGAAAAAATACAAAAACCTTCTTCTTTACATATCCCCCAGGAGTTAATGATAAAGGGAGTCCTTATCATGTAATGGGAAAAAACAGGACCTAAATGCAGAGAGGACACAGGAAGCAGACATGTGAAAATAAACAATTTTACCTAAAAATGGTTGATGGGAATAAAACAATGATGTCGTGAGAGATATTTGGATAGAAAAGAGAGGTGGCAACTAAATATGGAGGAAGCGTTTGAAACAGGGTAAAGCTGTAAGAGACAGCAAGTAACGGAGGTTGCCCTGGACAGGGCAGATCAGCTGTCTAACCAGCACTTGTTTAAGCCATAACTAAACATTTCTCACTAAAACTCCCAATTGTTTTTTCATAGAAACCAGTCTGTGTTAGCTGTCAGTCTAAGTAATCAAAGCAAAGAACAAGCATGAGAAAAAAGCTATAGCTGTGTTATGACTCTTAATTCATGAAGAACGTCACTAAAATAATTTAAATGCATTTCTTTCCAAATATTACAGCAATATTGGATGCACCTGAAAGCTTTCCACAGTCAGCTATGAAGGTAAATGTTGCCATCTAAAATAAAGCTCAGACTTTTACTACTTTTTCACTTTTAGACCACATTTTCCCAGTGGTAGCGTGGACATTTGTGGACAACCTAAACAGGTTAACGAGTTAGCAACAACAAACAAACAAAAAAATTATAATTTAGTTGGAAACTGAAGAACTGAAGAATATTTATATAAATCTGTATTTCACCTGATAATTAAATTTTGAAGAATATGTATGTATTTTCATTCCCAGTCAGTTTTTAAATAAGCCTTAAGGATACCAGCATTATTGATGTATTCTATGAAAAATAAGAGTCTTTTAAGTGGTTAGAATTACTGTATGAAGCCTGTTTCAATATCAGCAAACACACTGCTCTAGCAATGTATGCTAACTCACGTCAACTATGAAGCAGCTTTCTAGGTCAGCTGAGGCCTCTGGGCTAATTTTGAAGCTGAAAGAGGCTTAGCTTGAAGAAGTGTGGAAACCAAAAAAAAAGAAAGCATGAAGAAAAAAACGCTTAGAAGTTATGGAAGACTGGATCAAGGAATGGATTTTAGTGTGAGCGTTTACATAAAGACTTGGTTTTAATTCAGAGAACATGTGAAAACATAAGAAGATAGCATTAAGTGTGTGTGTGAGTAGGACTGAGCAGAAAAGAGAACAAAATGTACAGCTGCTGAATTCTTCCAAAGTCCTTTGCATCATGAATGGCTTTGGTGTGATCTTGATTTTCTGCTATAGAAGCATGTCCTCCAGCTTCACCTGGGCTTCGAGACTGTTTCTGCTGTCAGTGGATTTCTGTGCGTGTGAATATATGTATCCATTATAGTTGCATGCTTTGAGGGTGAAACCGCACAGAGAACTCTGTGGAGGAGTAAATCATCTGAGAAAAAATTCCTAGGTAAGAAAGAGTTGACAACTGTGAAAGAGTGAAAAGTTTTTTTTTTGAAAATGAGATGATACAAATAACTGACTCAATCAGAAACCCAGTAAAGTAGCAACTTATTTAGAAAATTGTGCCTTAAAAAGATAATAGCAAATCAAAAGATTGAAGCAACAGACGAAAGCAAACTGAAAAGATTTAGTCAGCATTAAGAAAAACACCAGACAAAAATGCAAGTAAGCAAAAGAATATAGAGCAAAAAAACAACAACAATAAAACAAATGATAGTAAGAGAGATGCAACAGCGGGACCATCTCAAGGACTCCGTGTTCCTGCTTTTCCATCTCAGCAGCCCCCCCTGGCCCACACCAACCATGCAGGCCATCATCATTGACCTCTTGCCCCAAGCCAGGCAGAAAGGTTCCTTTCGAACCCCAATGGAGAGACCACTAGGGGAAACCGTACTGGCAGTAATGCTCGACTTACTGGAAGCATCCTCAGCTATGTCCTCTTGTTTTACTGCTGCTCACAAATTAAATGTCACATCTTTCTCACCCATGAAATGCTCGCTAAAGCAGCACAGAAAACCCTCTATTAGTAACTTTATATAAAATTTATCTAATTTATAGTTACATTTGGTAAAGATGAAAAAAGAAAAAAAACATAATTTATTTGTATTATTGTAGCATCGACTTCTACAGAACAATAGTGGAAAAAATTCAGCTTTGAAACTTCGGAAATTTTTAGATGGATAGAATTACAAATAAATGAATAAAATTGTGACTATTGTTATTAATATCATTAGTGCTTCATTTAATGTCAAACTTATACAGCAGTTAATCTGTTTCATACCATTTCACATATCTGCAGTATAAAGATCTTTGATCATTTATCCCGTGCACAACCTCTCTGGATCGTTCAGAATCATTGGTCTGCTCTCTTGTTCATCCCATAGGTTCAATAAACCATTTTGTGATGATTTGGGCACATGCTTGGTTTTGCTTCTCCACATGAACATCCTTTATTTAAGACAAAACTCGCATGGAGAGAAGAAACTAGAAATTAATGGGGTTATATTATCTTACCATGGAAGATAATACATGAAATCATCTGTTTTTGTAATAATGTTATTTTATTTTTTTGTACTTTTTTGCTAGATTAAATCTTTGTCAAGAAAGATTTTGTTAGCCTGCAAAAGCTACTCTCTTGCTGAAATAACGTCATCACCAAATGTACATTTTATAGCGGTTCTGATTGTTCTGAGAGTTGCTCATTAGTGCATTAAAACAAGGACAACACAATATTTGTTTTATTTTGAACTGTAAAAAACTAGAGAATAATTAAATGGTAAATAGGCTGTTCAACTAAGATCTGATAGGGCGTTTTAAATTGTCCTTAGGTGTGAGTGTGCATATGTGTGGTTCTTTGTCCTGTATGTCTCTGTGTTGCACTGCAATGGACTGCCGACCTGTCCAGGGTGTACCCCTGCCTCTCGCCCATTGTAAGCTGGAGATAGGCACCAGCAGATAATGGATGGATGGGTAAATTTTTTCCAGATCATAGAGATGGATCCCAAACATACTGCTGAGGTTAGGAAGTAATCAAAAGCATAATTACGAAAAAAATAAAATAAATTTGAGTTCATATTTGTGTGCCTTAAGAAAAAAAATTGTTTTGATCTAAACATATGTAATCAACAGTGTTAAAAAAACTTAATTTGTAAATTTGTCTTAAACACAGTTTAAGACAGAAGTATGTCCATTTTTTTTTAAAGTTGCAAAGATTTTTCCCAACAAAAACTATGTTAATTAAAGCTTTAAAATCTAGGACGACAAAAACAATATAAAGTGTAGTTTATAGTCCTACTGGCTAATCTAAGAGTATGTTGTTACTATTATTGGTCTTTAAAAAAAAATATTCAAAAACCTTAATTTTTGGCAGAAAATCAGATAATTTAAAATTGTAGGGACGCTTCCAACCCAAGGATTCAGATATTCAGCTACAATGTTTCCTGTCTGAATGCCTCTCCGTGCAAATTTTAGGATTGTATAGTGTGTTTGATCATTTTACATAAAATTACCTAAATATGTTTTATGTACATCTAAATAATCTAATTTACCAATGGAGAGCAGCCTCACAGAATCTGACCGCACTGATAAGCAAGCGGGACTGATCGCATTTATCAGGTCTGAGGTCACCTTCAAAGATGTGCTGAACCACCTGAACATCTACATAAACCCACATACACACACAAACAAAGTCAATGTAAAAAGGATTCACTGTATTGTTCCTCCCGTATTTCTTTGCTTTGCTGTAAACAAACCATTTGATTTGATTATCATAATTAATGTGAAATCTGTGGTTTTTATCATAGTTTACTTCCTTTTGAGACAAAATTTTTACATCTATGTAAAATAATGTACAAACTTTTCCTAGGATTTATATTTGTCCTGTTAAACTGAAATAATTCAAACAAAAAACATATTTAGGTTAATTAGTGCACACACCCTTGAGATACATTAAGGCCCTAAAAACCCATGGTCAAGACTTATTCAGCTCCTTCTAAAATCTTGCCCAGTCAAAAAATTAATCTTTGTGATCTTTTCTTCCCTCTGAGATCAGGTCGTGTGGGTTACAAATCCAGGAGGAAAACCCAGATATAACTCTCCTGGGAAACTTTCTCTGGCTAGATCAGCGTGATCCCAAGGCGTTTTCAGAGCAGGAAGGTATTTATAGGCCCTTCATTGTAATCTGAGTGTGCCCGGAAGTTTCCTCCTAGTGGGACGGCTTTTGGAAAAGATGCCCTAAACATCTCATTGGGCATATTTTGATTTGAAGGCGAGCAGCTTTACTCCAAACTCCCTCAGGATGACAGAGCCTCTCCATAGCTGGACTCATAAAGAAAAAAACAAAATAAAAATCATTGTTATTTAAGGCTTTTGTATGCATGTTACAATAAATAGAACAGAAAATTGAGACCTTTTGTATTGGTTTATGTGACTTAGTTGTCATGATCTGTGTTTTTTGGCTCTCCTTCTTCTTGTGTGTGTGTGTGTGTGTGTGTGTGTGTGTGTGTGTGTGTCTTCACTCATTATCATTCACAGCTGTTTGCAATCATCTGGTTATCTCTTCCACTATTCCACCTCCTGCTTCACAGTATTTAAGCCCTTCTCATTCATTCATTCACAGCTGGATCGTCTGCTACCCGCCTCGTCTCTCTGCGCCTTCTCCTGCTTGTTCCGCCTCGTCTCCCAGTAAGCCTTCCCCTCATGCTCGCTAATTCTCTGTGCTGGTTCATCTCCCTTCATTGTTCTCCTCAGGTCCTGTCCTTGCATTTACTTTGGTTTTTGTTCTCTTGTAGTCTCCAGTTTCCCGTACTTCCTCCCCCATCCTTTTCTCCCCTGTTCCCTGTCTGAGTTTATTGCCTTTATTGGTTCATTGTTCTTTTGTTCTTACTTTAATCAGTTATGTCCTCCTTAGTTTAGCTCCTTGTTGACTCTGGTTCCCCTCGTTAATGTTATTAGTTTGTTTGTTTATTTATATTTTTTGTTCTCTCATGCTCCCTTGTTCCTGTGTACAGCTTTAGTTAATCCGTTGTTTATTTTCTAGTTTTTGTTTCCGCATTATCCTCGATTAGTTCCGTTTCTCTTTCTCTGTTTATTTACATTGTGTTCCGTGTTTATTCTGTTCCATTTCCGCTTGCCTTTGTTCCTGTTTAGGTTCATTATTCTTCCCCAAAAGAAATTATTTTTTCCTGCAATTCCACCACTGCTCGAGTCATTGATCATAACCTGACATTAGTTTTGCTTCGTAGTGTTTTCACATGAATCCATGCATATGATGGTATGAAAGAATAATTCCACACAGACGTTTCACTTCTGGTTTCTGGTAAGCATTGGTCTTTTATCTCTACAGTCACACACAAAGTAATTTACAGAGGATGATGTCAGGATTTAACATTCGTCCTGAAAACACACACTGTACAAAAAGTATAAAAACTCTAATCGCAAATTTCTTTTTTTCTCATCATGACACTTTTACGAAGCTATTTCCAGTCATCCATCACCTGGAGAGGCAATAGACAGCAGCTTTCATGTAAGCATTTTATTGCACTGATAAGCTCTAAAGCTTTTTTGCCAAAAGAAATTTGTTGGCAAAATCCACTATTGTATAGGTTAACGTAACAAAATGTAAGAGTTTCCATCTTTTCTGTTTTGTGAATGCATGGAGAAAATGGAACTTAATTCTCAAAACCAGACGGGGTAGAAGGAGACTATTGATTTTTAAAGCATAAATCTGAAGAGAAAAAAGGTATTAGCCCATACTTTGTATGTTTTTATCTTAATTTTACATCTTAATTCCTTACTTGGACTGTTAGTCACTGGAATTTTTTGAATAAGCGCTTCTTAAGTGTAACCCAAAATAGCTTTTGCTGAAATTTCAACACAAACAGCTGCTGTTAGCAGTCTAGGTGGACCAACCACCTGGATGGGCATCCATGCAGTAACAGGACGCATCAATCAATCAAACCATGATAGTTTTAATTAACAAAAACTATGTAGCTGTTCCTTCCACATTTTCAGTATAGCCTCTTTATTTACTTCAGGTTTCGACAATATCTCCTTCATCCAATCAATGCACACCTACATTGTTCTTTATTCACAAACTAAAATTGCAAAAAACGATAGATGTATAATATAACCACGTTAAATGCTAAATAGTTACTGAAGCGTTGTTTTGCCTGTAAAAAGCTGTGTTATGTGTATTACAATAAGAAAAAATCTGCAGGGGAGTAAATAGTTTTAGCTTGTTTGAGGTTATTTAATTGAAGCCCTGTTGTAACATTGACTGTCAGTCCATGTAGTCAGAGGACGTCATGGTGGCTTGTTCCCTCAGTAATTAGGCCAATTTCAAAACCTAATTATTTCTTGTTTGTTGTGCTGTGCTGCTGTTTGCTTTGTTCTGTCAGGTAGGATTCCTGCAAGCAATTACGTTGGTGTCAGATGTGATGAAAAATGTTTGAATATTTATAGAATTAAATAATTGACTGTGATGAATCTTACGAGATGGCAATAACATGTAAAAGTAATAGATTTTAAAGAACCTCATCTCAAATCAAACTGTTATTAAATGCAGCCAGTGAAAATAGGAAAGCTTCAAGGTGTTTAAAAAATGTAGGAAAGCTATTTTCGGTTCAGTTATTTTTATATCTTAACACTTTTAACAAACCTGAGATGTGACTTTTAACACATCTGAATTCCTCCCTGGGATAATTAACAGGTTAACTAATTAACAGATTCATCTGCCTTAGTTTTATGATGATTAGAACAAAACTGAACAAGTTAAACTTCAGTTTAAGCTGATAACAAACCCATATTCTATTTTGAGACCCAGTTGTTTAGAGTAATATATAATACATGTTACATATTTGTATATTTTTATGCTGCCACCATTTTGTGAAAATTTGTTTACTCAAAGTTGATGTATTAGAAGCCCTTTACTTTTTCTTATACTATATTTAAGCCTTTACTGACATCCACTTCCTTGGATTTAGTTATATACCAATGCAGATACTGGTAGTTAATTTCTGCAGCAGTATCGGGGTGAGACTAGAGCCAAACCCACGAATGTACAAATACACCGTATTTTCCCCACAGTCACTTTTACTTCAAGATTGTAGAAGTTCATCCACAATCCGTCATGGGAATAACATTCTATAATTGCTATAGTCTCTTTAAGTGGGATATTGCAGCCTGACAGAGCAATTTGTTTTTAAACTTGACTTGGAACTTCAATTGCAAAAATCTTAATCAAACACATTGTGTGCAGATTTTGTTAAAAACCAATGATTCTGTTTGGGATCTGCTGCTAACAAGTAAGTGCCACATACCTTCAGAGGGTCTAGTTAAGTCAGTGTCATAACAGATCTGGGTTGTTTTGGCAGCAAAACGCATAAAAAAAAACAACCTTTAGGCAGTTGACCATATTGCTTTCCTGAAAGGTGCATATTGTTAACATATTACACACAAGACAAACTTACTTGATTTGGGGAAGAGTTCAGTGTAAAAAGATCTCTCTCATGTTTCACTCTTAAGGTTTAGTCATGCTGGTACTGGCTTAGGCTGCTGGATCTGACTGATACTCCTCACTCTGTTACTTTCTTCTTATAGTATCTAATCTGCTTTAAATCCTGTTAACTGATCTGGTCTGATGTTCTGCTAGCTGTTTCCTTCCTGGAGGTAAACATTGGCTGGTGGTGCTGCCAGCGACTGAATGTTCTCCATCTGATGTTTTAATTTTTTTTTTCCAGTTTCCTTTGCATCTATTTGTGTTTTCTGTGTTTTCAAACCCCGAGTCAGTCGCATAGGACAGCCACTGTTACTGAGCAAGGCTCTACTGGAGGTAATCCAGTAAAGACGATGTTAGTCAGTTGACAAGTTATTGAGTTGGGTCAACAATTTTTTTTATAGTTGCATGCTTGTTTACTTTTGTGGGTAAAGAACTGGGACACAACAAAAATCCAATTCTCTCTTGTAAGTCTGTTAATAAACTGCTGACACTAGATAGCCTTCAGATTAAATATATAAACTTCAATCCAAAATTTAACCAATTTAAATCCTGCACTTTCTAATGTCTTGAACTCAGAATGAACTGTGATGCTTTTCTCACTCCATGGAGCTAAGGTAGATGAGATTCCTTTAGGCCATGCATCAGCAGCGTTTTGCACACAAATCAATTCCTAATACCTAGGGCAAGGCTCCCCCCACAACCCAAAGTCATGCTTTTTAGCTCTGATTTCACCTCCTGGTTCCGTGTTAATACCAGGAGACATTATTCAGTCCTCTCTGCCTCCTGATGACTTTGGAGAGCCCTAGCGTGCAAATTAGATTGACGGGTTTGAGGCTTCCCGTGATGCATAATCACCCTCGCTTCGTCCTCCCCTGCCACTCTGAGTCTACTTATTGATCACATGGGGAAGATCTAATATCAGTGATAACTAACACCATTTTTCAAACATGAGATCATGCTGACCCCCTTGTTGCCATACTTTTCTGCAGCCCTGCTGCTGTTTGAGCATCTCAAATATGAAAATACTATTCATTGCAATCCTTCTCGCAACATGAGTGGCCATGAAAAAGAGAGATGACCAGCAGCAGAAAACAATAGTACTCTGCATGATCTGAATGTCTGGGGAAAAAACTAAAATCACAAACACCTTTCATTCAATTTATGAAAATCTGAGGAGATAGGCGAAAGCCATAAGAGTGATTTTTACTTTAAAACTTTACAATAAAACAAGCAAAATGAGTTTCGGGTGTTATTGCCGAAAAGGAAGCAAACTTTGATGTGGCGTTCTTTGTTCATACACTCACAATCATCTCATCAGGACACAAAATGACAGCTGGTAATAAAATACAGCTGAAGCACAGGGAGAGCCTCCTAATAATTCCAGTCCTACTCAGAATCTTCAGCCTCATAAAACATAGAAATATTGCTGTACTGTACCTGTTCCTGCATAAATAAGGGACATTTATTCTCAGACAATTATTTTATAAATGCAGCTGCATAGTTAGCAGCTTGATACCCACAGGAATATACATTTATTTTGAACATACGAGAAAGGAATTCAATAAAAACATGGTTAAACATTCATCTGGCTTGTTCAGGAATAAAGCTTGTTAAATGTATACTGTATTTCTTTGCTACTATTTGAGTTTTTTTATGTTTTAAACATGTCTCAATGCACGTTTTTAAATAAAATGAGCCAAAAGTTGTGAAGAATACAATGTTAAATCTCTGAATGAGCAAAGCAGGAAATGCCCTCACTTTAATATTAAGAACTACATGTGTCCATGTAATTATACAGCAAATTTAACAACAAAACAATGCAAAAAAGTGTTATTTATTTTGAATGACTAAAGCCCTTTAATAAAAGGCTTTTGTTGGAGAGCCATTCTTTTGGCCGACAAAACTGCAGTACCTGTGGGACACTATGCTGACAATCTAAAGCAAAATATCCAATTAATGTACAAAACATTTATGGAAGTTCTGTGAGCAACATAGTAATATCAAGATGTACAACAATAATGCGACCAGTAGGTGAGCGTCAGTATCAATAATGACTAAATAGTCACATTTTTGTTTTTTCTTTAAAAAGTAGATATAACCATTACCTTTTTTACTTATTCATAATGTATCTTTAGTACGTTTAGAGCAGAAATGGGAAGATAACAGCCTTAGATCTCATCACAAGAATGAATTGAATGTTAATTAACAAGAAACAGTCACCTGAATTACAATTTAATAATAATTACATCACAATTAGGGGCTCTAATTATGTTTAGCAAATGCAGTTTTTGTTTTTAGGCAGTAAACTGTGCCTGACTACAGTAGATGTGTATCAGAGCCATCTGAGAACTCTTACAAAACTCTTACAAAATAATTAACACAATTTCTTTTTAATATAAAAGTGAAAAAAAATAGTGAAGGAGGTAGAGCATCATACTTTCCAGATTCGACACAGCTTTTTGAATCTAACCTCTTTCCATTAAGGCAACTCCCACTTCTCTCCCCATAGCTGCGATACGTGGGAGTAGTTGAGAGAAACCCAGATTAACAGAAGCAGAATCGTGAGCTTTCCTCACCACACACTCTTTGATTTCACTCCTCAGTCTTCACTGCATTATTTATTCAAAGAAAAGCATGAAGCTGCAAATACCAGAAATCAAAGGTATGTTAGCTTTTTCACATGAAGAAACGTTTTTTTTCCCCTTCTGAACCTTCTCTTGACCTCAGCCTTCTTTTACTGCTGTCTAACTATTGAGCTATCTATAAAAACTGACTGCAGAGGGAACTTTACCTCTTCATAACTATACTTTTATATATTTTTAAAGGTTAGGGTGAACATTCTTGCAGGTCCTGGTGACCAGTCCCCTGACATTTGAGCAGCTCTTTGAAGTTCTTGTGCAAAAAGGAAGATTAAAAAGTAAGCAGTGAATTTAGGTCCGCTTCAGATTCGCTACAAGTCTTATTTGTGTTGAGACCTTTTCTGATTTGCATCTGAAGTTTTCTTCTGAATGTGAGGAATTTTAGCAACCATGTAAATAGAAATGGCAGGACGCACAAGGAAAAGGAAAATATTCTGAAAATCAAAGACATCAAGACTGACTAGAGCATGACTGGAGAAAGGATTGGGGGAAAAGTGGAAAATTCAGGAGAGGCTGGGAGTTAATTGTGATGGAGCAAGACAAGGAAGTAGAGTGTGACGGCAGGCTTTGTGCTGCTGACTCATTTGTGTCGCTGACCTTGGCTCGCAGAGGAAGGAGAAAAGAAAGGAATATCAATGTTTTCTCCACTCATGTAGAGCGGAGAGAGCTGGGCCATATTTTACAAGTTCTTAACAGTGTTTGACAAGTCTGGCTGGAGCCCATAAGGCCTTTGGTGAATTAGCTAAACGTAACAGTCAGCGAAAGCCACCAACAAGTGTGTAATAAAGCTCACACAAATTCAGCAGTTTATAAATCAAAAGCAGAAATCAACAAGCAAATAACTGAAGTCAATGAATATGGTATTAATATTATACTATCGCTGTCTGTTTCCCTTAAAATGATGCCACTTCAGTTGTCCTAATTACTTTAGCCAATGCCTAATATGTTATGGTTGGGATAGAAAGATTCTGCAATTAGTCACAAAATCATATCTTAACTCTTTATCACCAAAGTCTATATTACAAGATGGAGAATGGCTCCTAGATTTTGGAGTTAATAAATTTGAATAGCCCAACTCAACTTGCGAACCTCATGATTAGATGTTACTAGGTCAGCATGGTTTTTTTCTACGACCTACTGAGGCCCTTGTTTCTTTAAATTCTTACTTGGTAATCCAGCCGTGCAAAATGTCTTGTTTGATGAAACTTCAATTATCCAGGCCCTTAAGTGCCAAAACCTCAAAATAAGCTGCTTGAAATTAGAAAATAAGATTTGGAAAAGGATAGCAAGTGTGTCATGGCTGAAGCCCACATATTAATTCAGCTGCACAATCCAGAAATACATTTTCCTTACCGCTTAATGGGAATTAGGTATACATTTCATACTGTTTTTAATTTTGGCAAGGATCACTACAACAACAAAGAAAAAAAAAATAGTTTATACAAATGTCCATCCTTTCCAAGCAATGGTCAGAAAATATGGTAAAGTGTTAAATGGAATTCGAAAAGACAGGTCTAATTGCCACTATTTCATAATGACACACAATAATACTAATTTCTCAACTTTATCCAAAATGATGGAATAAAATTTTCTGTTTATTCCTGTCCTGGGCTTGACTTGACTTGAAATGGCTTTTTTTCAGTTTTTTAAGGAGCTGGGTAATGTTACCTTTAGAAATAAAACACACTTTAGGCTCATTATGGGCATAAAGGCAGAGTCCTAAAATTGCCCTCCACTTATTGCCTGAGGCAAATTGTCGAGTTGCTGATTTGCTCGAAGACCTGCTGATATTTTTCTGATGTTTGATCTTAAGAAGGTCAAGTTTATGCTCCGGATCTCTTGAGTGTATTATATTCAAGAAAGTCCCACATTTTGGTAACAGTGTTGATCCTCTCTTTAATGTCTAAAGCCTAAAAAAAGGAACCTGAGGAGAGACATCCTACAAAGCTTATTCATCTCTAACACGACTAGATGTTTCATTTTAAGCTATTCAGCTGAAGCCCATTAGGGAATAGATACACACACAAAAAAAAGATGAAAGTTGTAGTTTGGAACTGTTACCTTCATGGCATGCACTTATAGTGTAAAATATACAACCGGTAACAAAAGAGTGGTGGTTGTATCCTGCTGTTTTAGACTCAACTAAGACTTGCTTAACTAAAGACAATTAAGCTTATACTAAAACTTTGACAAATCCTGTAATTAATATGAGAATATTTAATCAGTGTGAAAAAAATCTATATTAACAAATCACTGGGTGCACAACTGTTCACGGTGAAGCTTTTGCCACTTTTTTTTTTAACAATATCTTTAAAAGTGATTTGCTAAATGCTTCATGCTATCCATTCTGCAGCCTGTCCTACAGGCTATTCATCTAAACTGAGATGTCCATGAATGAATTTTATCCGTTTAGTTTTAGCCATGTAATTCGGATCATATTTCTGCTTTAAAATGCAGTTATTCCCTGTTTTCTGTTTACTTGCAGTGACATGGATTCTTATCCCAAATGTCTTGGTATTTCAAAAGGTTCATGATATCATGCATCGAAACGTTTCACAGAATGGAAAAACAGAAGAAACATGCACACGAGGTTCTTTTTTTATATATTTTTTATATTCACCCTTTGTTTACAGCACACCCACCAGAAAAGCTTAATATCAGTTTTATCTGACAGTAAAGATGAGTTTGTTTATTAGACTCCACATTTAAATTCCTGATGGAAAAGCTATATTTTCCTGCCATGCCTCCACAACCACTGCTTGGCATGTAGATAGTGTACTACTTATGGAGAATAATTATGCCGAGCCCCAAAAAACTACTACCTATTTACCTAGCTTAGCATATTCCATTAATCCTAACTATGTAAAGAGGAAATAAAATCAAAGATTCTTTGTCTCAGCTTATATCATGTAATTTTCTTTTTTTTTTTTTTATGTGTCTCTGGCTAAAGATTTGGGCAAGTTTCAACTTCTGAAGACAAACACATTTTTTCCTTATCGTTTAAAAAATGGGCATAACTGAGTTGCTTGTAGAAAAAAAAGGTAAAGAAAAAAAAAAAGCTTGTGGAATTAGTGTGCATGTTACGGATGATCTACAAAGATTCACAGTTGATTACATTTGGAAAAGTAGAGCAGACCACCGTATTCAAATGAGGATGTGCGTTAGCTACTAAAGTGAGTTGTAGAGCAGATGGGTCATAAAAGAAATATGAATTTAAAAGCTGGAAGTCTTTTAATAACTGTGTGCCACCCTTTTTCATATGATAGTTTTTGTTGTTGTTGTTATACATATAATTTTACCTAATTTTTTGAGTAAACAAATAAAATCTGTGCCACCTTTTCTGGGATATATAGACGTGATCTACCAGCGTATGCAGACATAATATTACACAATAAAGTGATAGTGAGCTATAAATATATAATTAGGATTGCTGGAGATAATTGTCATCTATTTTTAGATTTTCTTTTTACATTTATAAATGTTTAAGCTATTTCTCAGTCTTTCTGTTATTTTATCAATGCCTCCTTTACACTATGGTGAATGCAGCCATTTTTAAACATGTCAATTTTTTTTAATCTGTATTAGATTTAATAAATTCCATTGTAATTGGTAAGTCATTAAATTTGCAGCATATCCTCCTCCCATAATTTTGCATGCTCTGATGATCGCCATATGTTCCGAAATCAAATATGTATTACAGTTGTGTTTAGCCTTAAACTATAAAGTACAAAACTTTTCTTTGATACAGGCAACATATTACTACCTTGCACAGTGTTTGTTGCCTCAACATTACAAATAAAATTGTGTTTTTATTTTTATTAAGACCATTGCCTTGGGGATCACTGATAACCATGGACACAGTCTGATAAAAACAAACTTGTTGTGACCACGCAGGTAGGATCAAATAAGGCACAACGACATATCACACGTTCCTCAGCTGCCTAGCTGCTCCAGCAGTTAAACCAGAGCTGAGTGAACTCTTCTGACTGGCTCAATGTCTGGGAGTCACCCCGAATCATGACCGAGTCATGACTACATAAGCACACTGCCTGGAGTCACGTAGGTTTACACACACGGCTTTAATGCTGTTTGTGAATCAGCATGTTTAGGCTGCAGACAGGAGCAGCTCACTTGGAAAATGAACCTTTTTCCCCATAGCTGAATGCCAATGGCTGGTTTCTAGCAGACTATGTTAAAGCCTAGGAGGAGAAGCTCATGTGCAAGGTTTAGGAGGCTAAGTGGACCCGGAAGGTGTGGGTCCAGAAGATTGAGAATAAACAGACATAACAGCTCACACATTCATTCGGCCGACTATTAACGCCTGTCGACATTATGATGTCAAAATAAAAGCTGGTCTGCCTACATCTCTTCAGACAAAACTACTTTTTATTGTCTTGTTAAGTTGTACTTCAGTTTGACTCTTGATGGATTGAACAAAATCCATGACAAATTCAAACTTCCACACTAAAGTATTTTTGAATTTTTTTAAGCTATTCATTGTATGATTATTCCATCCTGGAAAAATTATTATTTAGTATTACCAGTGACGCTCACATGTTCATTTCCCACCAAAAATTATCTAAATAACACTTAACGTAAATTAATCAACCATAAAAATTTCCAACAAATTATTACGGTGGAACATAGATTTTTGTTCAAGACAAAGACAAAAATGACCCTTTGACTCAAACTAAAGCCCTTTTTAAGTGAAGCCACATTAGAACTGTGCAGCCTTTACTTTTCAGAGAAAGAAAACGAAGCCAATCAAGACTTCTTATGTGGAGTGACTTGATATCATCTCCATTTTCGCTTCAACTAGAATCCCAAATAATTAGCGGCCTTCAATTTGCATACTGTGAGCAGAGCATTGAAAATTGGTCTCCCTCATTTGTATGCTGCTCATCATGTCCTCACACTCTCGTTAGTTTTTTTTTTTTTTTTTCTCCTTTCTCAGGCTTAAACTAAGCTTGACAGGCACACACACTATCCTCACACTTTCAACTCAACCTGTTAGAACAGAACATTTGTGTAGGAACATGTTGATGTCACAATCCCGGAAACAACAGTCTTAAATTGCCCCAGTCTTGAACGTGTCCTCATTTAGAGGTATCTTAGCAGAAATCTAACTTTCAAAGGGCAAACTGTTATTGGTAAAGTGGTTGCCATTACTGTAACTGAAATAAGGTCAGGACGATTTATTTGGTGTTAAATTATTACATTTTTTTCTTTAAAATCATTTTTTTGACTGTTTCTTGTTATTTTAATTTTTTTTCTGCTAACAACCTTTTGCTCAACCTGATGGATCTAAAGCAGGTAAAACAGGTTTTTGATGCGCCACCAAATTGTCCCTTTTTTAAAAAGAATGATGTGGTCTCTTATTTTTGATATAGGCACAAATTTACTGTGAGAGATAGTGTTTAAAAATTAAATTCTTAAAATATTTCATTTTCAAATAGAATTTTAAATTTAATCAGAATATATATGTAATATTTAAAAATGTGATTACATTTATTGACTTTGTAACCATTCCTGTCGTATTTGAACAGGATTGCAAACACTGCAGCAGAGATTTTCATAATTCAAGTAATTCAGGACTGAATGATTTTCTATGTGGTTTAGCTGTAGGAACCAACCAGGACCTTTAAATTCCACTTATAAGCATTTGTCCTGTACCACAAACCAATGGGAGAATGTTCTTGGGATTATACTCATTCTTCTTCCTCCAAACATGGTGAGTGGGGTGACCCTCCTCCTATTTTCCTCTGAAACTTTAACAGCCAGTAAACCTCCATCTGTGCTAGCAAATATATGCTTGAATACCTTGATCCTTCTGCGTTTAGTTTTATAGTACCTTGTTATTGTCCGGTTCAGTCCTTTCAGTATGTTTCATACGTTGTCCACGGGGGTCACCTGAGCCAAGCCCAGGTGCAGCTGATCACCAGGTGCCCCTCATCACCAGAGATGAGTCCTGGAGGGTTAAAAGGAGCGGTGGACTCACTTCTCGTCGCCTGAGTATTGAGAAGGAATCCCCACTCAATCCTCCTGGCGTTCATCAAGTAAGATTGTGCCTGTTCATTCTTCCCATCCATTACTTGCACAATACTCCAAATCTGCTTACCTCCCAGTGTTCCCGGTTTCCCACGTCGTCCTCTATTCCTCCGAGTACCGTTTGCCTCTGGTCCCCGCCTCTGTAAGATATCTCAAACTATCCCGTTCCCTGTTGTCACTTCACCAAGCTCTCACTGCTTTCGGATTATTCATCTGTGCTTCCAGTTGCCATCAGACGTCCTCATCTCTGGTTCCTTTGCCGTTGTCGATCCCACTGCCGATCACTGCTGGTTCCAATTGCCGCTGGTTTCCCGTTTGCTGTTAATTCCCCTGGTCCAAGAACACATCATCCTTTTCAATAAATCCTTATTATACTCCTGAGAGTTCTCTGGTCTATGTGGGTCCGCAGACTAAACAACACGACAAAATACTCAGGCCAAACTGACTCACAGGAGGCTCTCAGGAGGGTCATTTCAAATTAGTCAACAATGCTCCATTCTCATGAAACTGTCCTTCGTTCACTCTTTGAGCAGCAGGCTACCACCAATCAGACCCTGGAACAGACTAATCACCTCCTACAGATGCTCGTTCCCAGACCTTCTTTTTTAGAGATGAATTTAAAGGGATTTCTGGCCATGAGACTGACTATTTAACATTGTCTAGTAAGATCCAGAAAATCAGACAGGGATCTAGGTTGGTAGCTGAGTTTGCCATTGAGTTTCGCACTTTGGTGGCTCGCCTCGAATGGGATCCTAGCTCGTTAAAGAGCACTTTCTTTTTGGCCCTCAATGAACCTTTTTGACGAACCGGCTTCACTTGATGAATTTATTTCACTAGCCGCCCGCGTTAATGGACGTCTGAGGGAGAGGGACCGTCTTAGAGCGTTTCATAGAGCCTCTGCTAATTGGGTTCCTGCTTACGTTCAGCCTCCTCCCGTCAACATCCCGGACAAATACATAGACTTGAGACAGGTTTTTAACAAGACCAAAGCCTGTTCTCTCCCCCCTCACAGACCATACGATTGTGCCATTGAGCCCCCTTACCTTCCAGTCGCTTATTAAACATCTCCCACAAGGAATGAGAATTGATGGAGAGCTACATCAATGAGTCCCTCGCCGTCATCATCTGGTATCATCTGGTCCTCCTCGTCTCCTTTAGGTGCGGGCCTCTTTTGTGTCACCAAGAAAGATGGCAATATCAACAATATCACCATTGAGAACCGCTATCCCTTACCCCTCATCACTGCCACCTTCAAGTCTCTGCAAAAAGCCACCATCTTCACCAAACTAGACATCCGCAACGCCTATCATCTCGTCCGTATACGCCAGTGGGATGAGCGGAAGACCGCTTTCAAAACACCCCTGGGACACATCAAGTGCCTGGTCATGCCCTTTGGTCTCTGCAACGGCCCATCAGTCTTTCAGGCTTTGATTAATGATGTCCTCCGTGATTTTTTTAAAAGGTTTTTGTGTTTGTCTATTTAGACGACATCCTGGTTTTTTTCCCAGTTCTCCTGCTGAGCACAAGATTCACGTCCGACAGGTCCTTCAACGTCCGCTCCATAACCGTCTCTATGTCAAGGCCGAGAAATGTGAGTTCAACAAATCCTCTAACTTCTCTCTGGTATATTTTTGAGGGCGGGCAGATCCAAACCGACCCCACAAAGGTCCAAGCAGTCAAACAATGGCCCATTCCCAACAACAGATGCAAACTCCAACGGTTTCTAGGATTCGCCAATTTCTACCGAAGATTTATTCGAAATTACAGTCAGTCGCACCTCTCACCGCACTCACCTCCGTCAAGAAACCATTCGTCTGGACCCCCGAAGCAGATGCAGCTTTCCGTAACCTCAAGGGTCTTTTTTCCCAAGCACCAGTTCTTGTTCAACCCGACCCATCTCGCCAATTTGTCCTGGAGGTGGACGCCTCAGACCTGGGAGTAGGGGCCGTTCTCTCTCAGAGATCTGAGGAAGATGAGAAACTTCCCCCATGTTCCTTTTTCTCGCAATGACTCTCCCCAGCTGAACAGAATTACGACGTGGGAGACCGGGAACTTCTAGCCATTAAGCTTGCTTTAGAGGAGTGGCGCCACTGGCTGGAGGGCGGCAACCATTCCGTGCTGGTCTAGACGGATCACCGGAACCTTGAATATATTAAATCTGCCAAACGCCTAAACCCACGTCAATCTCGCTGGTCATTGTTCTTCTCTCGCTTCAATTTGTCTGTTTCCTACAGACCCGGTACCAAAAACATCAAGCCCGACACACTTTCACGCCAGTTCTCTCCCGACAACGACCCACCTCCTGAACCCGCTTCCATCGTCCCTCCTGACTGTGTAGTTGGTCTGGTATCCTGGGAGTTTGAGGACATCATCTCAGAGGCCCTGCGTTCCGAACCGGATCCCAGGACACCACCCCATTAAAAACCAAGTATGTTCCCTCCTCTGTCCGCTCTCGTGTCATCCACTGGTTTAACGCTTCTCACTTCTCCTGTCACCCTGGTTCCAGTCGGACCATCGCCCTTATTTCCCGTAGTTTCTGGTGGCCGAACCTTCATCACATTTCCATCAATATGTACAAGCCTGTCCTACATGTTCCCAAAATAAATCCAGCAACAAGCCCCCTTCCGGTCTCCTACAACCCCTACAAATTCCTAAGTGTCCCTGGTCTCACATCGCCATCGGTTTCGTCACAGGCCTTCCAGTTTCCCAAGGTATGACCATCATCTTATCCATCATAGACGGTTTTTCTAAATCCTGTCATCTCATCTATCTTCGCAAGTTACCCTCTGCTTTTCAGACTGCCCGCCTCCTGGTCAAACATGTTTTGCGGCTCCAAGGGATCCCTACCGAGATCCTCTCTGACCGGGGTCCCCAGTTCACGTCCCAAGTCTGGAGGGGCCAGACTTGGGAGGCCAAGGTCAGTTTAACGTCTGGCTATCATTTTCAGTCCAATGGCCAAGTCGAACACCTCAACCAGGAGGTCGAGGCAGCTCTCCGTTGTCTAGCCTCAACCTGCCAGGCTCACTGGAACCAGCACCTGCCCTGGATAGAGTACGCTCATAACTCCCACATCTCCGCCGCTACCGGACTCTCGCTGTTTGAGATCTCCCTGGGGTACCAGCCACCACTTTTTCCCGGCGATGAGTAGAACATCTCCGTTACGTTTGTCCACCACCACATCCGCCCAATCAGGTCTGTTTGGAAAGACACCTTCTGCGCTCTCGAACGTTCTTCATCCCAAAATAAAAGGTATGCCGACCGCCGACGCACTCCAGCTCCCACATATTCTCCCGGTCAACAGGTATGGTTATCCTCCAAGGACATTCCCCTCAAGTCCGTTTCCCGAAAGTTGTCCCCCCGTTTTATTGGTCCATACACCATCGAAGATCTCATCAGTCGGTCCACTGTCCGTCTACGTCTTCCCTTTAGTCTCATGATTCATCCCATTTTTCTCGTCTCTCAAGTCAAGCCAGTCCAGACCAGTTTAGTTTTTGTCTCTAGCCTGCTCTGTAGGTGGGCGTCTCTAGTTTCATGTTTTGTTATTTTGATACTTTGATTATTTTGTTACTTTGCCTTTTTCCCCTTCGCCGTTCTCATCGCTTCCTGTGCTCCCCTTTCCCCAGGTCATCCACAGAGTCCATATACTCACCTTACAGAAAACTCTCCGGTCTGCTCAGTCATTCAATTTCATCGCTCCTTCCTCCAGCTCGGTCTGCTCACTCTCCTTCATCCTCTCTCCGCCACACACAACCCCTTGGACAACCAACAGTAACATTACTGGAAGGACTCACCACTCAATCCTCCTGGCGTTCATCAAGTAAGATCGTTCCTGTTCATTCTTCCCATCCATTCCTTGCACAATACTCCAACTCTTACCTCACAGTGTTCCCGGTTTCCCACGTAATCCTCAGAGTACCGTTTTCCTCTGGTCCCCGCCTACAGTCATCTCAAACTATCCCATTTCCTGTTGTCACTTCACCAAGCTCTCACTGCTGTCGGATTACTCACCAGTGCTTCCAGTTGCCATCAGACATCCTCATCTCTGGTTTCTTTGCCTTTGTCGATCCCGCTGCCGATCACCGCTGGTTCCAATTGCCACTGGTTTTCCGTTTGCTGTTAAGTCCCCTGGTCCAAGAACACATCATCAATCATTCAATAAATCCTTATTATTATACTCCTGAGAGTTCTCTGGTCTATGTGGGTCCGCACACTAAACAACATGACAGTTATATCTTTTAAAAGTGTTCGTTGTATGAAATTAATTGAGGACACGTGAAGTGTTTAGTTTTGAGTTGTTTATGTTTTTGAAAACTTAATGAACATACAGATAATGCATGGAGGATAAGGTAGCTTCTCAAAAGCGAATTATGACGCCAATAAAATCAAAAAGGATATCTGTAGTTTCTTTTAGATGTTCCCACGCTATAAAAATGTCCAAGCTCGCCGAACCTTGTAGATGAGAGTCGGTGGTGTATCATATAATTGTTTTTTCCACCAGTATCTAAATGTCAATTAAGTATTTTAATCAGGTGTATTTATGGGAAACACATCTAAAACATCCACGACTGAGGCAACTAAGAATCATATTTAGGAAGTAATTGGACAAAGATACAGACTGAAAATTCAGAAGCATGTAGTTTTAGAAAAGAGAATATCTTGTTGCAGTAGCAGGGTATCTAGGAAACAAGTGACCAAAAGAGCAGTACAGTGGTAACAGCTCTATGCTGACATAACAAAAAAACAAAAAAACAAGTTAAGGTTTTGACAAAAGCAGTAGAATTGTGTTAGTATTATAAAACAAAGGGAAATTATTAGCACAAAAAGGCATGTGGTGATTTCTAATCATAATCCTGCTGTGCAGGAAGTGAATAACAGGATCAGCTAAGAACGAACAAGAGCTAACAATGAAATGAGTCAAAGAACCTTTGAACAAAATTACCAAAAAAAACAGGAATAATGGGGACAATCGGCTTCAGTCCTCAACACAGTTGTAGCCAGGTTAATAAAGGCCACCTGTGCCACAAAAATCCTACAAAACAAATCAAAAGCACATAACTAAGATTCCTCTGATTTATATTGTATTTATATACATTAAATATATAAAAAATAATGTATATACATGTAAAACTCTAATTTAAAATGTATAACCAAGTCTGCTTCTTGCTCGGACCTGAAAGGATGGAATCTGATATTCTTTGAAACACTTATAACCGTAATCGCCAAAGTGAAATATTATTTTGAACAGACAGTATTTTGAAATTGAAACGTTCTTAGGTGCAACCATCTCTTTTAATGGTTTTCCATTTACAAGCTTCATTCTGCACTTTGATGGTGCTCTTTCAGCCTTTGGGACATGCATCTTTTATAGCTGCAGTAAATATGGATTGAACACTATTGCACTGTCTCGGAGGACAAAAATTGGCATTGATGTCTGGACTGTGCGTCGCCCTAACAACAAAGCTGCCAATTCATTCCCATAATGACTCCTGCAATAGAAGGAGCTATTCTCCCCTAACAGTATAGCACTCAGGTTATGTTGTCTTTTTTAACCTTCATGGACTCAGCAGGGTGACGGGATTTTAGCTACACTGCAGTTACTGTCATCTTATGCTGAGCCACAGTTTGTCTAAGGTAGGGTTAATTTTTAGCATGAAGTTTTGGATTAACTTTTTTTTTTTGCAGAAAATTAATTTAATATGTTAATCAGAGGTGTAATCTATGAGCTCTTCACTTTTTACTTGCTATATTTAGGAACTGAATTGGCTCAGAAGCCATCCTCAAGACTTCGTAGACTTTGCCTTCATAATGAATATTACACGGACTGAAAAACATCCATGTCTTTTAAAGGTGACAACTGAAGATTTGTAATGTTAGTTAGCAATATAAACGTAACTCATGTGGGTCCTTGATGTTGTTTTTTTTTCAGTAGAAGACACAGTAAAATTTATGTTAAGGAAATTGCAACTGCTTGCAAAAGGAAATATGTTTGAAAATATTGGTTACAATATTGTGACAAAGATATAGAAATGGTCTTGCTTAGCAGAGTTTCAGTCAAATGTGCAACTGAGGCAGTCACATTCTGGAAACCCGACAGTTTGCAAAGTGTGAATCTGATTTCTGGTTGGAAATACTTTGGATTAGTTTTTTTTATTACAGTAAAGTGGTTCACCTATGTTTCCTACACTTGTGCAATTATCCAAATGGATACCTTAGTTTAGTAACAACTATGGGAGGCAGTTTGCTTCCACAACTTGCTCAGTTGGACCACCGCCTTTGATACAGTTGACCATGTGATTTTATTACACAGGTTAAAAGACTGGGTGGGAATAACTGGTATGGCTCTAAACTGGTTCAAGTCATACCTTGACGACAGGTATTACTTTGTTAAAATTGGGAACTGCGTCTCCGACTGAATGGGTGTAACCTGTGGGGTTCCCCAGGGTTTCAATCCTGGGACCCCTTTTATTCAATCTGTAAACGCTTCCATTAGGCCAGCTAATGCGCAGCCATGATGTGTCCTACCACAACCATGCTGATGACACTCAGATCTACGTGTTGCTAACAGCAGGAGAACATGGGCCTGTTGATTTATTGTGTCACTGTATTGAACAGATCAGAACAACTTCCTCCAGTTAAACTCAGACAAAACTGAAATCATTGTCTGTGGCCCACAGAAATAAAGAGAAAGTGTCATCAGTTACCTTCTGACGCTCTCTCTGGAACCTAAACATCAGGTCAAAAATCTTGGGGTAATCCTCGATTCTGACCTGAACTTCAACAGCCACATTAAATCAGTAACATCAGCAGCCTTTTACCATCTTAAAAACATTTCCAGAATCAGAGGAATAGTCTCTAAACTAGACTTATCCATGCTTTTATCTTTAGCAGGTAAGACCACTGTAACGGCCTGCTCACTGGGCTTTCTAAACGGGCCTTAAAACAGCTTCAGAACATCCAGAATGCTGCTGCTCGAGTTCTGACCAAAACCAGGAAATATGACCACATTAGTCCAGTGCTCAAGTCTCTGCACTGGCTTCCTGTCACTCAAAGAATAGACTTTAAAACAGCCTTGCTTGTGTACAAATCTCTTCATGGTTTAGCCCCAAAGTACATATCTGACATGTTAGAGCCATTTTAACCAGCCAGGACTCTGAGAACCTCAGGTACTGATGCCCAGAGTCATGACCAAACAAGGGGAGGCTTCATTCCAGTTTTAAGCTCCTAAAATTTGGAACAGTCTTCCTGAAGAGGTGAGATAGGTTTCAACTCTGCCGTTGTTTAAATCCAGGCTGAAAACAGCCTTATTTAACTGTGCATATAGCAACTGAGAATATTATTACTATTATTATTATTTTATTTTAATTTTAATTTTATTTGTTTTTAAATTTAAAGCTGATTTTATTGTTTCATTTTCTGATCTTTTTTCCTATGTAAATTACTTTGAATGGTCTTGTACACGAAAATGTGCTATACAAATAAACTTGCCTTGCCTTTTAAAGTTTGTCACTAATATAACAATTTTTTACTGCCCTGCAAGTGACACATTACCCTGTCCTTAATATTGAGATCTGCAAACTCATTAGAGCTCCATGGTGTCAATTTGTTTCGAATGTAAAATTTTTTGGCTTAAGATCCTAAAGAGGAGAGGGATAAATGTAATCTAGCCTATGAACAAGACTTCACTGAAACGGCATTCATCTTTCTTCATAACCTTTTAAACAGTTAATGCATTGTCTTTACTAAGCTAAGGCAGTAAGCAGGAACCTTATGCCACAAACCAAATATATTCTATAAGGAAGCACACATTCTTCCTTTGCAATGTTTGTCACAGCTGTTTTTATATTTTTCTTCTGTTGCTATGAATAGAAAAAAAAACACCTATCTGAAGCATCGCAGAGAGCATGGACTCAAAGTTAGTTTAACCTGTGACCCAACTGTGCAGGTAAGAATAGTGTGACCTGGATAAAGCAATACCTGCTGCTATTCTTTAGGTCTAACTCTTCAGAAAGCTTAAAGCAACATTTTAGCAATCAGGAGAAGTTCACACTCCCACTCATAGAAGCCCAGCAGCCTTTTCTGAACACCCACACCTGATGTACCTTTACAAAGATTCACAGTTATAAAACCTACAGTTTCTGATACCTATAGAGAAAAGTCAATGTTTTAGCTGCTTATAGTGCAAAAATGAATAAAGAAATTCAGTCTACATATGTCGAAACCTTGCAAAACACTTTTTGCTCTCAACAAAGCTAAAAGTTGTTGTAGTAATTCGTACTTAATGGTACAAATGAATTGATTCAGAAGGGCGAAATACAAATGTGTGCCACACATGTCAAACTGGTAAGAAATGTATCTTTTCTTAACTATGTACATTTTTGATGGTCTATTAAAACTCTAAAATTGCAATGTGATAAAGTATGAAAGTCCTGCTGAAAACTAATACATTCTTATGGAATATATTTAACTCGCAGTGGACAACATAACAAAAACAGCTTAGCATCCTCTTCGGGACTGGTGAGCTGATTCTCAGGAGTCATAACCTGAGCAAAGGAATTTGCATCAAGACATTAATAATGGTATGACACAGTGCAGAAGGGATATGTGGTGAAATCACCAACAACCACAACAGGTTCAACTTATTTACACAGAGGAGTCAGCCCACAATATAAGTTCATAAATATATAGCAAAAGCGCTGCATTCAGATCCATTCAGGTTTATATCTATGCAGACTGATACTTAGAAGCTTAGTAACAATCTAACCTATTCAGTGATTGTGTAATGTTATTAACTTACTTTAAACCTTTTATTTATTCAGGTAAAAATGTTTAACTTACTTTAAAATCTAGATTTCAGGAGAGACCTAGGCTTAGAGGCAGAAAACAGAAACAGAAAACAGCATAGATAAGTGCACAGTCAACCCGTTAAGCAAACTAGAGCTTCAAAAACAATGTTAAAAACATTCATATCAACCAGGTTTATTCTCTTATTGTCCCATTAGAATAGGCTTAATCTGCCCAGAGTAACTAGCTCTGACAATTAGCTCTTAACATATATCACTGGAATTCCCTACAAACACATAAGATGCTGGAAGGAACTGAAAAGTTAAAATTGGTGGGAAAATTGGGGAATTAAAAATCACTAAACAATCAAATGGTTTGACTGTGTTGCTGTGGTCGGTAAAGAAGTGGGACTTTATTCAAATAGCTGCGCTGCAGCAGCCTATTGTCAAACTCGATATTGTTCTCTATTCCCTTTAACAAAAATGTTCTAAGCATAACTTTATTTTCTTCATTTTTTTTTTACATTTATAAAAATAAAAAAAAAACACAACACAGAAGTGACATCCATAATTATAATAGCGTAAGTATTTATTGCAGAGTCCTCTAAGGATTCCCAACCACCATGACTCTGTAAGAGATTCTAACATAGCATTTAACTTTGATATAACTAAAGTGAAAGTAAAGTGAAGTTTTTTTTTTATCTCACACTATTAGACAAACTTAAAAGAAGGCTTGTAAATACAGAATACATTATCAACTGTGTAGAAGTTTAGTTTTTTAGGTCCGTCCAAAAAATTGGATTTGGTTTTAGATAATAATCTCACATATTTATTTTAAACCTGGAGTAAAATCTATGTAAAACTACAAAATTATGTCAGCACAGTACCTGTGTGATGTTTACTTTCGAGTGCTTGTGTTGCAGACCCATCTGCCAATGCAGTTTTTCATTTTATATTCTGTTTCTATAGTGAGGAGGAATTTCCCAGCAACGGATGGTGGATGACGTGTACTTCATCTTATCAGCAGAGCTGCAGCACTGTAACGTGCTCGCCATACCCACGCCTGTCCTTGTCCCCATGTCCATCTCTTCACAGGCACAGGAAAAAACGCCACCAGCCATTACTCCACAACCGCCGCCCCCCCCCCCCCCCCCCCC
>JAVLVB010000408.1:443440-459320 GCA_032876305.1 Orestias chungarensis | reverse complement strand
AATTAGAAAAAAAAAATAGGTAGGACAATGGAAACTGAGCAGAAAGGCTATATCTAATTGGTACACTAATTATCTCTAAACGTACTCTTTATTTCATGTGTAACTCAAATTAAAACTATACAACAGAAATGTATATTCTCACTGTTATTGACCTTGTTTCCTCTTCTTCCATTACTTCTTCCATTATTTCCTGCTAATCAGTGACTGAACTACACGTGGGAAGCCCTGTCAATTGCGTTAACACGTTTTAATTAAGATAAAGGCAATTACACCAGCAGATGTGTGGACTGCAAAGGAAAGGGACCAAATTAGGTCAAGATTAGGTTTAATGTTGATACATGTATTACAGAGAAGAAGAAAAACGGATAAAGAGAGAAGGTAGACGTTTAAACCATCTCTTATATCAATCACAAATGTGAGATCACTTGCTAGCAAGCTGCATTCTGTAGATCTTCTGGAGATTGGTATGCCAGAAAGGATTAATCATCAAATGAAGAACATTACGGAAAACCCTGATAATTCTCCTTATCGGACTGTTGTACAAGAACAACATGTCTTCAGAAGCTTCTTCCTCTCTGCTGTAATACAGATGGCTCCAGGAAATCATCCCTGCCTTCCACGATTAGCATGTACCACCTTTTTGAAGAAACTTTGATAATAAGTTAGGAGAACATTTAATTTCCCGTTGTAATTATTAAAGTATTTTTGTATTTTGAATTTCAATAATTTACTGAAGGAAAAATGTAAAAGATCTTAATGGATAAACATGTGCCAAAAAAACAGCAATAATTTACTGGTTTTGTTTGCTATTTACAAATATTAATACGGGGAATAATCTTCTGATCAGTGTCGGAAAAAGGCTTTTAATGTGTTTTACACGTCTGCCTTCATTTTGCTGTGGCTAAAGCCCAGTGTAACATGAACATTCCAAAGTAGTTTTTGGAATTAGTTTGACTTCACACACCACTAAAGGCAAGATTTAATAAAAAAATGCATGAATGAGAAACATTTGATTTACACATATTGTCTTTTACTTACAATAATAACTGATAAATGTGTTTCTGCAAAATAATTCAATCTGAAGTTTAACTCTTTATATTTTACAGTGATGAATACGGAAAATGGAAAATCTGAGCTGGATGTGTAGAAATGATTGTTGACGAAAGAGAAGACTAAAATGATTGAATCTACATCTTAATGCAAATCTTCTCTGCTCTAGCATTACGAATTATTTTTATGGATGAGACGACATGCTTATTGTTTTAATCTACGTTGTACTAGGTATCGTTTATGCCAGTACAAACTTACACTGGACGTTAAAAGTTTGTTGTCAGAATTTATTAATATTTCTTTAGTCAAAAAATCTTTTAGGTTTCTTTTTCAGGTTGTGACTGAAAAATGATCACAATTTTTAAATAAAACGATTTTAATTTACATTTATTACATTTGCAGTGTTAAAATAAGTAGGTTCATGACAGCTTGGCTTTTTGAAAATCTGTCCACAGCTTTTAGGAAGAGCAAAGATAAAAGCGGCAGCCTTGATGCAACCTTGACTGAAACCTCAGTGGGTATCCGTCAGTGTGTCTTTGATCCGCAGGCTCTCAACTGAACCTTGCGTTATATATCAAACAGAGTCACTGCTCTGAAACATTCAAATCCACACCAGTGCCACTAAACACCTCCAAGTAAAATCCCATGCGCCAGGTAAAGATACCCAAATCTGCACGGACTATTTTTTGGGCTCATTCAAGATGTTCTTTGATTTATGAGACTTCAAAACAAACGGGGTGATAAAGTTTAATGGACCTACAGCAGCTTTGTTTGTGGCATATAGATAAATAAGGGGTCCGTTTGTTTATCTTGGGAGACGATACACATATTTGTCACTGGTCCCTCTGGCTGTGTATATGTGCATAAATACACAGCAGAAAAGAAATCATTGAGTCTACTGAGAGTTTCTGGTGATTGCGTAGCTACAGCCTTGGATAGTGATGTGACGCAAAGATAACACACTGAAGAGGGTGGCCATTTTGGACCCTCTTCAAGAGGGTGCGGCGAAGGTCAGCTGTTACTTTTTGCCGTCGCCAGAGAGACACATTGTTCTCACTGGGCAGCAAAAACAGCGGATATTTTTGGAAAGAGAAGTTCCTTTACATAATCCGCGATAATGTTTGCGTGAAATTAAAATCATTAAAGAAGCTGAATTACAAAGGTCCTCTTAGATTTGTAGAATTTTTATTCAATGCATTTAAAATAAAAAAATTCACCCTGCAGACATATGCTTAAAAAAATCTATATTTATTTACATTTATGCTTAGTTGAAGCTGGTTATTTTCAGGTTCTAGCTGTAGGTGTAAAAACATTAGTTATAATATAGTTTATCTATTATTCTCGCTCAGGTTTTGCCTTTCTTTACTGTTTCTCTATTATTTCAGAAGCAGGGGTATATTATTAATACATGAAGACAACGCTATGCAAAAATCTTACACCAGTCAAAAACATATCATCATTATCATTATTATATATATATATATATATATCATTATTCATTGATTCATTTTTTTATCTTTTTCATTAATTTCTTAAGTTTGTGTTGTGATGAAAAAAATGTGTCATCTATTTCAAAGAAGATTTTTGTGTTTTGGAAATAGATAACAGCAAATCTGCTTTACAACGATCTGCGTTAACAACAGTGTTAACGGATCCTAGTGAGCAGTTATAGGTAATCAGATATGTACACAGTGGATTAGGAGGTGTGATATTTTATTTTATTTTACGAGTGATGCTTTATATTAGTGGGTAATAATCAAGGGATTTCTCATTTACCTTGATCTGTGGTTGATACCTTATGTCAAATTAATTTAAGCTCCCATTATCTCTTACAGACCGTAAAAGGCCTGCCTACAAGAATGAAATCAAATTGCAATTTAACCTCTTTCCACTTCTAACATGAACGATTCCAGATGAGAGGAACACTTCAGAAATAGGTTGATTTAATTTTACATTTAAGTGTTTTTTAAACACTTTGTGTTGTGAGATTTGCCCAGCAGAAGCGCTTCCATATTCTCCATGCTTCTGACCCAAACTAAACATTGCTGTTTGATGTTAAATCGGTGATAAATGGACCATGGAAGTCAGCGCAGAGATATTGCACAATGTAGGTGCAAACATCCAGGCCAAACAGATGACTCATTTCCTCTCATCACAGTTACTGCAGAGGTGGAGAAGGAGCCCATCTGGGGTGTGCATTTGTGTCACTAATGCGCTGCTCTGTGAGTCTCTGTACACATACGTGTTTTAGACTAATTAGTGTTTTCATTTTTAGTTTATATATGCATCAGTGCTCGGTAACAGTTCCAGTCTGAGGTTTACATACATTCATCATGGCCTAAATTTAATTGTAATTTAGAGCTTTCACTGATACATTGGACACATCAAATTTCAAAGATTGAGTTATAAAACTTCAACTTCAATAAATTTCAATCAAGTTTACATTTATTTCGCTTTTTCTAAGACCTCTGCTTGAGGTATATGGTCAAATATACATATAGCCCAACTGGTTAAATATCCAATACCAAAATATTGGAAATCCAGGAACATTTTGTTATAATATTCAAACTTCTGGCAATATTGTAGCCAGATATTTGACCACTCTTCCTGGAAGAAATACTGTTCACTTTTGCGCCATCAGTTCATGAACTTCATGAATTTTACAGTAATTAGGTTTGAGGTCGGTTGAATCATGATCTTTTGGGAGGCTCATCAGGACACATCACTGATTCCTTTGATTCCTTCTGCACTATGTTCAGAAAACAGTGGCTGTACCAGTTCAGGTGTGTTTAACAAGTGAACAGCTGCTGACCTCCACATAAAGTTTTGCATGATGTTACTGGGCTGGCTGACAGAACTTCCTGGCCTAAATATCTCTGCTTTGCATTTATGAACAAAGTCAGGGTTTTGTTTAAAATTCAAACCACATATTGTGTTTATTTATGCAATGGCAGTACCAGGCTGACTTAATTTCCATAAACAAGACTGCTACGTCTAACCTACCCGTTTCTTTATACATACACACGCACATATGCATTGCAAAATGATAACCTTTTATATAACCTTTTTCATACTGATTTGTAATTATGTATCTATGATTTTAATTGATTTTCTTGTAAAGTGCCTTGAGACAACATCTGTTGTAAATTGGCACTATAGAAATAAACTGATTCTTGATTCTCGATATCTGGCCCAGATAACTTGTTTTGTATGTTTTAGGCATTTCGGATCAATGTTTAATTCGAAATCTTTCACAGAAATCTGCTGAAAGCAAAAATATACCTAGAAATGAACAACCGTTCTTCATGGACAATGGGGATAAAAAATAAAAAAAACACTTAAAAGTTTAATATTTTCATGTAATGAGATTCTTTTAAGTTTGCACACAAGATAAGGTGGCATTGTTTCCAGCATCATCTTATATTTGTCTGGGATGGTGACTCATGTCACCCAAAAGCAAACATTAGCACAACCATGACATCCATTAGCCTCTCTTGAGTCATTAATTATACAGGATGCAAGCTTGTTTTTTTAAACTTGTTAAATATCCAAGGTGTCATTAGAACTCCTAATGGGTTGTGAGGACCACTTTAGCATTGACACATAGACATGCAGATTTCAGTTCTAAATGCAGAAAAAAAATCTACAATATAAGGCTCATCTTTTTTATGTAGACTATCGAAATAGTTTCACAAAATGCATCCACACACGGAATTATGGTTATATTACTCTATTGAGTCAGTGTGCAAATGTGTAGTGCTATTGCTCAATAGTGCAGCGACAATTCTAGTTACTTAAATTTGAGCTTTTAAGTGACAAATTAGATTGCTGTAACATTTTCAACATGGACAATATTCTCCTTAGGATACCAATAGGTTTTGTTAGATTCCTGATATCAATCTCGGTAATGTAGGCCACGCCAGCTTACATACAGCAAACTAGCCATACTGTAGTGAGCTACACACAATGAACCGTAAAAGTCACAAAGATTTTCCAAATCAACATACAAAAACACCAGTTCTAACAATTTCAGCTTAGTCTGTTAAACATTCTAACAGTGGAGGATTGACTCAAAAGAAAAAGAATCCAAGCAACAACTGAATAATGATGATTTACATAAATTGTTATGTGGATCTGCATGTGCAGCACACTATCCAAATGGATTTTCATGACTCTAATGTGTTATCCAGCCATCCTCCTCACAACAGCGTGTAGTTAAGGCATCATGCAGCCAGAGTGTAAGCTATTAACCACTTTGTAGGTCAAACGCTGAATCATAGTAAGCCTCAGTAACTGTCATGCAGAACAGAGTCTCTTGACAATGCAGGTGTTTTGAGATCCCAGACTCTTAACCAACAGCAGATTAAAAGGAGAATCCATTTAGAGAAGTAATTAGCACAATGAAGCAAAAAACGTAAATCGCATCCAGGTTTTGCTTCAGAGAGACTTATTTGTCTGCAGGGATGAGTGACTGGATTGTTCTCTAGGTGCTTGTGGGTTTATTATAAACGTGCGTGTGTTCATTTCTAACGCTGAAAGCAACACCAGAAAGATATTTAATTTTTAAGCCAATTCCATTTTATTTTTGCTCCACTTATTAATTAACTATGACGTAAAATCTTTTACCGTCTCAAACGAGCTTAAAAAGTGTATAAGTTGAAACCCTAATATTTTAAAATATAAATTATTATTGGGGTTATATGCTGTTTTCAAAACACTGTTCTTCTGAATATTATTGATTTTTATTGTAATGAGAATATTGTGCAGAGAGCTCCAATGATTAAAGATATGCTAAAGAGTCACCTATACACTCTGACTATACTATGGTATTATAATTCACATATGTAACCCAAAACATGTTGAACCCTCTGCTACTCTTGCCACAACATTGTTGATATGTGAGCCTTAAACTGTACGTCCACTATCTTTAGACAACATACGCACATAGACTGTTTTGCATTGTTTTATCCTTCTGTCCATCCATCCCCTTACTTTCAGGTTTTGTTCACAGAGACAGCAGCCTAAGCACAGGCCTGACTTCCCGCTCTACAGCCATGTATGCCAGCTCCTCCAGGGATATCCCAAGGTGTTCCATGGCCATCAAAAGATATATTCCATCCAGTGTGTTCTGGGTCTTTTCGTGGGTCTCATACCAGAAAGCTTCCCTAGAGAGTTGCTTAATCGAATGCCTAAGCCACCTAAACTGCCTCAATATGATGTTGAGGAGCACTGTTTTTATTCTGAGCCCCTCCTGGATGACCCTTTGTTTTAGGAAGAGTCTGTAGTCCCTACCTAAAATTTGTGGCTACAAATAAGATCTCATCACCATGACGCAGCGGTACAGCATCTGTATTTTATCTGTGACTTATCCAACAGTTCTGTTTGCCATATGTTTCAGACATTGTTTTTATTTTATAGTGTACAAAGTTTACATTTTCAATCATCTTTACTCAACTTACCCATCAATACTTGAGAAAACCTAGCTGAAGCGAGCTGTCTTTCTAAAAGAGCACATTTGGGCTTTTGCTGTGTCCAGAGCAGGTTTATGTGCCACATTACTCCTTTCATGTCACTTCAAAAACGCTTCTGCACAGTGAATACCGCAGGGACATTTTGTGTTAAAAATGAAAAGATTTGATCGACGGGCACCTTGGCCGCATGGGGATTACCTTGGCAGTAGATGGACTATTTGCCTTCGCTATGCTGTTGAAGGGCAAAAAAACCCCACAGACAGGAAAATGTCAATTTATTGTCATTATAAGATTTAGTTTTACAGCACAAAAACACTGTATAGACGGGTGAAGAAATTGGTGTCGAAAATAACCTGACGAACATTGTGAATTTTCAACAAGAGGCGGAGCAATTGCTAAACTATTTAAATGATAGTCCTTTTAAAGGGTTAGCTTATCATGTATATCATGCTTTCTTTTTCAATTGTAATTTAGCTTGTAGCTCAGAATAGTTATACTCAGTCTGTAACTGTTAAAAAGTATGAAAGCAAGGAAAACAGTAGCTTAGAGACCTTACAAAACAGTATAGTACCTATAGAGGGACATTGTTGTTTGTCCCGTCTGTCAGCAATTCCACAAGGTAGCAAATTAAAACCTTTTGAAAGCTTTGTGTGAGTGGATGTCCTTCCTGCATGCCTTCCTTCAGATCAGATGCTTTGCTGTTTTTACAGGATGTCCCTGCCTTACTTTGCCCTTCTTGGATACCTCACTGGTTTCTTCTACCTGGACATCGTCCCACTTGTCTGAATCTCATCTAGCCCATGGATCTATCTACCTAAATGAGTCTTCACGTCCCTGATCCTGTTTTTGTCTGCTGACAAGTGAGTCAGATTCACTGTGTTAGATCCTCATCCCCATGAATTAGGTTCTGTTGGATAGTGCTTCCATAACCTACAGTAAGTCATCACGCAGCCACCATTTCACCTGTCCACATCTGAGTAGGTGAATTTCAGGAATCGTATTTTCTTAACAGAGTCGAAAAAGGTTAGAGGCTTTACTTCTGAGTTTCTCCAAACCATTTAAACTCAAATCAGCCTCTCTTTCTCCTCAGAGGTTCCTGGTCCTGCTGTATTTTTCCACTTATCTATCAGTCTCAGGTTCAAAAAATCTTTTAGCATCTAATAGTATGCAGTTATTTACTCATAATTTACAGTTTATCTTATATAGATATGAATTACATTTTTATTTCTCTCTTGTTCCTTTCAACCTTGATAAAATGAAAAATGTAGCATTCCCTTTTTGCCAGAGCACTACACCAGCATTCTCTGATAAGTCATCAGTGTTTGAATACTCAAGTTAGTTGTTTTTTTTTCTAACCAATTAAGTAATAACTAGTCAAAATCAAAATATTACTTATGTTTTATTACATTTGTTTTTCACGTTCATATTGAGCTCTGCAGATCAACAAATCATATTCCAAGTAAATCAGCTCACAGCTATTATACTGCTTATGTTTAACTTTGATAAAAAATTACTCTTGTCTCCTATTCATAGCTTCTTTCTTCATCAGAGAAGAATATCATGACGCTTCTAACTACACAAGAACTGATTGGCTTATTATAAAATGAGGGAGCTAGATCTTGTAAAAGTTGGCTCAAACTGAAAGTAGCTTATTAAAATGTCAATAATTTACTCTCTCAATTGAACAGATTCTGCTTTCCTTCCGAGAGACTGCAACAATATAATTATTGAGTCTTGTCAGTCTGAGAATCCTGGTGCTTGAAAACTAAATAGTTTGATGTATTGGTATTTATTTATCTTTGAAAATATTATGTTGTCAAGAATGTCATCGCTTTAAAGGAAAATATTTGTATAATAATCTGCCGACTATTTAGCTTATAAAATCATTCTTTTGTTCAGCACATTTTTTTCATAAGAAGACAATTTAATTGTAGCTTCTACCACAGGTGGTATTTCAGTAATACATCAGACTCATCTAAAAGTTGACACAATACTGATGTCCTAAAAACAATCCATAAGGTTCTTTAAACAAAATGCAAACAGACTCAGGTTGAATTACTTGACTTTAAAATGCATAATTTAGACAAAAAAACACATACTAAACTAAACAAACTTAAAGAAAACATTTAAAAGCATTAATCAGATTCATCAATTGTTCAATAAAAATACATAAATACTCGCACTTCAGGTAAAACAAATATTTTATACAATAGAAAATAGATTTTTTTTTTTTTTTACAGGACTTTTTTGTTGTTTTTTCGTTGTCACACTGCATGGCTTCAGTAAAAGCTGTGTCAGCAATGTGGTTAAATTGTCAACAGATAAACATGTCAAAGTGAGATACCTTAGATGTGAAAACATCACTCAGAACACCCCAATGTGCCACAGTTGCAGTCCACATAATTTCATAATCTGTTCCTCCAAAATAACTGATAGGAACTCTGTGAACATGACATTACTGAATTTCAGTTGATCAGGTTTACATTCCTTTAATTTTTTGGCAAATTTATTCAAAATCGGACAAAGTGAGATGGTACCTTCCATGAGAAAATATGACTCTCTTTTAACTCAGGTGCAAGCCAGCTAACAGTGGGGAAAACAATCTGAATTGCTTCATGACTAAATATTCACGTGAAAAGGTTTAATATGAAATCCAGCAGGAATTGTCTGTTTGGCTGAAATTGCAGTTTATGTTATGTAAACTTCTGGTCAAACAGTCAAATCTCGCAAAGTTCGTCACTTATTAGTAGTTTCCTTGAACATAGCAGCAGAAATAGCTGATTAGGAAATTTAGTTAGGTAATGTTTTAAAATGAATTTGCAGGAGTGTAGATGTGCAAAGATCCCAAGGAAAATCAAGTGAAGCAAGGCCACCTCATATATTCATAGTTGTTCATATTCATAGTTTGCTCCAAGAAAACCTAATCTAGCTTTTTTAGAAGCAACATGTGGCTTTTTTCCACTGACGCCTACTCAGTGCCGATATTAACTATCGCTGATTGGCTAAAGGCTGGTCTTGCTGGTTGTGTCTCAGGAGGGACTCTGTTGAAAGCGGCCTACATGTACCAGCAAACACCAGAAGATTACTACAATACAAAAGTGCTTAATTAATCAACATGGACGAAAACAGCGATGCTGGATTGGCTGAATGAACAACATTTACAGACACCACTCTGACCCTAATAGGAGGGAGAGTTGACTCGACTCGTATATTGTCTTACTGGATTCCATGGTAGATGAGGATTAGTGTTTTTTAAGTCCTGTTTTTTACCATTCCAGAATTTCTTTCCACCTGCGATGCGTATTGTTTCAGCTCTTTTAACTTCTGCCCCCGCATCCTGCATGGCATCAATGCCTACACTGGCTTTTACACAGCCAATCAAGCAATTAGCTAGATTGGCTGGGTCAGTTTTTAGTTTTCTGCTGTTAATAATAAAAAACATAGGATCAGGTTTCTCTTTTTTATACACATTGGATGGAGTCATCAAACATTTTCAAAGAAACAAAATATTTGTCATTACATCAAATCACTAAAACCAAAATTGATTGGTCATTAAAGCCTATGTAATATGTACAACAAACCCAAATTAGGAGGAATTTTCACCATAGCCTCCATGTTTAGTTTGTTGTTGTGTTTATGTCACATTAAGATTACACTGCATGACTTTTCAGACTCTGGTGGCTGCCCAAGCTTTTGAAACCCTAGCCTCTAGAGGTTTTACTCCATTGTAATGGAAAACCACCCGAACCGTGTCGAGTAAAGCTGAGCCAAGACGACCTGCGCTCTGAATGTTTAGTTAAAAAAGGGGCGACACTGAGAGGATAAAATAATGTTAGGAAAACCTATAGGTGAAAACAAGTGAAAGAGTTTGTATCTACCGATTAATGTATGATTGCATTTGGTAAATAGAGACAAGTTTTTCATGCAGAAAAAGGGAAATGAGACACTCATGATGAAGAAGTAAACATCAAATTGCTAGTAGGGGTTGGAAAGGTCAATAAAGAGTTGTGTATCTCCATGTAGCCACATACCCTCCAGGGTTGTACAGCTAATCCTAATTAATCCTTTAGGATAATAATGTGCTATCTCCTTTGTGACCACACAACCACTCCAGAGGGAGTTTTGCTCTGCTTTTTCACGGTTATACCATCAATATTAGTCATGGCACTTCACAATTTATGGATTGATCCAACATCACACTGTCCCCTGTTATTACCCACAAACATGACCCATTGCACCCACATTGCTTCAACAAATGTGTATTTGTGTGACTAATTGGGCCAGCAGCCACTGTAAATGCTACCAGGCCTTTTATGTTCAACAGACTCCACATTGTCACCAAATGAGCTCACGTGTCCCTTCACAGAAGTCACCCAGCATGTTGATGTGTTTACCGGTTTAAACAGACGTTACTGAAAATGTTAATGTGCCTAATCTTATAATGATAAGTGATGATTTTGTTGTTTATCAGCAAAAAGTTGTTTCAATTTTTTTAATATAATTAGAAGTATTTATTTATTTTAATGAGTCATTGTTGATAGAACATATTCGATTAATAATAAGATAACTGATCGTTCAATCACAGGTTGTGATGTTATCTGTGCAAATCTAATGTGTTTCTACCTTTGTTACAAAATCAAATTGATTTAAGTCAGTTTACAGCTAATGTCTGAAAAGCCATTTGTGTAATCCAATATCTTCAAACTCTAATGAAAAATGGGTCTTCTAAAGCTAAAGCTGATGATGCAACAAGCAGAGTCAATAGAAGATTGATATGGATCGATATTGTGACATTTAAACATACCCACACTATCTAAAGTTTAATCTCTGTTTTTGTTTATCGCATAGTTATTGCTGCAGTGCAGATCAATAATAAATACATGCTGCAACAACAAGGTACTGGATGGTCTAAATGTTTCCCATTCACAGGAAATCCATTAGAGGAAAGTAATGGCTTTTGGCTACAGATAATATTTCTAAAGTACTCCCAGATGAGGTCAAAAATTATTACCACAGTTGGATTAGAGTTAGTTCATCAAGGGTCCAAAGTCCAATTTAACCCACCAGCATCACTCACTTACCCTTTAGTTTCTCTATATTTTGATAACTTCTATTCTATTAAGCAATAAATCACAATCATTTGTTCTGAAATAATACTATGTGTTTCACTTGACCCATATATATATATATAGGTTTTCACAGCTCAGGCAAAAATGATCAAAATGGATTGTTGATAAGTTTATGCTTGTTTTACTTAATTGTTCTTTTTGTACTGTTTCCTTTCTCAGGGGAACAATTTGGCTTTATTTTCATGTTAAAAAGCCTTTTTGAGATAAAGTAAACATTTAACGACATAAAGGAACATATCAACTGTAGACATGCTACCCTCGCTTATACAATAACAGATGCAAATTAGGATTTTGTATTTTCTAATATATTAAACTGATATTACCATCGTCTTTAATATAATATAATATAACATCCTTAGCTTAAACAACTGTAAATGCGACAGCCAATTCTAAATCCTTGGACAACAATCCTGAAATGTATAATGAGTTGTCAATATTTTTTTTTTTTTTATTACAATCTTTAAGTAACTGAGTTAAAGTCTTAGATTCTTCATATTTCCTTATTTCATTTATCGGGAATGTGTTCAGTGTTTTCTGCAGTGAGTGGTATTTTCTATTTCAAAGAGTGAAGATATTTTTTTTCTCTTCGGGGATTGTTTATATGTTTGCCCAGTGGTTGTGTGTAAATGGCTCAGCTGCAGGCTGCTACATCTGCACGATTGTGATGCTTTTTCTCCCTCCTGTGGTTTTCAGCAGGGCAGGAGGTCTGTCGCATCCCACTGATTGTCATTCCCAGCATGTGTCTGTGAGTTTGGGTTTGTTTATCAGTATGTCAGGAAGTTTGAAATTTGATGCCTTTGTACTGCGTGCGCATGCAGAGCCTAGCAGAGACGGGTACTTCTCTGTGTTTGTGTTTGCATCTCATCAAAAAAAACACACGCATACCTTAACAATTTATCATGTTATGCAAGACAAATCAAACTACTAAGGTCCATCCAGTCCCTCATCCTGTAACACAGATCTTTTTTTAACACTCCATCCATCCCTCGTCACACAAAAAACAGACACCAAATTATGCCTGCACACACAAGCGCAGCCTCACTCGTGGCTGCCTGATTTTCTCACCTCAACCATTACATTACATTTACTGTAATAGTAGAATGAGGAAGACAGGAAATAAAGTTAAATGAGGTACAGAAAAACAAATGGAAGAGAGGGAGAGTGCTGAAGTGAAAGAAGACAGAGTTAAGGGAGTGTGGTAAGAGGGAAGGAAGAAAAGTGACAGGGGTGGTAATCCAGGGGGAAATAAAGGTGAGGAAACAGCAGTGTTTGGTGGAGAGTGTTAGAGAAGGAGAAAGGAAAGAAAACAGCTCACATTAAAGTACAATTACAGCCTCTGCTGGTCCAGACTTTCCAACCTCTCCCTTCAGCAGTCGATGATATAACACCCCATTTTAAAGATCAATTTGCCATTTTCATCTCCTCCTACACCTCCCTCTCTTCCTTCCTCCTTTTCAGGCAAGTAAAAACTAGAATATGAAAAAGGATGGAGGAGATGTTACAGACTGCAATGAGCAAGACAGAGATGGAGTCTCACTATTTAGAAGCATTTTTATGATGTCATGTGTCATAATGCTTGACCATGTCTTCCGTTCGCTGCCTCTGAAATCGTCAAGCTAATGCTGCCACGAACTGCTTTAATGAATAATCAAATCTTTGTTTGCAGAGAGCTATTTCTCCTTAAGGTCACTGATAAGGTATGATGAAACTTAAGGAACTCCTAAAGCAATTTATAAAGTGATCCAATCAGTTTTATTTTGCCTACAGGAAATAAGAAAAAGTTAAAATAATTACAAATTTTGTAATAGACCAACACAAAGAAGTGTAAAATTGTGAGGTTTAAGCAAAAGGATGATTTTAGTAAAGGCCATCAGTATAATGTGAATCTGTATACATTTCCCCTGAGTCAATACTTTGTAAAATCATTCTGTAATGCATTGCAGCTGCATGATAGTGTTGTTTTTTGTATATCCAGAGTTTATTATTTGCTAGCTCTCCTGTTACTGGTACAAAATGCATAATCATGTCATCATGCTGCCACCACCATGTCTCACAACGTATTTGATCTACATCCAAAGATTGATTTGTTCTCATTTGACTTCAGCACCTTTAGTAACTCATGACTTGTGACTATCTGCAAAGCAGAAAGTTATTTTTTCCACTCTTCAATAAAAGATAGATTTGTAGAGTAGTGGTAAAACAAAAAATTCAACAGATTTATTGTTGTTATTATTATTATTATTTATTTTTTTTTATTATTATTTTTATTATTATTGGATGATGGATTAGACATAGCTCTGTTAGATGTTCCAAATTTTGACCTTTTCACTACATCTTCACAACTTTATTGTGGACTCTGTCCTTGGCCTCATGTTTGCTGTTTATTTACTAATATTGTCCAACAAAATAGTAAATAAATACTAGTGCCCATCTCACTTTGTTACAAAAACATGTTTTCATATCCATCTCCAAATACGTAGTAGTTTGTAATGATCTATCACAAACCCTCCCAGGATTTTTGTTTGTATGTTTCATAAAGTGTGTTAATCCTTTAGCAAGTCACTTAAAATCCCGGTTTCAATGAGTTTAGACTTTTTCTGATTAGTTATAAATTGTTCACCTTTAATATAGCTAATCCACATATGCAACACTGAATGTTTTGACCTTTGTGTTTGGTTTAAAGGTTATTTAGAGGATTTTTCTATGCCAAATTTACTTTTCACAAACCATTTCAGGCAAAAAAACAAAAACAAAATGTAATTATTCAAAATCTTCAAGCAAACAAACCAAAATTAAAATACAATGTTTGGATTAGTTAATTATTGTATAATAAAAATTAAAAAAACATGATTTTCTTTTTAGACACATTGGATCTATGCAAAGTCATTCCCATGCTAACACTTTGTCTCTATAATGACCGTTTTCACTGGAAAACTGGAGCAGAACTAATTGACTTAATCATAATGAAACTCGATTTGCCAGTCTGAAACAGGTGCACAGATGTCATGTTAAATAGCTTGAGATGTTTATCAAGCTCAGATTGTACCTAGATCCTATTGAGGAAGAGACTCATCAAGCCAGGCAAGTGAAATACATTCATGATTGGCCTGTGAGTTTGTATTCATGGGATTGTTTCCTCCAGTAATCACTGCGACAGCTTAGATAGATTATACTACACTGTTCCTTTGTTATTAAGGTACAATGATTAAGACTGATATTAAATATTAATAATAATCAGGTTTTCAAATTGTGTGTTTTGTATTTGCAGGTTTTTATATGTTAAAACTAATGTGTGTTTTTACATGCAGCAAAATTAGTACATTCATAATTTTTTGGAGAAAAATAATCAAATTGAATACAAAAAAAGGGGTTTTCTATAAATGCATACAGTTATTTTTGAAAAAGGATTCTCACAGATAGTTGTGAACCTTGCAAAGAGTCAAAAAACTACAAAGGGCGAAGAGGGGTTGCTACAGGTAGGTGCCTATTTGATGCATGGTGAGATGACCTTTATCCTCAACAGTATTAAAAAGACAGGGGAAAAATATGGAAGTCTAAATTGGAGCAGATGGAGCGTGAGTATCTCCTCGGCATGAACAGAGAGAAAGAATTCAGATGATTGCCCACAGCTAATCCACTGCACACCGAAAACTCATTACCCCACAAGTATAAAAACCTGCTCCCCAGGATGGAAAGTATTACCTTTCTGAAGGTGAAGACTTTGGAACGAGCTGCCTGATTCTCCCCATGAGTAAAATTTATTTTGTGCACACTTCAGCGTTTTCGACTCGTCTTTATTTCTGCAAAGCTGCGTGGCAGAATGGTGTTGGGCACCTGCTGCTCCTCGGACACCCACAAACTTATCAACAGGCAGTTAAACAACATGATGCACACGGAGCAGAGAAAGCAGCAACTTCAGCTTAGCTAAATTAAGCTTAGACTACTTTCACTGTAGTACACAGGCGCAGACAAACATCAATATCTGTGTATCACTAACAGAAACCCATCAACAACAGCTCTGTAAAGCCTCACCGATAAGCAAGTGAATATTGTGTCATTCAACAATACCAAACAGAAAAGTAAGTCTTAATAGTCAGGAGCATTTTAGCAAAAGCTTTTGTGTGTGTGTGTGTGTGTGTGTGTGTGTGTGTGTGTGTGTGTGTGTGTGTGTGTGTGTGTGTGTGTGTGTGTGTGTGTGTGTGTGTGTGTGTGTGTGTGTGTGTGTGTGTG
>JAVLVB010000408.1:412858-443340 GCA_032876305.1 Orestias chungarensis | reverse complement strand
ATTATTCATCCATTATGTTTGGCATATTATTTAAAGCTGAAACACCCACGCTGATCACTAAATTCAAGGATTTCTTGGAAAGAACACACAATGTTAAGTAAAGCCACCTTAATATTCCCTGAATTGTGTTTTATAGTATTGTTGTATTTTCTTTGTCAAATGCATCCATGTACTATTTCTCAATGCCAAATTGTGATACAAAACCAGACTAATACTGTCCAGCTTTTAACCTGTAAAAGCAAAGCATTTTTTTGATGTAATACGTATCAGCAGAGAGGGCGTCCCATCTAGCAGTTGTTCTTTTTTTGCTGTTTATGCCCTCCATAGGTTACACCTTTAGGTTTTCCTCAAGTAATTTCAAACTATAGCGTTAAAAAAAACAGCTGCTTCACCCTTTCAGATTTTTCATGTTTTCAAGTCATTTGAGTTTGAAGTCTGTTGAATTTCCCAAATGGGGATTTTGCCTTGCAAGAAAAACCGACATATTTTCACAATTTTGCTCGCCACATATTTTATTGTGTGTCAATAAAAATCTAGAAACTGTGCCATACATTTGTATTCAGCCAATCTGAATTTAATTTCCATCAACAGAGAGCAATCAACAGAAACCACTTGTGTCCCATTTGCTCTCAGCCTTGGATGTCACATAAGAATTTCTAGAGATCATTAGTGAACAAACAGCATTTTAAGAAACACGTAACCGAGCCAAAAATGTCAGAAAATACTTTCTTTTTAAATGTACACCAACAAAAACAATATACCAAGCAATGAATATCTCATGATTACTGTTTAATCAATCGTCTACTCCAGGTCCCAATCATAACTTGAAACTGTTAACATGCCAGCTATTAGTACCATGAAAAGTATTGTTTACAGTCTCTTAAGAACTGTGACGATCATACAACAATAATTTCAATGGTTTGATCAGATAAACCCAAAACCAAAGCTTTTAGCCTGCATATAAAACGCCATAGGTTGCAGAACACTAACAATGTGCACCCGTCTAAACACTGCTGTATCAGGGTGGTGGCAGCATAATGATGTGGCAATGTCTTTCTATAACAGAAGAAAAAATGTAATAAGAAATATTGTGGTTAGATTTGAAATTCGATGTTCATATCCAACTTGTTTCAATTGAACCTGTATTTTTAGTTTGAAAATAAAAATAGGCAAAAATGTCCTAAAGGTTATATATGTGTAAACCTGGAAAAGACTCACAGTTGCAAATGATGTGCAAAGCATCAACATTTTATTGAAGTTTTCAGTTGTAATGAGACAAAATGTGAAAAGCTTCAACAGGGTATGACGAATTTTAGGTAGTGTTACGTTATTACACAATAAACCCTCTGTTACAACAAGTATAATAAGCTACTGTAGTAAAAGCTGTCTTTCTGTTCTGTTTTCTTTTTTTTTGTGTGTAGACTTATTGTAAACATCAAGGAAGATTAGTTTTTCAGATTATAATTAGGGTTGTACGTTCTCCAAACAAATCGTAAACCTTCCTGGACTCTTGTTCCTTGGTGAAAACCACTTAAAGTCCTTTCACTTTCCATTGTACCCTCCGAATATTCAAACAGGACACGCATCTCACATTCCTTCAAAATTCATTAATCTGTTATGATAATCTCATGTCCGGGGACTCTCTGCATCACACGCAATTAGGAACTCATTCACGTGCCTGAATGCTGGAATGAAATTATTGAAGATTAGATTCTGTCTCGATAAACGCCCCCGTCACCGTCTCCTCCTCCTCCTCCTCCTCCTTCAGAGGGGAAACGTTCACTCAGCGTCCAGAGACGAGAGTCACTGCGGCATCCAGTCAAGATAGAGCAGTTTTTTTTTTTTTTACTGTGGAATGACTGAAACATGGTTGAAAAAAGCATGAAGCAAAACCAGTATAGGGGCCCCCCGAGGTCAAACGCGTTTTGTGCACCAACAAGTACAGACAAACCTTCATGCAAATCTGAACGTAATCCGCGTCTAAAACTAGAACAGTGGGACTTTTAAAAGGTCGGAACTCACCTCCCAACGCTTGCTTCATAACAAAATTCATGGCGATGGCTTTGGATTCCTTGCCTTCCTTATTCGATCGATGTTACATTCAATTGTTGCACAAAAGTAGAATCCTGCGTTTTCAGATCTGCAAAATAAATAAACATTTTGAAAAAAATAGGTCAATTTGATTCTATTTGCAGGAAACATTTTTTTTGTGGTTTCTATACCTAACCTCGGTTGATGGGAGGGAAGTAATGGGTTTGTAATTGAGCTGAAAAGAGCGCTCTTTAATTGCGCAAACTGAAGGACACAAAGGTCAATTATTCAAGCATTACTCCATTGTATTCTGAATCCGCTGCTACTTGCTATTATTTAATTGCTTATCTGATTAAAATATACTTCTAACAACGTGTGCCTTCTCTACTAGTTTAAGCTTTGGTCTTAGCTCGGATCAGGTTGGCGAGTTTTACTGAACGAGTCCTCTCAGCTTCACAGGACGGTCAGTCGTCACGCGTGTGGACTAAACCACTCCTGTGTATTTATCAAGATCATCTGGTAAAACTTTCCATCTTCCATTGGAGGGACCCTGGACACAGCCATCCCACTCCGGGAAGCTGTTCCTAATTAGACAAATGATCCTGCCTTATGCATTGCATTCAGTCAACTCCACATGCAAGACAGGTTCTTCAACATTCGTTCCCAAGGATCTACATCGGTGCATGCTCGTTGTAAGACACGCAGATGGTGCAGCAGCAGCAGCACCTGCGCTTCCCTGCGTGTCTGAAGAGAGGTTTCAGCACCAGCACAGGCGGATAGCTCCACATGCAAAGCGCCTAACTGTGCAGGAACAGCAGGGTCGAGCATCGGTTTACCTCCGTCCTCAGACTCTCACACAAGCAGGTATCAGAGAGCAGAGCTCGGGCTGCAGCACCAGCGAAGTTCTCCTGCAGCAAGCGGTGGCGGCAGAGCGGCTTAATGACAGCTCGGTCCTCGCATCTTCAGCTCCAGGGGCTCGAAAAAAAAAAAAAAAAAAAAAGAGGACGTCCTTGGTGCTTCCTCCTGCTCTCCGATTCGTCTGCACACATACTCACAAAAACACACGGGAGAGAGAGAGGAGAGGAGGAGGGGGAGGAACCGGAGTCCTGGGGGGGGTCACATTCAGAGGGAAGGTCCCAGCATCACACACATCACTTATTCAGCCTGCTTTATTCTGCAGCGACGAGATGCCTTCGGTTTATTGTTCACCTTTAAAATGCAAGGAGTTGAACTGTGGGAGAACATGTTTGCATTTTTTTTGTTATTATCATTATTTGTAGCATGTCTTGTTTTGCGTTTTGCTCCCAGCTGGAGCCGTTTAAGGAAAAATACACAATGTTCCAGTTGGATGACTTAAATGTTGCAATGAAGAGATCTGCTGGGTTGGTGCTGTTTTATAGCCACCAATGACACAAATGATGCCCTAAAATCTAATCGGATCCTGTTGTTTCTTCTTTGGGCAAGACTTGAAAGCGGGCACGTTTTTTTTTTTTGTTTTTTTTTTACATTCCGTCTATTTAAGAATATAAACCCTCAAACAACAAAACAGAACCAGGAGGATTTTGATTGTTATCGATTCTTCTGTTTTTGCTTCCTACCCTTTGAGAAAATAGCTACACTTTAAATTGACACACTAACAGCACCAGAGAAGCTCTTACACCTTTATACTCAATAAAAACATGCATATTTCTGTTTATGTATCAATATACCTGATAAACCCTTCAGACAAGTTGATTTCTGTGATGTTTCAATGGAAGGTGACCCCACTCCTACAACCATCATGATCTTTTATTGGTCAAACTGGCCAAGTCCATTTAGTTCCACTCCTACTTTAGATGCAAGCTCATGTATTTCTTCATTTAATAGCTAAATTATTAATTTGATGTATAGATTTTAATTTATTATTAATATTCAAAGAGACTCAGAATTACACATGTTGACAGAAGTATTTGCTTGAATGTCTCTCTATAACAAATTCCTATTGTCTTTCTTACTTAATCTTGAGTGCTCTTCTCAGAGCTTGTATTAAATGGGTTGATATTTCTTACGCAACAGCTATCTAACTGTTAACTTAAGATAACGTTGAGGAAGTTAGAGGTATTCTTTCTTCAATGTTCTATCCACTTTCCACATTGCAACTGTAGCTCAGGCATGGTGGTGGGAGCAACATCCTGTGTGTCTACTTACTGTGCTGCAAGGGTTTGTTCCCCTGACATTGACTCCTGCAATCATACTTCTCGTGATTGTGTCCACATTCACTCAGCTGAACGTTTAATTAAACCTTAAAAGTGATCCAGGACGACCTTTCTTTTTATTAGGTTGTCTCTAAGTTGATGTTGAACTTCTTTTCTAGAGGACTGTGACACTTTTGTGATGATTCTTAGGTTATAAACTAAACATTTAGCTTATTTATTTAATTAAAAATGAACCCGGATATGATATACAGCTGGTACCTCAACCCCTGCCTTGGTAATACTTTGAGAATTACATTTAAAAATGAAGCCCAAGCCAGGACACTAACCAGTAGAAATGTTACTGCACAAAAGAGTTCACAAATATTAGTCTGGAGTTATGCCAGACGTTAACGCAGGGCCACAAAAAGGCATCCAATCACTTGTAGAAACTTGTGTAATAGGTTTGGAACAATTGTTGACAAGACATTTTCCTCAGGTGGGGTTTTAAATAGCGTCATTTTATACCCAGAAAAGTACATTCATTTGTTGCAGTTTATTTTGTACATTGAAGTACTGACATGTCTGTTTGTAATTTAATTCAATCTGGACATTAATGGTAGAAAAAACATAATTAAATCTGAAATGCATGTCTAATCTTTTTTGCTTTACTTTATTTGGAAACTTTATGAGTGTCAATAAACGTTTCAAATAACTTATTTTGTAAACAAACCTAAAGCTTCCCTTTAAAACTGCTTGGACATGACCAGAACTAAATAGAGTCTGACACTTTAAAGTAACATCATACTGTTTATTCGGCTGCAACGACACAAAACCAGGAAATATTTATTTTTCACTCAATCATGACAACTTGGAGATGGGTATGCTAGGCTGTGATGAGACTGTTCAAGGCAAGACTGATCATTCTGGGATCCAATAAATTGAAAAAGAAAGGAGAAAAGTATTTTCTTAAATTTTCTTGGAATCAAATAATTAAGTATTTAATCATTTAATCACTCATCTTTGCCTCATAAATCTGGTAAACCAACTATATATAAAACATTTAAAGCCTTTCTTCTTTTATGAGTTTTTTTATATTAAATATCCTGTGGATCTCTGGTCATGAAAGAATAAAACTTTTGTTGCTAAAGTTTTAAGTCACAATGACTATACCATACTAGCTTTGAATGTAGCTGTAGTTTCTGGCTTTAGTTAACACTTACACAGTCCATCAGAACTACTATTATAACTCTGGGAACTTCTGTTGTTAAAAGAGCAACAATATCTTGACCTCCCTTTTGCATAAATTCATTGTGTTTGTGAGGACAATCTAGAAGATTTAAAACACGTTTTTACAAGATTTCAAGTCTTATTGCCCTGACATGTTGCTAATTCTACACAGGAGTCTTTTGGACACCTGCTGCCCCCCTATGAATTTGACAATTGATATTACACACTTTTATATAATAGTGATTAGTGTTTAGCTTTCATTTGTGCTTGTACAAAAGAGGATCATCAACTCTCATAGTGAACGTCTGCATCAAAATAAAGAAACAAGAGCTGTGAACTTAAACTATCGTGATGATTGTTCAACTGGAAAGTTGAAAATTTCGAGGCAGACCTTTACAAACCTTTGCAAAGCTTTAGTAATGCACAGTGTAGAGTTAGGTGGCTGAAATACAACAACCTTGTCTCCAGGTAGGAACATGCAAATGAGCCAATATCCAAAGACAAAAACAAAACAAATAAACTAGAGCATTGTAATTGTTGAACTTTTGCTCTGCCTTTTGAAAGTATTCATGTCCCTTGATTGTTTTTTCAAGAATTAACGAGTGGCTTTGCACATCAGGAGACCCAAATATCTGCTCCTTCATGTTGCAATTCCTTTTAATCAATCAAGCTGGATGAAAAGCATTTAAACCCTGGCTTCTGTGTCAAGGCTAAAATGTGTTCAGGTTTAGATTTTGACTGCACCATTCTAACACAGAGATGGGGTCAGCTCCATTACCATGAGCCTCCTAGGGTCTTGTTTGGTAAATATTCTGTGATTTGAGTGGTTATAAGTTGTCTTGGTAATTTTGTTGTGACACAATCCTTAAACATATTAACTTAAATGTAAAAAAAAACTATTTTAAAGTTCTTGTTAAAAAACAAAATTCCTTATTGTTGCATTTTATCCTTATTAAAAATTAATATAGCTGTTTTCAAATGGCCAATAACGTTTTTTATGTGTAGTTCTGTAAAATTGTGTGAATACACAAGTAGTTTTATGTATTTTATCTACATTTGGCTTGTAATAACTTTTATCAAATTTCCAGGTTGTCATTTTCTGTTGTATATTTTCACCTTGTTGTCCATCTGTATACTTCTATTGCTTCCATCACTTTGCTGCTGGTTCAGCTCAACTTCCCCATTAAGGACATTGAAGGATATTTTTTTGTATTCTGTTCTATTTTCATTATCTTTGTGATTTACTATTATACATATACTCTAATATCCCTAAATGTAGTAAGATAAACACAGTGATGTCCAGTGTTCCTATACATTTATTCATATTCCATAGATTTCAGCTGCATAAATCTGGTTTCCTTGGAAACATGTGATTTCTACATCTTTTACGTGTGGCACAGCATAAATTTGTAATTAAATATCTTTACCTGTGTTAAAAGGTCACTTGGATACGTGGGGGGAGAGAATCTGGGGGTGGTTAAGTTGCGGTAAACAAAAAAATAAATTTGTTTTTAAAAATTTTAATTAAATTGAAGTTGTTGTTTTTTTTCCCTCTCAGTTCTTCTGCAAAAAATGCATTTTAGTAAGAGCGTATATAACAATTAAAATTCGCTAACACTTCTGCAACAAAAATTATCAGAATATTTCAATATTTCCCTGGATGCCTGTTAGAAACCTTGTCTATTCAATTCACTTATTATTCCAAGACATGAAACTCCTTTGTTGAGTGTTTGGTGTATTATAAGATGATTATCATTCAAAGAAAGAAATCCTTTTAACCTGCAATCTTCTTTTTGAATCATGGAGTGTTACTGATGGCAGCAGAAGATTTATGATTACTGCAGGGTCCTCACTGCAAGACAAACTAAAAGATCAGGATACATCATAAACTTTCTAATGTCAGTTTTTATTGCCAATAACCTTTGCTCCAGTCAGGTCAGAAGAAAGGTTACAGTTTACCCGTACGCTCACTTTTAAGCTCTCAAAGTTGGTAGAAACAGAAAGGTTATAATACAAGTGGAAAATCCTCGCAATCTCTATATTGTTCACTTCCTTTTTGGCCTGATTTGTAACAGGTGAGCTCCTTACTATGAAGAAAAACTTGGAAAATGGTCTCACTAAATGCATGTAACACATGTATCAGCTAAAGACTGGAGTATATAGATTTTTTCTTTCTTTCTTTGTTGTTGCTTGAAAGCAGTAATGCTTTGCATTTTACTTTAGACTTAAGCTGTTATGTTAATTAGCTTCTTTTTCAAGGCACACATTTTTTTCTCACTTCAAAGCATATTACAAGATGTAACATAATCTGTCAGACTCTGTCAAATCTGTCAGTTGTTAGATGAAATCTTGGCATGCAGTAGACCAGAGACCTGAATCAAAAGCCTTAATTACAAACCTCTAAATCAGTTTTTGATTCAAGTGTGTTAGAGCAGGGACACGTATGGTGGATTGGGGTAACAAACCCCTGTTTTCAGGTAAGAGAAAAAAAACCAATCTCATGTCTACAGGAGACCCTTTGTTGGTTCCTAAAGACTTGAATCTAAATTATTTTCCCCCTAAACTTTCTAATTTTCCTACTATTGAGTTTATATGTACAACTACACATACTTTATAATCTATGCCATGCTGTTGGTCTATCAGTTTGAATTTGTGTGTATGTTTGAGATCTCTCTATTAGAGCGCACGGCTGGCCTGATGCGGATTGAACACATTTCAGAAATAATCTCATCTCACTGTTGGGGATTTGCTGAGCTTTTGGATCACCCGACTGTACCTGATGATCAGTCTTTTTGGTAGAGTCAAGCCTCATGTGTTTTTCCTCTTTTTAGGTACCTGGCCCTGCTTTGTGGAATGTCTATTTATGCTTCCAAGTGTACCTTCTCTCCAGTTCACTCATCATGTTCTGTGGGCCTCCCTAGTTGAAATCATTTGTTGATTTCAATGCCGACTTCGATTGTTTCTACTAAACCTTTCCATGACAGATCTCTGGAAATTATCCACCTTTGTGGTCTTACGGTGCAGCTCCGTTGTCCAATGTCTGCCTGTTGAAAAATGACCTGGATCTTGTGCTCCATCTGCTTTGCTCTGAATGGACACCCGCCTGTAACAAAATCCTTGCCAAAACATCACTTTGCACAATCGATCACCAAGATATGGTCTCTCCAGAAGAGTAAGCCAATTGGATTCACCTCTCTTGGTCAAGACTAATCTCTAATTATCCGATGCAACAGTTCCTCTTTTGCTCAAATTACCATAGAAGTCACCATTAATTGTACACATTTCTAAGTGACTGCTGTAATTATATCTTCATTACTATAATATATAGTTCTGAATAAGAATTAGAATAAAAATTAGAAAAGGCTTTATTGCCACATACAAGTATAAAATTACATAATTTTTTTTTGTCCACCAAAAAAACACAGACGGATTTTTTTTGTTTATAGTAAAATGCTTTAAAAACATCCATAGTGTCTAACAATATAGCAATTAAACTTCCAAATCCGGTTTAATACAAAGAAATCTTCAAATAGTTAAAAGAATAAACTATTCCGTTTTTTTTGCCAAACTTAAGATGCAGGAGTGTTAATGCTGAATGCAGTTATGGTTTAAGTTCATCCAAAGTTTGCTAGAACAATGTACGACCCACTTGTTGATGTTTTAGACATCTCCTCTGAAGAAAATACTCGATGGACTCAGATAACCACATTCTGCCAGAAAAGATTGACAAAAAATAGAATAAGAAAGATGGATTTTAAAGAATAAGTCTAAATTAAGTTAGCAAATCTGTGGGAAAATGCAGGGAAAATGATCACTTTAAGTATGGGCTACTTAAAGTGATCACTCCAGGGACCATGTCTTATGTCTTATAGTATGATACTGGGAACAAATACAAACAGTTCAAACTAAGAAACAGTACACAGGGAAAGTTTGCTTATATGTAATGAAATAAAATAAAGAAGTTGTTTTTCTTGTTGGCCAGCTGCTTACTTGGCCAAAAATAGGGAGGAGTTCTCTTCTGATGCAGACTGTTGATTTTACCAGCTGAACAAAAATGGCAAAAGGCAATCAGGCCTAAGACCAGAACTGTAAAGAGGTTTTATGTTCAGGGGTTTTATTTTTTGACTTCTTGATTGAATCACTGCAAAAGGTCTAAGCCAGACCAGTGTGAAACCAAAGAGGCTGTCGCTACGCTGCAGTTGGTCTCTGTGGGATGTGGCGCCACAGAGTGTAAAAATAAATCGTTCAAGCAGAGCTGACGCATTTTGGCTGATTCCCAGAAGACAGTGGAATTATTCCTGGCATGAATAAAAAAGGAAACAAACACTTAACATAACACAGGTATTTAGATGGAAACAACAAAAACTATAGATGCCACAGAATTTGACCAGTTTCATCCACAATATGATTCAAGTACAAATGTGTAAAGAGTCTTAAATAAACAAATGAGCTCCTACAAATGTACAATCAGTACATTCATCGTCAACAAAATTTGCATTTTTTCAAAGTCCTTAACACCTCATCTGTGACTTTATGTCTACTTCAACAGAATGGGACTTTCTCTTGTCTCTTGTCTTTCTCTATTTTAAAGAACGCATAAAAATTCAGTTCATTTAAAGGGAATTTGTAGAACTCGCAGCAGATGTAACACCTGTGATTTTATTGAATTCAACTTTGCAAATATAATAATTACAAATAAAACTAAATAATTAATAGGTTTATACTATTGATTAAAATTTAAAATTTAAATGCAAATTGTTTGAGAAACAAAATCGTCTTATAGTAAAACAAGATTGTTCAACATCTGGTCCTGTGTCATTGTGAGTAGGAAAAACACGGATGGACACACAGCTATAAATAAAAAGGTTGTCATCAATCCAATACATATTTTTCCTAGCCTTTAAATACTTTGCTAAAATTACCTTTATTACCGCTTGATGGATTTTTTGTCTGCTTTAAAAACACATTTTCCCCAAAATTCTCAAACACTTGGAATCTTGGATTTCAGACTAACAACAAACTAAACAAAAGTTTCAAGAACACAACATGGTCTATGCATTGATTGTGATAGTTCAAGATAGTTCAAGAAGAGTCAACAGCTAGACCAAATATATGATGCAGGTTTTGTTTGTGAGCGAAATTTTTAGGTCAGTTTTAGGTAAGAAAATTGATTTCTGTGATTTCTTGCACAATCAATACAGGAGTCCTTAGTAAAAAGCTTTCTACATTTGTGCAGTGCTCATTTCTGTGTTGATTAAAGCTGCAATAACAGCTCGCAACTTCAACGTGGCATGAATTTTAATACTGCAGCATTTCTTAACCCCACCAGGAATAAAGCTGAACTTCAGAAAGAAAATGAATGAAGTGAATGTTGCAGGGAGAGAGTAGTGGATTCGGTTACCAGTTGAATGATGGGCTTCACTTGAGGGGACTGAGCCACTGGAGTAAACTGATGGAAGGAAGTGAATTGAAAAATTAATTTGGAGAATCAAAATAAAAAAATAAAAAATACACAACAATAGAAAAAAGAGAAAACAGAACATAAATCACATCATTAATGTTTTAAATAACCAAGGTGTTGATATCCCCAGATATACTACACTACAGAAAGTAGAAAACAGGCTTATTAACCTTGATTGGAAATAAATTATTTTCAATATATTATGAAGCAACAAAGACATAGGATACACCAATTATTCCTGGAACAACTAAGATGATAAGGTGAGGCAGAAATAATTTCTGACGCAGAAAGGGATTCATCAGGCCTAAAATCATCTCAGATATCATCCCACAGTCTTTATTTGATTTTAGAGAGTAACCTTGTTATACTTTCTAACGAGGGAACATGAACCAGTCCACATGGGGCTGGCAGAGGCCTGTCTGGCACCTTGCGTTGTTGACATTTATATCCAGGATGAGGCTTCACGGACAAGGAAAGGGGCTCGTGGAAGAGAGCAGCGAAAAAAGAAAACATGCAGTGCAAATCTAACCTGATCCACCTTCCTGCTCTGCTTGTTTGTCGCTGGACAAACATCCAACTGAGAGCATGAGCGGGCTGCTAATGAGGATAAAGCTGACCTGCCGTGACTCTTTTATTTATTCCAGACGCTGCTGTCATTACCTGAGCAGACACCAAATGAGTGAAAAGAATATGTTTTGAATGAATAAGAATTTATCATCATACAGGTAAATTTTGCATTTTCGGAACATGGACCCCTCAAATCATGAAATAATGTCTTTTGCCAATATCCAAATCATCACGTGGTTTTATGACTCAGGCTTCTCCATTTATAAGGTATTTACACTGAAGTGGTTGAAGAGTTTTCCATTATAGGTAAGAGATTAAAGGTAACAGGGTTCCTCAAGCAGTGAGCAAGCACTTTTCTGGACCATGTGCTTTAACATATGAAAGGGCTGAGAGGTTTGCTTTGTCCTTCAGGCTAATGCATGCCATTAGAGCCCAGTTAAAGAGTCAAAAAGACCGGAATGAATAATACATTAAAATAGGAACACTTAGAAAAGGGAAGAAATGGACTAGAAAGACTTAAAGCATTGCGAGGAACAGATGTGTTTAAATGCAGATAATGAAAATACCACAGAAACATTAAAAGGGTGGGCGTCAGAAACTTCAGCTGAAGATCACAGATAGACTTCTGGAGTAAGGACACCTGTCTATAATGAACAAACAAAGCAAAATGTAGGCTTTCTTTGCAATTCAAATGTTTCACCTCTGCAAACAAATGAAACAGATTAAGACCTATCTCAAACTAAAATAATAAGTCCAAACCCTAAACATCTGAGTTTCCTTTGTAATGCAGTGTATGTAACAAAATTTGAAATGAATGTTGTATATCAATAACATGAGTTCATTTCCTGCAGACTTGCACTCAGCAGATGCAAATTAAAGAAACAGCAAAACAGAAATGTTAGATGGTTAAAGCCAAATAATGATCCGTTCTTGCTCAACATATAAAGTTTTGTACTACAAGAAGAGAAATAGTAGTTATATATGGAAATTGATTTAAAAAAAAACACCTTGTCTTTTATCTGAAATGTCTGTTTTCTTTGCTGTTTCAGAGGCATATCTCTCCAAACTACGCGAGTTACGTGTATTTTCAAATGTATTTCTGTACTCTCTCTATCGCCTCTTCTGGAAACGATACTTTATTAGCAGTTCCCCACAGTGGCGAAAACAAAAACAACATCTTTCATAGATGATATTTATAGGCTGTGGTATTTTCTTTGGAGGCTGTGCTCTAATGTCGTATTTTTAAGCATGCCTGCTGTGTTTAAGCTTCATTCCTGAAGGAACCATGAGCAAATAACTTCAACATCATATATATTATAAGTAAGCATTTGGGAAATATCCATTTCATAACAGAGCTGCCCAAGCCTAGTATTTCAATTTCTATTTTTTTGTTGGTGGACAATTTGAAATATAATGTTACAAGAGATTCAGTTGAATAAATGGTTGTGGATGAGGGAATGGAAATTAAAGAAAGCTCATTGGTATTAACTTTTTACCTTTTAATTTTTATTACTTTTTAATAATTTTTTTGTGTAGTAATATGTTAACGTTTAGCCATCTTTTAGATTTATCAGCAACTTTGTCCAATAGTTTTGTGGCCAGGGCAATGAAGAGACGGGTTTGGCTCAAGAAAAACATTTACAATAGAGTGAATTTCTGTAGTCACAGAGGAGGAGCAAAGTGGAGAATTATTCCTGAAGTGAAGGATCTTGATACAGACTATAAATGAAGTTGATCCTTATCCAAGGCATTGAGGCACTAAAATGTTGTGCAAAATATGTATATCCTTAGAATAGCACCACCTTTTTTGGTGTGAGGTGATTTGAGTTTTCTGTTTTTCCTCCCTATATATATATATATATATTGTTTTTTACCATAGTTGAGAGCATTAACACTAAGTTAATGTCAAATTTATAGTTTAATCTCTTCAACCCTATAACAAGACTCCCATTGCCAAAATTGAATACAGCTAGATTATTTTTTTAGGTACATGATAGATGTGTCAATTTTTTTGCCTCCTCTGCCGTAACTAAGAAATAATTACTCTTATGTTAATAGCAGATACAATATCTTACGCTGTATATGTAAGGCAAATTTAACCTTAACACAAAATCATGTCATTTTTGAAAAAAATACAATTGCAGTGTTGATAATTTAAATTGACCTTACAGTTTACCTTAACAATTACCACAGATGGCCTTAAAAAATCATCTGTTTAATTCGGAGATTTGTTAAAATGTTAAAAACATTTCCAAATCCAGTGTTTCATAGCAAACCAAGGTAAAAAAAATTCTGTAGCCTGCCAGTTATCTGCTTCAAGTCGTCTTTTGTTGCAGAATACACAGTTAGCCTTTTAATTGCATTATACCAATCTGCTCTTCCACTTAATCAATTCTAAATGAATTAGTGCAACAGAGAACATCAATCGATTTCCACCAGTCAGAAAAAGGTTAGATTTTTGAGTTGCTGTCTGGCTAATAAAATATAACATAAGCTTATATAGGCCAACAGCTAATTATGGTATATTGTTTAAATAAAGTAACTCTTGTTGTATGCTGGCCTAGGTATAAGTATTTGTCCTATTTGTCTAAATAAGTCCAATCAGTTTTGCATGAGAATAGTGTTTCTACCGTTGTTTTTCTTCTTCTTAATGCTGATTAAGATCTGTAGCAGAATTTTACAGCTGAATTGCAGCAGACACTGAAGTGACAGTTCACAAATCTGCTACGAATCTGCTAAAGTGGTAGATCCCTACATATTTAAAGATTAGTGCAGGTCAACAAAAGCTAAGCATTATTATTATGCAAATACTAAGTCCCCCTCTCTCTGTTTGAAGCATGGGTAGACGCTCTGCAACATTCTTAGACTAATGTATTATCACACAGATGTCTGAAGGCATCGTGTTCACATCTGAGCTCCCAAAAAGCCACAAATGGATTGAATTATGCTTTATCAGAATGTATTTTCCTCCATCTCCTTTTATTTTGCCTGAGCTTATTTTTCCCTAAGTAACAGACATGATAGTCTTCAGATACAGCTCTCCAAGGGAATAAATTGATGTAGGACAGATGTACAGCCAAGGACAAGGATGGGAAAAGTCAAAAATACAAATAAAAAAGGGAATTACAATAAAACTATGGCGGCTTGATTCTAATCTATTTTGCACAGTTCCTGGCAGCCAAATTTTAAAATTTAAAAAAATGATTTTCACATTTTTTTATAGATAAATTTCCAATCCTACCCACTGCAGAAAAAAGACAGATTTTCAGACTTCTGACAGTGTTGCTGTTTTCTGAATTAAAACAGTTGCAGAAAGAATTGAAATCCTGTTATTGTCACAGGTAAAAATTAAATCATGTTATGTTCCCGTTTGAAACCCATGTGGAGCCACTTCCTTTCAGCTCAATGCATGTATTTGACCTCAAATGAAAATAAAAAAAATCCATTATGTAAGATCCTGCCATAAGGGAAGAATGAAATACAAAATGAGCAATCCCTATATACTCTGATTCTTTGTTTTGTACTTTCATTTAAGCTTGAGAGGCTTCTCCACAACATAACATTATAACATTTGAAAGTGAATAAGTGAGTTTTGAAAAATCTGAACAGTAAATAGTGTCATTCCACTGCTCTCCAACAAAAGCAAAAGCCCACCCCATTAAAATGCGGGTTACATGCATAAACCTCTGTCTATGAAACTAAAGTGTCACCGTAAGCTTTCACCCACTTTTTCTGATAATATCTAATTATCAATTTAATTAGTAATTTAACTTTTAATTTACTGGAATTGCTTGGATGTGATTGTGCTATTAAACCTTGGTTGAAATTCACAAATGTTAAGTATAATGATTCCGTTTCCCTGCTTTACATCATCTAATTCATATGATTGCAGTTCAGCAACAACCTGAGAAAGAGCCATCAATGGAAATCAGGTGTGCTGGAACAGGAAAAATCATTGAATAAAATGTATAGCAGTGTGCCTCGAGTACCAAAAGTACCTTTTGAAAATAAACACCTTTAAGGAGGTATTGAGATACTTCAACTATGAAAATGTTTTTGTTTTTGCATACTTGTCTCAAAGGGTCGTGTTTTCAATAGTTTTAAGCTAAAAATCATCATAGTTACAAGAAACAAGAGCTTGAAAACATAAGCCGGTCTCTTACTGAGACAAACTTATATTTAACTGAGTTACTGGAATGATTTAAGAGTTGAATATTCTTTTAATCTACTGAACATGATTAGAAATGCTCAGCTCTGCTGTTCAGAAACAAAATAAGGTAACGTTTCTTTTTCCTTTCATATCCTGCAGCAAGACTTCTACCTTACAAACAACACACAGTCATGCCTTATAATTTCTAAAACAAAAGTGCCCAGCTGACTTAAGTTAGGCGAGATGTTTGTTTGTCAGCACTGTTATGAACTAATCTAGTTATATATTGGAGAATATTTTCATTGGAGAATTAACCGTAGTTTCTGGATCAGTAGCTTCGGCTAAAATCGCTAAAGTTTTCCATTTTGCATGCTACAACATCTTAGGTGTTTGTTGCATGTGGAAAACTGACATTCGTTTAATGTCAACAGGCAGCCAACTGTAGTCACTCGCTGTGTGCTGTCAGTTCGAGGATAAAAAGATTTTTGAGCTGTGTGATGCACCCTGAGCCAAGTTTTACAGCAAAACCAGCACTTTTCAAATTTAATCACTACACTGAAGCAAAGTAAAGAAGATTTCCCCTGTTTTTCTTATGTTTTCTTCTTTCCAGAAGAAATTACAGCATACCAAATAATTGCAACAAAAATAAAGTAAAATAGAAAGGAGCATTACAAAGCAACACATACAGTGTCATGATTCTGGCTGTATATATGTGTATATTTTTTTATATTCCTCTCTGGTCACTCATTTATCCCACCTGTGCTGCTCCGCAGGCGGATCTAATCAACTCCCATCATTTCCACGTGTGTCCTTGGCTAATAAGTGACTCAGTGGCAGGCAAAGAGTGCCAGATTATTAAAAAACTTTCAGCGAGTAAATACACAGCATTCTCTTCTTGACTGCTTGCTTTTTGACCACCTTTTTTGACACTGATTTTCCTGTTTTCATTGGATACCTCACCGTCCTGCGTTCATTTGGACACGACCCTTTTTTTGTCTCAGGACGTCTACCTTTGCTTAGCCTTCGGATCTGTAAGCTCCCTTTGTTAATGGAAAGAAATACCCGTACAGCAAAAAGCAGGTTTGACTTTAGTGTGGGATTCCTTAGGGCGATATGCAGCGTTGCTTTCATTTTAAACTCACCTTTCTGGATTTTGGCCCAAAAGTTGGATATTTATCACTTTCTTCAGTACGGACTGAAGGCTAAACTTTCAAAATAATCTAAATGTGCTGCAAAAAATTAAGATTGTTGGACTTATTCAAAAATTTTAGCTTGTCTTGTGCATAAAATGCTCAATTTATAGTCACATTAAAGGAAATTTAAAAAAAACAAAACATGAAATGATTTTTTTTTTGTCTCTAACTAAAGTCTGTATTTTTAATGGGCTTCACATCCTTTGTTTGCAAAGGGTTCACATGCTTCTGTAAGTACCTTAAAGGAGCAACCTTAATGAGAATCAGTCTGCCCCCTGCCTGGTTAAGCCACTGCTAGCCTGCCATCAGACCTCACACGTCCGTTCTGCCCCCGGGAATGAATGTGTTTGCAGCCTTATTCACCCAGGCAGTAATTCACCCCCATCTGGGACTCAATCCCCGAACATACTGAGAAATAAAATATGAGGTTGAAGAGGAGAACCATCTAAACTAGTCTGATGCTGTTCTAATAGTTACGCATCGCACTGATTGTGCTCATTGTTTTTCATATTTTCTGAATCAAATTAAATCATCTAGACATTAGTTTTACATTAAAAGATCAAACTTTATCAATTTTCTTGACATCAAATTTGTATAGCAGTATTATTCCTATTTCTTATAATGGACTTGCATAAAAACACCAATGGTGCGGTAACAATGACTATGAAAGTAGGCTACCTACTCAATTCAGTAATTTGTTAAAGAATACTGCAGGAATTTTGGTCCCTGCAGAACTCAACAGGGAAGATAAAATAAGTCAGCACAAACTTTTTATATCCTTTATTAACTCACATTTGTCTGTGATTTTACAAGCACGCTCAAACTTAACTGGCACAGACAAATAACCTGATTTATGTTTTCACTTATCTGACTATTTTCCAGTCTTCTTGCCTGTGTTTTAGTTCTCAAGGTCTTCTTGCTATGGGAGGCACATTTAACAGAGGGACAGATCACATATCCCCAGCTCTCGCTCTGAATCCTTGAAACATGCAACCAGAGAAACCGAACTGGGGCAGCAGGACATGATTTATTTGACATCAGAAAATCTACATATATGAACACTGCATGATTTATAAAGAATGGAGGCTGGATAGTGCTGGTACTAAGATCTTTCCATAATATATTTGATTTCTCTCACTGATCACAGCAAAAGTAATCATTCCCGTGCATTCTTTTTTACGTTCTGTAAAGTAAAACATTTAAAGGTATTCTTTAGAGATTTGATGTGATTGACCAACATATATTAGGGCATAACTGTTAGGTGCAATGCTTTTCCACAACAATGACTAGAAAAGGTGCTTGGATGGATAAAGCTTCATACTGAAAATCTTTAGAAAACTTCAGCAGATTGAGACTGGGATGCAGGTTTGTGCATACATATATATAAAAACTCGCCTAAGGAAAAACCAGGAACACTGCTGATCTAACAAAAAGGGACAGAAAAAATAAACAAAGCCAAACAAACGATCAAAGCTATAAACCAGGAACAACTCAAGATCATCAACTTTTGTTTTGATGTGACAAAGCTGGAAATAGTTCCTTAGATATAAATAGATTAGCACAAGATTGTATTTTTGTGTAGCTTCAGCGTTATGCCTAAAAGGCTCTAATGGTGTCAGTTTCCAAACCTTAATTTTTGCTAGCACTAATTTGTAGTCAGCAAAAATAATCAGAAATGTATTCAGTCTTTTAATAAATTATTAAATTATACAATAAAAGTCAAACTTAAGTGTTTTGTATCAAGACTAAAACAAATGACATCAGACTAAATAACAGTGATAACCACTCAACATTTTCATAACCATTTGATATTTTATGTTTAAAATAGTTAGAAATCATTTCTGAAGGAATTGGGGACATTTATCAAGATGACACTTCTCCTTTGAGTTGCATGGGATCTTTATTTGTTTCACTTATAAAACCTTAACCTCAAACAAAATCCTTGTGATCCTCCGAGCTAGTAAAAGATTATTCCTTTTGTTGAAAGCGTTGTCATTTTCTTGTTTTTGCCATAAACTTAATCTAAGTGAAAAAGTAAGGGGAAGACAGCAAACCTCCTGCTTGCAGATGTTTGTGTTTAAATAATTTAAGCCACAGTTAAAGGAGGATTCAGGTATTGCGGAGAAAAAGCCAAGAAAACTCGATAAACTCAGACATTGGCTGCGGTCTAAAAATGTGAGGTTTACACCAAAAAACAGCTAAGCTTTTGTTGCAAAACCCAGATGAGGCAACTGGTGAAATTAATAATTTAAAGTTTGACGTCATAAAATCTGATACAGAGACAGAGTATGATTAGATTAAAGTCTTCACGGTAATGACTTCATTGTTCTTGTGATAGAAACAGGAAGACCGGTATCATTAGAATAAACATTTCAAACAGATATTAGTACCTTATTAAATTTCTAGATCAAATTTAGTTTTCTATCTTATCGTAGAGATGACAAAACAGATGGTTAATAAAATTACCGTTCAGGGAGGTCTTAGTTTAGAAACAAAAATATTTTCTGTCAGTATTTCTAAGCAAATTAAACTAAAGAAATTGGTCTGTTTCCAAAAATTCCACATTTTATCTGAAACAACTTTCATACATTTTTCCATTATGAAGTTGTTGAGCAACTATGTGTATTAATTCAGTAGTTACAAACTTGCAAAAGTTATTGGGGAAAGTATAAGCACATATGGTAATATATAAGATACTTTTCATCTAACACCAAGTTTATTACAGCGATACGTTTTAATTTGTTCAACTTCCTTTATTTTCCACTGGCTTTATGATGTTAATGGGTCCTTTGTTCCTTGCAGTGTTTGAGGGCAGAACATTTTACTACCACTGCATCCTCTGATTTGAATTCTAATTAGGACTTTAAAACTGTTAGTGCATTTATCACCTGCAAACTCAACTTGTTCTCTAATTGCAAAACACATTTTGGGAGCCTAACTTCTAATTGTTGTGACAAAGTTTCCTGTCTTAATTTTCTTTTATACACTGTTTTGTAAGAGCATTTAAAACCCGTTACCTTTTCAGATATTTTCTCATTAAATTATCTATCTTTTCTGGAGTATGTAGTTTTTATTAAGGAATAATACAAAGCTTTGCATATAGTCACTGGGAAGAGGAAGGAAAATGAGAGATGGTTGTTGAATTTGGCAATTTGAAAATCTGAAAGCTGTGGCTAGCAATTGTGTTTGAAACAATCATGTCAAAACGTATTCAGTCCTCAATAATTTTGAATATTATTGAAAATTTACATAATTTCAGTCATTTAATTAAGAAAGATAAATGATTTCTAAAGTTCTGTCACAGATTCTCTTTTGGACTTCAGTCAGTTTACACTTGAACACTACTTTGTGTGTAAAATCCAAATGAAAATAAACATTTTTGTCTGTAACACAACAAAATAAAAGCCTGTATTTCATAAAGTTTAAATTATGTTGCATTCATTAAGATTCATTTATAAATTGCAGCTCAGTCTAACAGAAAGTGCCTTGTAATTAAATGTGCAGAATTCAGATTACCTGCAGTTTTGAGCCATAACTGGTCATCATAATATTTCTATGGTGACAGAAAAAAATAGGTGGGTGCTTGTCAGAAAGAGTTATAAGACAACTTTGACAAACATTTGGAATAATAAACTGTATCCATGGAAACTGCACTGCTTAAAGACTTCTTGAAGATTTCTGAATAAACTTGGAGTTAAATACACATAAAAATCATTTTGATTTGAAAAAAAACTGGCATACTTAACATAACTTTCCCAGCGTATTCATAATTATATATATACAATTACCTATGAATGCTGCAACACTGAAGGGAAAACAAACAAACACAATTAATTCTCCTTCTAGTTAAATCTCCTGTGGCCGGCCAGATAAATTGTGATATTTTTTATATCTGCTGTTTTTGTTTAATGTATAATGGAAAAATTACTCACAACATAAGACAATTCAATAGATATGAAGAAACGTATTTGTACATATAATGTAATAAGAACAACAACAATAATAATAACAATAATAATAATAATAATAATTATTATTATTATTATTATTATTATTATTATTATAAATATAATAATAATGTTGGCAGTTAAGATGAAGAATCGGTTTATTTATATAGCGCCAATTTACAACAGATGTCGTCTCGAGGCACTTTACAAGAAAATCCATTAAAATCAAAGATACATTATAAAAATCAATTTGAAAAAGTTTCCAATCTAAGGAATTTGGTGTTTTTACATTATAAAGCATAATTTGGAAAGATGCAGTTCTATGGCTTCTTAATAGGCATTTTACATTGATATTCACTACCATAAGATTCGATTGAAATTCACTAAGAAAATGAAAAGAAGAGCAAAGCAAAACAAAGATGATGTATTTGTGTTGGTTTAGAAACTGCTGAATGGTTTTGAGCTTGCAATTTAATAAATTATATACAAGTAGACAAATGTTGGCTCTCCAAAAATGAACAATTTTAACACTATACTAATAAACCGCCCTAGTCTGCTGATATACTGCATACAAACACTTTTCCTTTTGCCTAACCTTTGAAATGTGCATTAATTAACAATCCTCTAAAGTTTTATTTAGGTTTTTTTAAGGTTTCAGGGTTTTGGTTTTGCTCAATTTCTGACTAGGCTTCAAACACATCTGGGACTGCACATTGTACAGCATATACTTTATAATATAATGCAAATGTCAGAAATCTGCCACATGCAGAAGACCTGCTTTGACGCCTCTTTCTGAGTGGGCAGCTCCACATGTCATCCTCCGTTTCCATCTGAGGTGCTGTTTTTGCATTTCACATTACCGAAATTAATAAGAATCTAAGATTTTTTTTTAAACCGTGGTACTGAGTGTCAATCCGTTATCTCTATTTTGTTCCTACAAACAAAGCTTTTTACATATTTCTTTTTGTAACCAATGAATCTCAGCAGGGAATGATATAATTTAAGCTTTTAGTTGCTGGTCCCTTCCCCCACAAACAAGCACCAATAGTCAACCAGCAGACGGTTGTCTGTGAGAGACAGCTGAGTGTAGTCTTTTTAAATTATAAAACAATTTCATCTTCGCCTTTGATCCAGCTGCAGAAAGTTAACTTTACCGATTTTAATTTAAACAGTTTTTTCTTATTTTTGCTTAACAACGAGTGACAACTCTTTTCATTCAAGGCTTAGAAAATTAATTAAACATTCTCTGGCAGGATACCAATACTTGGACAGCATTAAGCAAAATTAACAGTTATTATGGATTATTATGGAAGTTCTGTTTGCACCGAAAATGTCCTGCTTATCTTTCGTGCATATTTTTTCCTGGTTGTGACATTTCGTAACTCTTATGTGGGAGTAAGCAAATCCCTGCTCCTCAAATGAGCTCTCAAAACTAAAAAAAACAATTATACCCTCATTATCTAATACAAAACATCCCTCAACTCATCCATTGTCTATACCCACTTGTTCTTAAAAGGTTAGCTGGGTGGCTGCTGTCTGTCTCCAGAGTTCCTTGGACAAAATTCAGGACAGGTTGCCTGTACATCCATCCATAGTTAAGACAGAGACAAAAAGGACAACAAAACATACATGCACACACTCATTCCAAACAACCATTGGGAGAAATTAATTGACCTTACAGTTTTTTTTACGGGACTGTGGGAAGCGTACCCGTTTTTGCTTAATTTTTATAATTAGCTTCCATGTTGAGCTGAATGGATTTATAGGCAGGGGAACTGGACAAGGAGACTGCAGCCCAAGACAACTTTACAGCATACGTCACTTCCTCTTCCTTATTTTCAAAATCATCATGTGACATTGATGATGATAATTAGATTCATCACCCAATCGCTATTTATCCTTCACACAGCCACTGGAAAGAGGGTTATACTCACTCCTCTAGAAAATCTTGTGGAGTGCCCTACTAAAGCTATATGTGGTTGGTTTTCAGTTTCATATAATTCATTAGGCCAAAAACTTTACATCTAAATGTGCCAAAGGGTTTAATTATTATGGATTTAACTTTATCCCAGACAGACAATCAAGATAACCTTTAGAACCTGGTCCAGATAAAACCTACCTGCATTCATTTTAAAATTAGTTTTTAATTAAGACTTGGTTGTACTTTGGCTACTTTGAAACTTTTAAAGCTGATTGTGGACCCCAGATAAGGAACCACCGCCCCTGGTTTTATGCTGTAAAATAAGACATGCTGTTCTGCCTCATTTGGTATCACATCTTCTGCGAAAAGAAGAGAAACTCTACCCTAAGACAGCAGGGGAACGGTGTGACAGCAGTCAGAGGGAATAGTTGAAAGCTCTTCTCACTGACAAGCACATGACAGGGGGTTTCTTAGCCACCGTGCTGCAAAAATGAGCACAAACGTGATGGCAGTGGTGGTTTTCCATGTGTAAATGCAATCCGTCTTCATCAGCAGAATAGAGTTGTTTGTTCCTTCTTCTTTTCCCTCCCCTCTCTGTCTAATTTTGTCTTGGTTGTAAGCAGAAATACAATGCAATCTGCTTTGGAGAAATATCCATCACAATAGAGATCTTTCAAAGCGACAAAAATTCAGAAATTATGCACGTGCTTCGGTTTGTTAAAAAAAGACAATGACTCGTGTGTTGCAGTGTAGAAATATTTCCTCTAATCTTGTAAATGAAGATTTAAGGGTTTTCAGTGTAGCAGTTCTGAGCTCCCTGTGGGAATTAGGTGCACGTTCCTCCTCATTTAATGCTAATAGTTTGAAGAATTAGAGCGAGTCAGTCGGTTTCAGTCAGTATCTGAATAAAAAATGTAAATGCCTTATATTGTAATGTAATTCCCAATGGAAGGAAGCAGGAAGATATAATTTTCCTTTAAATAAACCAGCAACAATGTTTATAGTTTGATAAGAAATTATGGTTTTTGAATTGATTGTATTATCTGTAAATTAACAATGTAAGACATATATAAAAATCTAGTTCTGAGCTATGTAAAACAAAAATATAATCCAGTTGGTGGTTATGTAGATTCTTATTAATATTAAACCTACAAGCCGTGTGTGTATTTCTCTTGTTATGATCCTTCTAACTAGGAATGTAATTTATTTTGTGTCTTTTTCTTGCATTTGGTTTCAGTTTTTTTTCTTTGTCTGTTCCGATGTGCTATTTTTTTGGGAGCCAATTTGGGCTAATGTACCGTCCCTCTGTTAAACGCCTCGAGAAAACATGTGTTGTAAATCATAACTGTATAAAAACACAGAATTTATTTTAATTGAATCCTTATGTTTCAGGCACACTGTATAATATGGTTTGCTAGATACCAGAAATAATCTTCGGAGCTCCATTCTAGTTCTAACCGTCAGTAAAGAAGAAATGTAGACAAGCCAGATTGTTCGCCTGAAATGAGTCCAGCTGTAGAACCAACTCTGCTAAAGGTCAGTTAGCTTGCTGGATAGAAACACTCGCTGCTTTCCCCACAATATCTCTTGTTGCATAAGAGTATGGAAGGTATAACCCAAAAAATTCAAAGGTTTTGTTTATAGACTATTACACTTTTATATTTTACCATCACAGATTAAATCCTGTACTACAGTTTCAACCGAATAGCAACCAAAATAAAGCCTGTGGGATGAGCCTTTAGTTTGCTTAATAATAGAGCAATTAAACTTCTTAGAAATAATCTTCACAAGGGAGAACAATCATTACAGATCTTGTTTCTCTCTAGGGGTGATGATGATGATTATATTTTTATCGCCAGCAGATTAGTTTAACTACACAGACAGCTTTCCAAATAAAACCAAAATATCACATTGATTATCAACAGTTTTTCAAAAGCTTTAGCTCTTGGTATTTTATCACACTTAATGAAATCAAATAGTATTATGAAGTTAAACAAGTTGAATGAAAATTGGCCTGCTCTCTGCACACATGGTGAAAACTATTTGATAGTGAAGTTTCAACTTTCTTTGCACTAAAATGCGCTCCAAACAACCTTACAAAACCATAAATAAAGTGCATGTTCTTCTTTCCAGTGGTACATAGGCTCTACCTCAAACAGGCATATGGCTAAATAATAAAAGATTTTTACAAAGAAAGAATGTGTGGAGAAATTAAAAGTGCAACAGTCTTAATCTTTGTTTTAATTATATACATGTACATATACTTTGTTAAAACTGTGTCTTATTCGAAGAGTTCAAGTTTTAGTTTGTCTATAAGACAAAAATCACATTCTTACATTAAATTGAGTTTTCCATATTTTTCAACTTGTTTTATGTAAAAAAGTCTGAGAGTGAAAACATGTACTTTTTATCAATAATAATTAATTATTTACTATATCAAGGAATCAAGGAATCAAGGAATCAACGAATCTTTATTTGTCATCACATCACATGTGGTACATGAGGTGGGACGAAATTCTAATCCCCCGGTCCAGTTTACACCCTGATAGCAATTTTAAATAATGTAATAAAATATAAGAATATAAGATGCGAGACTAGGATTTGAGCTGCACAGAAGTTACTATTTAACAGATGCTTATACACAGAAGATTTACTATTTAACAGATGCTTATATATCCTGCTGAAGTTATTTATGAGTTATTTTTATCCTGCTTTAACGGTACTATGTTATTTGTACTAGAAGCTAGACTGGCATACCTGTGAAGTTATTATGTTTTGCAGTGTGAACCGTAAGAAAAAATAAGGAAACAAGGAAGAAATTTATTTATGACTGTATGTCTAAGTCGTTGCTTAATAAAGCTGCTGCTATTTTTTGAGATATTTATTGCTTAGCAAAACAAATTGTGGGATTAAATTGCAGATACTATTAATAGGTGTTCACAAGATTAATGTTGGAATAACAGAGTGATTTAAATCAGCATTGAAAAAGAGATTGGAAAAAAAAATATCTTTAGCAGAGGGGTAAAAAAATGAATCTCCTTCTCAGTGTGAAATATTTTAGTCTTATAAATGATATTTTTTAAAGAACGTGCTATTGATAGTGAGAACTATTGGATAATTTGTTTGGTTTGTGATTATTTTCCACGCTTCAAGGATCGATTGTCTCTCCTCAACAGGATGTTGAAATATTTCAGTTCGGTTTATCTAAATAGCTCTGACCCAAAACATATGTTGCTCCAAGGCTTAACGAAACAAAATCAGTTTAATGTGGTCACATACTCAGATTTTAATCAAATTACTTACTTTCTGATTACATTTATCTGCTGGGAAAATTTTAAGCTGTATCTAAAACAAGGTTTAAGGATCTCACACAAGAAAAAACTCTGGGTGTGGTTCATTGACTTTGTTTGAGGAGAGAATCCCTTATCTGACTTCAGAAGATTTGGAAGTTTGTATTTAGGAATAATCAGCAGCAGGGGTCTTTTAGACTGTAACCAACAAATCCTCAACAGGCTACATGCCTGCGTCCTTTTTTCAAATTGAACTTTATTTAGCAGATTAAGTGGATTTTTGAGAATGCGAGACAAAGAGACATTGACTAACAGGTGTTTAAAATTTTCTGCAAAGCCCTGTGAATTAAGTAAGTAAATTAAATCTACATTTTTCTATTTATTTCATATTGCAAAGACGCAGCAGAATAGCTGCCTTTAAAATATGTCAGGCAACAACATCTTCAATATAAAAGTTAGAAGGTAGAAAAACTTTCTAGGGAGGCAAGGAACATCTGTTAATCAGTTTAAATAGGGGGTGCAATGAAAGTTTGGTGCGTGAAGGTCTCAGTATATGCTTGAGTTTGTTTGTGTATGCCTGAGAGCTGAAGTTCATTCACTGTATCAAGGCCAGCTGGCAGTCTGTAATTAAAGAGCCCATTTAGCAGCGGTGGTTCCTATATCTGCCTTAAAGGTGTCAGCGCTGTAAGCACGCCTATTTGTATCTGATAGATGCTGTAATTACAGCAGACAAGAGAATGATCTACCAGAATTAGCTGCGAATTGATTATGGGTTTTGGTTCCTCAATTATGTGACCTTTATATTAAGAACTGCATCGTTTTGGCAAGATTACCAAACCAGAGCTTTAATTATTTAAATGTCCAAAGCACTGACGGAATGTTTTTCCAGTGACTTTACAGCTTCTTAATGAATTCCTATGGCATACAGCTTTTAATCAAAGTACGATATTTGTATCAAAGTACGTATCAAAGTACGATATTTGTTAAATAACATATTGGATTACAGAAAAAAGGACAGCTGTGTTGTCAGGAACTTTCATGGAGAAAAGCTGATTTATTCACAGATATCAGGAGGCAGAAGTAGGGAATGAGTTGGGACAATGACAATGCTCTGTGTCTGAGGTCCCACTACTTCTTCATTAATTGAACTGTTTCCTAAATTCTGCATGTAAAACGTTTTCTGCCTACGTGGCTAAATTGGATCATTTTCTGCTGACGGAAAAGGTTTCAGCAGCGAGCGAGTCGATGGATTGCTTTCGTTTCCACGCTTCGGCTAATGCTGAATGTTGCAGCTCGCTGGGTTTCTGGGAGGGAAATGTGAAACATACGTCAAAGCACTTGCAGCTATTTTATGTGTTTTATGAGATTTGGTATGTGCCTTCTGGAGTGAGATGTTGAATAGTGGTTAAATGTTAAATGTTATCATACTTAAAAGAAACAAGAATTCACCCAGACAACTTGCCATTTATGTAAAAGTTGGTTTTATAGATGTCCCTATCCATGGTATATTCAGCAGAGAAGAGAGAGAGCATAGAGAACAGACTTCAAAATGCACAATAAACGCTATTTCAGATTGAGACATTATTAATAAAAACTTTCTGCAAATAAAGATTACGATATTTCACAGTTTTAGTGTACTTCTTGTGATTCATCTTCTGAGCAGATTTTATCTGCAGGCTTGCTGTGCTGTCCCTGGGGTCGATTTCCTGGCTCATTGGGCTTACTGAGGTACTCTACTGGAAGCTAATGTGCAGCTTAATCAAAGCAATTGTTTTAAAGGTCATCTAATGAGTTGCATCGAAGATCATATGTTAGCCTTTATCCCTCAGTGTGGGAACTTGTAGTGAGGAGGGACCACCCGCTGGCTTTGGTCATAACATTAGCTGATGTTAATTACCTGCAGCGACAGCTTTGTTTTACACATTCAGCTGTTGGCCATAAAACAACTGCCAGTTTAGATTATTTATAGCACAGCCAAATATAGAAGCTTCTGAATGACACAATAGAGGGATTCATTTTCATGTACCTATGCTTCTACCGCATTGGACACTGCACACTGTAACTAAAAAAGGCTACAAAATACCATTTTATTTAAAAAAAAATTTTATCTGCTAATTTGTTTTCTTATTAACACCTACGTTTAATGTAGATAATTCAACCATTTGTAGGACTCAGTATTATAAACTTAAATTCATGTATATCCTGACTTAAGGAGAAATTAATCAAACAACTGACGCCTTGGCCTGGCAACTGGTCAAAAATTTAGTTTTATCATGCATATTTAGAAAGACTCCAAGGAGCGAACATTAAATAAAAACTTTTTGAGAAGACATTTGGGCTATTTATCCCCCTAAATCAAAAAGGATTTATAGACTGTTTGCTACGATTTGTTCCAATAGGTTAGTTGGAGGGTAGCTCCATGCTTATGCCCCATACTAACTATTATAAGCTGGTATGTCCCATAATTGCTGCAAGCAGAGACATTTTACCATCCAATAGACTGTGCTGTGTGACACCAGTGGCTCAACCCTAACCACCAAGTGTACTATTTTCCGAATTAATGTTCCCAACCATGGCAGAAAAGGTGCCTTGAGTGAAGTATTAATTATGGGTACCTGCTTGGTTTTTACATCATGGGGTGATGACCATGTCGAAGTCTGACAAAAAGCATATGAAAGCGAGATTTATGGGAAGATTTGCACTTTTTAAGGCTGGTCTGAAATTGTTCATTAGCTTTTGAGCAGCCTGAGTATTAATTCAGTTGGTTTTTACCTTGCTTACTCTGTTTTTGTTGCCTTTGCTGCTTGTCTTTGCTATCTAAAGAAACATTTCTCAGGGCGAAGAGTTTGATTAGGATTGTATAGTCAATGAAGTCATTAGGCGTCTACAAAAGTAACCATTTTTACATTCATTGTTTTTTTCCTTAAAATTACATAATTCCTAAGAAAGTGAGTAACTGCTTATTGTGATACATTGAGTGATCCCCAAAACATTAAACAACATCCCCAAAACATTAAACTACATGAAATACTTTTTCCAAGCTGTATTTACCATTTGGCTTCTTCTGAGTGCCACAATGCCACACACACACACTCATAGATCTATCTATCAATCTATCTATCTATCTATCTATCTATCTATCTATCTATCTATCTATCAATCTATCAATCTATCTATCTATCTATCTATCTATCTATCTATCTATCTATCTATCTATCTATCTATCTATCTATCTATCTATCTAGAGAGAGAGAGAGAATATATATATTTAAGAAAGTGTTTTTTATGTGAGAATAATATGTCTGATCTTACAGATAAGACCAACTGAGCTTTACCTCCGATTCACTCTAAATTTCACAGCTTTTACATAGTCTACATTACTGTCATTTTCTTTCACTGACTCACCAATATTGTTCCTGACACTGCTATTTTTCCTGCCTCTGTTTGACGGTCAACAGGGTTTTTTTCCCCCCCAGAACCTTTGAAGACTCTGCAGGGCATCTTCAACTGCTTCTTTTCTGTGAGTCAGAAATAATTCAGCTCGCACCATGCTTCCTTGCAGTTTCATTTAATAAGTGGACTTAAAGAAAGATGTTTCTCCCTATTTATGTAAGTAACACATTTGCTTTGCACTCTGGTCGTGCCCACCACATGAAAAGCTGTGTGAAGAAGACCCAAGGCTGAGATAAGTGGATCAAATCACACAGAGGGACAGAGAACAGCAGTGGACTGTAAAGATTTTTATTTATTTTTTGTTACTGCCTTTGATTAATTTAACATGTATTTACTTAAACTGTATCCAGTGATGAGGAAAATTTACCATCAAAATAACAATATATTTATTACTACTGCATTGAAAGACATCTTCAAATACTATAAATGTAGGGAATTTAACACAAATGGTTGCATTGTGATTGACTATTTACTATAGATGACATAAAAAGTCCAAAACCTGTGTAAATATTTTTAAAGTTTGACCTAAAACGAAATATCGTCCTATAATTCTCTCTTTAATACTGATTTTATCTGGCAAAGATAAAAGCTGTTTGAGTTTTGTGAGACTGCTGGTACTTAACTGAGGGATCAAATTTCAAAGCCAGGTCGAAGGCTATTTCTTCTTTTATTGGGACTTATAGAAAGGGACTGAAAAGGAAAAGGACAAGATGAAAGCAATAACCAAAAACCCGCCTCCAACCGGGCCTCTCAGCAACTCAGAGCCTTATCTTCACCACAAACAGATGAATGGAAGGCAACATGTCTGATGATGTTTGGTTTTCTTATGGATGCACCTGCAATCCCTCCCGGTTGATGAGTCCTGACAGTGCAGACATTGCAACAGATTGCAGTTTGTTGTCATCATGAATCACAATGTGTCTTGGCTGCAGCCGCTTTTGAGTATGACCACATCTTTTAGATCCCTGTCTTCTGTATATATATATATATATATATATATATATATATATATATATATATATATATATATATATATATATATATATATATATATATATATATATATAT
>JAVLVB010000408.1:378136-412758 GCA_032876305.1 Orestias chungarensis | reverse complement strand
CAAAACACATTGACATTTAGGAAATGCACACCCCCTCAATGCAGCTTCAAAACCTCGGCAAATACTGATGCAAATAAGGGAGAGCATGTGAAAGCTGAAGCTTCACCGATTTCGTTATGCAATATATGACAAAATAAGTCATGGATAAATAATAAGTTCAATAAATTGACTGTTTTGTTACAACCTTGTGGCATTAGACAAAGGGAATGCAATTAACTCAACACTACAGAGGGAGAAAGATGACATCAAGTTTAGATAATAGCACAAAAGTAAGGTGATTGTTACCTTATTTACATAAAAATGACAGAAAGTATCACCATGTCAACTTTTTATGGTGGCTTTTGTTCATTAGCAAGTTTGGATCTGGGGAAGCACACAAAGAGATACCTGAAGAACATTTGATATGCATACAAATTGCAAAGTTTTTCTCGTCTTGCAAAAAGGTTTGTAATGTAATGTTGCCTGGAAAATAAATTACCTGACACTTTTAATAGTCTCAGGACCCCATCAGCCTTTGGTGTCAAATAAACTGTATTTATTGCGAAAACTGTCTTGCAAGGAAGCTTTTTTGTAACAAACAATAACAGATTGAAACCCCCCATGCCTCAGTGGACCCCTCATTTTGACACTGCTGTCAAAAGCAAAAAGTGATAGGAGAACCCAGGCTTTTGACAGCTACTGACAGAGATCAGCACTCAAGGCTCACATCCAGCCGCGTTTAATTCAAAGACCTTTGTAAGCTTGTCAGCTTTAACAACTTCTGAAACTTTTTGAACCTTTGACTGGGACTTTTTCTTTCTAAAGTCCTTGTCTTTCTTTGAGATGTGCTGAAACACCATAAATGAAGTGCAGGTGTTTTTTAAACTCTTAGTTTTAGCGTTTTACTATAAAACATTCACACCTTGATGCCATAAAGTACATTTTAAGTAGATTTCATATTTTGTTCACAGATAAAGAATTTATTGATTCAATATACAAAAGTGAAATAGAAGCAAGGGATAGTAGCAATTTCAAATAAACATTTGCTATGTAAAAAAAAAAAAAAGCTGTCAAGTTTGTGAGCTTGCCGAAATAATTTCTAAATACCTACAAAACCCAACAATCAAAGGAGCCCCTACTAAAACAGTTCAGTCATTTTTTACCAGATGGGTAAAGCTGTGGAAACCTGTGGGTTTCAAAACAACTTGGTTTTTTTACCGCAAAAAAAAAAACTTCATATTTATTAAAAAATTGTTTAAATTGACTGTGTCTTATACAAATATTTGCCCTTTCCTGCCATGATTCTGGTAATATAACTGGTTTGTTTCCATTTAGCTCCTCTCCTGTCACCCTGATCAGTCACTCATTACTGCTTTTGTCAATGTTCATACGTCCCACCTGCACACTTGCCTATATTGCAAGCTCTCTCACCAGTTACCTTTACCAGATTATTGAACACCTTACTGTGAGTAACATTTTTTGCCTGATATCCCGTTCTTGACCATGTTTTGGTCTCCTGGATTTTCCCGTCATGTCTCGTTCTTGCGGAATGCCTCTCCTGCTACTTACATGCTCACATGTTGACCCTGGCTTCAGATCTGTCTGGTGTCTGTTTTTATGGTTAAGAAGCTGATTCTGTCCGATGACCACAAACTGTACCAATCACGCGGACTGTTTATTGTTTGAAATAATTCATTCATTACATTGTGTCTGCTGATGTTTCGGATCCTCTTATGTCCGTCTGAAAATGTTACATTACCAACAATACACTGAAATGTATTTTAAGAAACACAGAAACTATAATGCTATTGCATAAAATGACTTGCAGCATCTATTTCCTAAAATGATATATTTGTAAAAATACCATAATTACTCAGATCCTATACTGTTCGAGGTTAATTTGTTCTCATAGTGTCTGAGAGCAAAGCTGAATCAATTACAATCTCAAGTAAGATATTAGCTTCAGCTTTTCATCTTATCTTTCTTACTTATTGATCAGTGGCATTTCATCAGCAGGGGAAAGACAGAGCAGGCAAAGGGGACTTTATTTGATGAAACATGACGTCAGTGGGACACATTTATATTTGTCTGTCAAACACTACAGGCTTTTATACGAAGGACCGACTTTCTTGATAGTTTTTTGGTTCTGCATTTGTTTTGCTTTTATAAATAACGAAATGGCTCTCTGCTCAGGACTTCATGTTAAGGGGTTAAGCGGTGAGGGTTAACACCGCTTTTAACAACACTTTTTGTATAAGCACTATTCGGTTACTGTAAGAACATATGATCACATGGTTTATTTCACAGTCTCTTCTGAAAATAAAATGCAATATTTACTTAGCTAAATAATGATAAAGACATGTATTTCATAACTAACTGAGAAGCTTTTAACTTTGTCAAATAAACATTTGGATAGAAGATAGAATCCTGTCCACTGGAATAAACACACTTTCCTTCATTCATGTAATCTTTTAACTTTTTGTACTCTATTAATGTCACAATTAAAATCTAAGAAAAGAAATATACTCTATGGGTGAATGTAATTGTTAAATAAAAGGGCCAGAAAATTTGACTTGGTTGTCATTTATGTACTTTCAAGGTTGCAGCATGTTTTCAATGCACTAGATAAATAAATCAGACCTTGTTCATTTCTCCCGGCATGTATCTTTGTCAGATTTTTAATTATGTACAGATACAGATTAGACATTCAACCGTTAAATACACCAGTTCCATTGAATAAATGCAAAAGCAAACACAAGCTATAAAAAAAAATCTGGAACATAAACTCTCATAAATTTTTAATTTAGGCCCAAACACCAGAGGCTGCCTTATTGACAGGATGCTCCCTCGGATCAGCTGTAGGCTTTGATGAACCACTGCGAGTCAGACGCATCACTCACATCTCTCCGAGACATCTAATTAAAGCTGAGATGTGCGACCACTTGCTGATATGAATGACATTTTTCTACTTAAGTCTCAAAGGCTGTTCAGCCTCTGAGTTTCTTAGAACCTAAAAAGAAAACATACTCTAAAGTACGCATGCTATCAATTTTACTCTGCATGCTGTACAGTTGGGCTGTGATAATCCTTGTTCAAGGAGGTGACGTGGTGAATACTCCACTGTAATGGCTGTAAATAATTCACAATTTTCCTCAGAGTTGGCTTTTCAACAAATGCATTAGGGAAGAGATCCCAGTTGAAGAGCCTTACGCTACTGACTTACACTCATTGCATTGAAACAGAGACACACAAACTAAACATAGATAGTCGTGTGTTTTTTTTCCTGTTCTCTCCACCCTAAATCACAATGAGAAATTACAGGCTGTTAGAGAAGTCACTGGCTGTTGAGCCAATAACAAGAAATGAGCCATTTGTGGCATGCTGTGTCATTCATTTCATGTCATTTCTCATCATCAAGGTCTTAATGCAGCATAAAATGACTTAGTCATTATGTGAACAGGACAGTGTCTAAAAAAACTCAGCGTGTTTCATTTGATAATACGGGTTGTTTAGGTAATGACACATTCATTTTTTTCTTGTTATCTTAGCCTTAACCCGCTTCTGAAGATTGTTGGCTCCGAGATGTTTGCGTGGACACGGCTACAGTTGATGGGGGAGACATTCAGAGTAGGGGGAGGCAGTTTGATTTTAAATGGAGCCATGTAGATATTTTCTTTTGTACCGGGTCTACCTTTACAAATTATTTTTACCTTATTTTTGTGGGGTAAACAAGGAATATTTTAACAACCTATTTGCCATGTTATTTAAGCTTCGGACCCACATGAAATGAGAACTCTCAAGAGATATTTACAATGATTTAGATTGAGGTGGAGAAGGGAATCCAGCGGTGAGCAGCAACGGGCAAACAGCAACAAGCGGCGAGGAACGGGAAACAGCAACGAGAGGCGAGGAACGGGAAACAGCAACGAGAGGCGAGGAACGGGAAACAGCAACGAGAGGCGAGGAACGGGAAACAGCAACGAGAGGCGAGGAACGGGAAACAGCAACGAGAGGCGAGGAACAGGAAACAGCGGGGCGGCAGTAAACGGCAGGGAGCTGAGAACATCTACGACGTGGGGGACCAGGAGCCTCTGAAGGTGAGGACAGGTAAGGTGAGGAAACAGCAATCGGTTGAGGGAACGATCTTACTTGGAGAAGGTGAACTGCTTGCCAGGGAAGAGTGAGTGGTGAGTTTATTTCAGCAGAGTCGGTGAAGCTGTAGTCAAGGGGGTTAGTGCAGCTGATGGATTTATGCTGGAGCGTGCAGACCGAGCTGAGCCAAGATGAGTGGGAACCAGATGACGAGGGTAAATAGAGACGATCTTGAGGATGATGTGAGTTCTGGAGTGAAGGAAACCTGAGGTAAACACAACTGTGGTTAGAGGCGTGGGAAAAAAACAAAGTAGCAAAACAAAATCCACCGAGAACGAGAAACAACTAGAGACAAAACTGGAAGCATTCAAAAAGGCTAGAGATACTAGAATAGGCACCGAGGCTAGGTTTTACCGGGAGTAAACAAACACTCAGGCGACGAGTAGCTGGTCCACCACTCCTCTTATACTGGCTCAGCTCATCAGCGCCAACCAGGCGCACCTGGGGTGGAAGGAGCTCCACCAAAGGAGTATCACTGGTGACCCCCTGTGGCCAACTGGAGAAGTGGCTGAAAGAAACTCATACTGACACTATTGATAGTTTCACATCTGTTCTCTGTTGTTTTTTCTCTTTTAGGGCAAATTTGTCACTAATGATCAGCCATAATTTAAACAGGTGTATAATGATATTAAAGGCTATATAAAGAGTGTACTACATTTGACCCAGAAAAAAGTATTTTAACACAAACAAGCTTGCAGGCTGTTTATTGTTTATTTAAAAAAAATAATATTATTCATGAATTTGCTCTGGAGATTGCAGGCATTGTTTATTATTTAAAAAAATATATTTAAAACAACCAATTAATTTAAATTTAAAATAGGACATATATTTATTGAAACCTGTAAGTGAGCTGTGGATTTGTGTTGTTGCTTTTCTGTATTCTGTGTGAGTGTTTGCAAAAGAGAAACAATGTATAATCTATATGTCAAGGGTGTCTTTAAACTCTTTTTGAAATTTGAAAATGCCACTAATACACCTTAGTTATATCATATTTTAGAAGGATCACCTTTTGACCCCACACTAAAGACTGGCTGGGAATAATTGAAGTGGTGAAACAAATCAGAGGGAACTCCCCACTAATCAAGAAGTGCTCTTGATAAATCCAGACAAAACTCCAAAGGTTGCATTTTACCCAGAGAGCTAGGTGGCATAAACCTGCAGCAACATGTTATTGCAGTTGAATCACCTGTTCAGGACTAAATGGAGGTGAAAATACCTGACATTTTCCTCCTACTTGACGCCTCGGTAGCTGGCATGTGGTGTTGCAGAGAAATGTCACAGCAAGTGGCGACAGCATGTGAGCTCTTTGACACGAGATGCAAGTCCACACTGCAGCTGTGCGTGGCAATGTTTTTCAGTGCTGTCGTATGTTGTGACTGTGCAGGGACATGACAGCCCATACATTGGCCAATCTCAATGTACCGCAGGCAATGTATAGAAGAAGGTTTCTGCAAATCACAAAAGAAAATTAACACTTTTTAGTGCTGTGACATCTGAACACTCTGCTCATCATGAGCGAGACGGCGTGATTGTCTTTGTGACACATGAGTCTCTAACGTGGAGCAGATTCAGGAGAGCAGAAGAAAACAGTTTTTTGGTCAAACCATCCATCATGTCAGAGAGATGAGGTCTAGCACTTATAGCCTCTCATGGTCTCACAACACCAATAAATACCTGTTCATTATTAATTTAGTCAGATCTGGACTCTTCACAGTTCTGGGAACAAAAGACTAACACAGCTTAATTTGTCAGTTTAGCCTTTGTGTAATTTCAAATTGTTATGTTTTCTAATCATGTGTTTTCTGTTGCAATAGAAAAATGACCTTAGCCCTATTAAGTCACTATACACAGGCATTGTAAATGTTTGTTTACATGTTTACAGGTTGTGCCTCGCCTCCAGAGCTGAACCCTACTCTCACCAAAAGGCCTGTAGGTGACAATTTTTAGCAAATGCCCTCTTACTCTGACACCATACTAAAAAATAACTGGTCTGCACCAAATGAAGTCCCTCTTATTCATACTGCGCTGTCCAGTACAAATTTTGTGTATTGTGCCACTAGAATGAAATAAACCAAATGACCAAGACCTGGGGTGTAACAGTACACAAAAACTCTAAATTAACGTCATTTCTTTACTTAGGTTACCAATAAACAAAATCTTTCACTTTCTGAAATAATTGGATTTAATTTGTAAACTTACATTCTGAAAAATACATAATAAATTTGATAGATTTTTTTTCACTGAATAAGACAGTTTTAGTAAATTCCTGGATAGCTTGATTATACGACAATATAACCACTTATAGGGACAATGTTTATTTTGGGAAGTTTTTAAACAAGACTGTTCGTTATAACTAAAACTTATTCAAATCCCTTTAGAGTCGTTTTGATATTTTTCCAACCTAGTTTTCCAATTGTAGATTAATCCAATATGTGCACCTGTTGATATATCTTTTCATACACTTAAGTGCGAAGTGAGCTAAAAACCTTAACGCTGTTGTGAATTTTTTAATTGGTTACACCTTTCCTTTTAAACTATAGCAGCATGAAAACCCCTAATGATGGCTTTATATATAATATCTTAGAAGTGTGACATGCACTTGTATGATTGCAAAATCAGGGAAAAGCTCGGTAAATCTTTTGTTTTTTTTACACCACTTATGTCTAATCTGTATGTTAAATGTGTTTTACATTTTAAATGGAGTGACTTCAACCAGGGGTAGTGATCATTTTCCTTTAAAACTTCCACACAAAACGACTACAAATGTACCGACTGCTTTACGGCATACATTACTTCCCCTGTTTCTTATTTTCAACATCATCACATGACATTGTTTTACTACAATTAGCTTGTCGCTTCTCATCCTTCACACAGCCACTGGAAACAGAAATTTACTTCACTCCCAATTCACGCGACCGGGAGGCAAAACACTATCACTTTTGTTCACACCTGCAGCCAAAATCTGAAACTCCTTTAGTGTTCCTTTAATTTATGCACTAGCTTGTTACTTAATTTCTTAAAGTTAGGGTTTGATTTTCAGGGTTTTCTTATAATTGATCAGCCTATGGGAACTGCTGCTTTATTCCCATAACCCCTCTTACCTTAATCAGTGAAGGACCATGATGGAAGCTCAATGTTGCATGAAATGACTCAGTGGAGGAAAAGTGAGAAAACATCTGAATTTAGTGGAAATGCAACTCAAATCTTACGCAGCATAGTTATCTTTGTTGCACTATAAGGTTAGCTTATGTGTTTTACTATTAGGAACAGCATAGAAGATGATGGGATTTATGGCGGTGAAAGGTGTTGACAGTCGTGTTGTAAAATGCAGCATCGTCATGTAAGTGGCAGTTAAATTTGCGGTTTATATTTATCTGACACAAGTTACAACTTGTTGACAGAAATATCTACCTAAAATGCATGTCACACACAAACATTAGGATAAGATAGGATAAAATAAGATAAGATAAGATAAGATAAGCCCCACTCCCCCACACCATGTAGCGCTGCACCTTTAGATATGAACAGTATTTATAATTTATGTCTTGCATAGCAGTCTGCAGGTTGCCTAGAGACTGACACTGCACACCTTTCTGCTTTCAATGCTTGTACCATTTTAAAATCAACCCCACCAATTATTTGATAACTAAGATTAACTAGAATGTATATATGATTTTAATAAAATTAATTTTTTAACACTATAAATAACAAGTACTCCATTGAAAATTTGAGTGTTTTTTGTGTCTACACAGATTTTGACCTGATATGGAGGATGCCCTTGATAATCTCACAGTCCTATATCGCTACTCTGGACACATTCAACAATCTTTGCTCAAACAAAAGAATAATCTGCCACAATTATTTGAGTTAAGACCACGGTTTCACCTACTAATTTTAGATAATTAGTACATTTGTAATTACCAAATCCGTCCAGTCAATCAAACCTGTTGGCAAAACTTAATTGTGCTGTTTTTCGTATAAAGCCAAGAGCTAGTGCTGTTTAATAGACACATAGAAAAGAGCTGTCTTTCCAGTTTTATAAATCTTTCGAGTGTAATTTATTACACAAACAACTGAGCCGTTAAAGTGATGAAGGAGAACGGAGTGTCTCCAAGCAACTGTCAAGTTTCATGCTGTGGGGAATTGACCATGTGAAGTTTTAGGAAATTAAGTCTCATGTCCCAATTTAGCTAATATTTGGTTGAATTAAACATCAGAGCATATTCATCGCTGGATAACTGTGGACCACTGATATTAGGAGGGGTTTGATCTAAGGGCAAAATCTTCATAAATTGATTGGAATTATTATAAACTATTGTTTCATTTACATTCAGTTTGGTGCACTAATACAATTTATTATTTATCTAGGTGTTACTTTTTCATCCGAATAGTCTGGATAGATTATAATTTTATTCCAGCACTGACCCACACGTTTGGATTCTTGGTCTTGTCTAAACATAGCTGTGCCTCAGTTCCCAAGGTTTATAGCATACATGTTCATTTAGGCTGTTAACAAATTATTTAAAGCACTGGTCTTCATCGTGAAAAAAGATGTAAGTATAAGCAGCTTTGGGAATATGGAACTTAAAGGTGTTTATTTTGAAGCCTTGTCTTTGTTAGTTTTTGTTACTTATCTCTTAGTTTGTAGATTTATTAATCTGGCTTTAACGTGGACCATTAGGGGTAACCCTTCCTGAACATCTTAACCGAATTCTGACACCAAATTATTACTTTAATTTAAATGAAAAAAGTATTACAATAAAAAAAACTGTTGATGATTTGTTTTTGCACCAACGCATTTACATAAGAAGAAAAAGCCTGAAGACAGAATATCTCCTTGAAAAAGATTAAAGCAGCTCCGTAGTTGTTTGGCCTGGAGGCTAATGTACATCTCTCATATTTAGCTGTTCTTTATGCCTTGAATCTCTATAAAGCCAGAGTGACACGGCGATTTTAATCCTGCGCAGGCGAATCAATACATGAAAGCGTGTGTGCAGGAAAGCTGTGAACTCGCGACCCTTTCCAAAGCGTTTTTACCTTTTTTTTTCACTGTGAAATTGCATGATCCCACGATGTTTTGAATTTCCATGAGAACAAAATTCATCAAGCTTCAACAAAAAGCCAAGTGAATTTCATGGCATTGCTCTTCACCTTGCAACAAGATAAAGTGGCACTTACACAGTGAGCACAATCAGCTTCCGGCAACCCTTCATAGAGGAACACTCTTGTCTGCTGCGCTGAGAAATCCACCGGGCTGCATATGATCACACTCTCGGGTAACTGTTCAACGGTTGGATTTTATTGTCATACGACATTGGAGAACATAAGACAGGGAGATGCCAACGTGTTCTGGTGGTGGTATTAACATGTGTGTTTAGGTTTATAGACGTGATTTGACCTTGACCTTTTTTCGGTACATTTTGGTTTTCTTTGCCTGCTCACTGCCTCCCATCAGTTTATACAGCATTTACTAATGTTACTGGTACGGCTGGGGTTACTTTGCCCCTTTTGAACCGTCTAATGTCACTATTTGAATGCTTTTTGCCGGATGGTGCTCTTTGAGTCTATTTTCAAAGCTAAGTTTTCATACTGGACTAAATCTTAAAGATTTTGCTCCAATAAATACTAAATTCCACTGAACTGTTAAGAGAAAAGGAAATAAAGCTAATAAAGACTGAAGAATAAAATTCTTTCAGATTTATTTTAATGTAAGTTTCTGAAAGCCTAGTATTGATTAAATTTTTATTTTTAGCTGGGTGTAAAGATAAAATCTGCTATTTCATAATTTACCATAAACTAAACCTAAAACTAAAGTCCTGTTGATTTATGTCTGAGGAACTACTTTAGGTTTGATTGAGTCTTTGGGATAAGTGTAGAGTGAAATGTATGCTTCAATGATCAGGTGCCTTTCAAAGAGATGGATTTTAGGAGTGTTTTATTTACTATAATGGAGATGAGGATGTGAACTAACAGTGCAGTCAGGACTGATTGCTCTGGAGGGCTGTGAGAGGTTTCCTGTTTTGACTCTGAATAATTTTATTTCACAACTGAGACTGCAATAACATTATTAGCTCAGGAGATTGATTGTTTGAGACTAAACTTTTAGAAAAAACAGGGTTTAAAGATGTATTGCCTTCCAACAAGAAGAAATGGAGAGCTGGAAGGAATCTGGAGAAAATAAGATGACCTTTAATATCATGATGAATCTGCTCTGAAATTCCCCTGAGTCATTCCTATTTTGTTTCTTGTTTCTTTGCTGCCCTGGAGCCTTTGTGGGAATGGGCTTGGTTGTCTATAACAGAACCAAGTGATGAGATTTTGTCCTTTTAGATAAGCATTTAAAAGAAAAAAAATTGTCACCTAATGCTGAAGGTTTTATTCACATCCTGTTCATTCGAAAATCGTTTATCTGTGGCTTGTAAATCTTTTCTATTGCAATTAAATTTTTCTAACAAATAGCCATGATTTTCTGCATCTCCAAATACGTTTCAAGTCTTAAGTGTAAATTAAGCACTCTTTCAGATAAATGGGGAGGGTTTCACATCTGTGAATTATAGAGCCGCATCTCTCTATTTATGTAAAGTTAACATAACACGAAGCATCACATTGTGCTATGAAAGTCCAGCTTCAGCATTGATATGCAAAACAGGTTCCATTCAGCCAGCTTTTAATCTGTAATAAAGCTCACCAACAATTGTAGCAACTTTTTTTTTTTATCAAACCTGGACAAATTATTTTAATATTTTTAATCAACATATAGCAGAAACAACAAAACAGGCAAAAAGTTCAAACTCAGGATCGCTCTGGCATAAAGACAGTATTCTGTGTCCAAATGTTCAATCACAGGACTATAGTGATAATTAATGGTCTCCTTAGGAGTTTATAATTTGGCTGAACATATAAGCTAATTAAGGCGTTTACAATAAAGCGCATGAAGCAAATATCTTTCCGGACACTGCAGTTCTTTTCAAACATAAGGGTTGCCAAAGTTTCCACCAGCTTAAAAATTGTCCTTCTCTTTAAAGTTTGAATGAAACTGTTTGGTTATTGTATTGCCTTCTTGTCAAAATTTGCCTTTAAATTTTACAATAGGGAAAAATATGTTACAATGGCAGAAATTATTAGCTTTTATGCCACTTTGACTGGATCTATTTCTAAAAATCCACTGTAAAACTAATAAACATTTGTCAACAATCACATAGCTGCTCAAGAAATATGACAATATTGTCTGAAAAATAAGTATGCTTAACTACACATTCTTAGGCAAAAAAGTTGTGCGTTTTTATTCTTCTGTTTTTTTTATATTTTTGCCGCATGCCACAGTATTTTAATTTGCTGGTGTTGATTGTTTCTTTTTCATCTAAAGAGTACTCAGATTAGTTTAACAATATGATCAGATTGGTGACACAAATACATGACCATAAAAGAGTAGTTTTAGAGCTAAAATTCAAAGATAATTAATAATCTCACCAAGAAAAGTCTTGGTTTCAAAACATCCAAATGTCATGATGGGATTATTTACAAACCCACATGCAGAACACAGTGTGAAGCCTGGGGGGTTTGCTGAGGGTGTTCGAGGTCCTTGAAGATGAAGTGCGATGGAGGGCGGACAGATAGGTTAAGGTAAACAGGAATTAGAGGAGCTGCACGACGGCCAGGCGGAGAATCCAGGCGGGACTTTCAAGCACACGGAGGTGAAGCGTTCACGGCCAGTCGGAGAATCCAGGGGGAGCTTGAAAACTGACGGAGGTGGTGAGTTCGGGAATTCGGGCAACCAGTGGGTTCGTTCCACAGTGTCACGAGGATGGTTTTATCCAGAAAACCAGGTAGATCGCCACAAGAAGGATCCAGGGCGTCTCCAGGTAAAACTGTTAGTGGCTAACACTCAGGCGTCGAAGTACTGGCCCTCAGCTGCTCTTGTACTCACTGCTTGATGAACAGATAGGATTCAGGTGTGCAGGACGACAGCACACAACTCCGGGAAAGGTGAGTCCGGTGCTATCTGGTGGCTGAATGGTGAGTGGCGACAGCAGAGAACGGTCGTCACCTGGCGGCCTAGTTGAACAGGAGGGGAGCAAGGAGCGGTGATCCAAGATGAGGGAAGGATCTAAAATAAAGGAACCAGGGACCCAGGAGTGATCCTCCGGGCAGTAGCCCTCCCAATCGACGAGGTACTGGCAGCCACGACCCCGCCGTCGGGAGTCCACGATCCGGCGGACAGAGTAGGCCGGATGGCCATCAACATCACGGGCTGGAGGAGGGGGCTCCGGAGGAGGGTACAGCGTACTGGTCAGGACGGGCTTAATTCGAGATACATGGAAGGTGGGATGAATGCGAAGGGAGGCTGGAAGGCAGAGACGGACAGCAAAGGGATTGATAATAGCTTCGATCTCGAAAGGACCGATAAACCGGGGAGAAAGCTTCTTGGAGATGGACTTCAGGGGAATGTCACGGGACGACAACCAAACCTTCTGGCCAGGAGTGTAGGTGGGAGCTGGGATCCGTTTTCGATCAGCCTGACACTTGTTTAGCTCGGCCGTACTGTTGAGGTTGCAAATGGTGGTTCTCCAAATGTTCTGGCAACGGCTGATGTGGTGGCGAACCGAGGTCACAGAGATGTTGGCCTCTTCGGACGGGAGTAGCGGGGGTTGATAACCTAAGGAAGCTTCGAGTGGAGAAATGTGGCTATTGTGGGCATACTCGACCCAAGGGAGGAAATGACACCAATCAGATGGGTTTGAGGAGGTAAAACAGCGGAGTGTGGTTTCAAGATCTTGGTTTCGTCTCTTGGTTTGGCCATTTGTCTGAGGACAAACCAGAAGTCAGTGAAACCTTCGCATGAAGTGCGGTACAGAAACATTTCCAAACCTGAGATATAAATTGGGGTCCCCTGTCGAACAGGATTTCCAACGGGATTCCATGATGGCGAAACACGTGTTTGATCAGTAGTTGTGCGGTCTGAAAGGCTGTGGGCAATCTTCGGAGAGGAACGAAGTGACAGGCGTTAGAAAAACGATTCACAATCGTAAAAATGGTGGTCGTGCCATTGGACGGTGGCAAACCAGTGTCAAAGTCAACGGAAATGTGGGACCATGGGCGTTTGGGTATGGGAAGAGGCTGAAGGAGACCGGACGGGGGTTGATGGGATGATTCATTTCTTGAACAGATCGTGCAGGCTAGGACGTACTTCTTTACGTCCTTGTGAACAGAGGGTCACCAGAATTTACGGTTAACAAGAGCAATGGTTCGACTGATACCTGGATGACCTGAGAACTTGGAAGCGTGGATCCACTGCAGGAAACGGGCTCAAACGGAGGTAGGTCCTGTTAGCTGGGCACGAGTCAGGGGCTTGTTCGGACAGTTGAGCCTGCTTTATTAGATCCTCTATCTCCCAGGTAACTGCGGCCACAGTGCAGCTTAGGGGAAGGATAGTGGCTGCAACTCTCTCAGAGTCGTCAGGTGAATGCAGAGGGGACAGGGCATCTGGCTTTATGTTACGGGACCCTGGACGGTAGGAAATGGAGAGGTTAAATCTGGAGAATAACAATGACCAACGTGACTGACGGGGTTTAGCCTCTTCGCTGATTGTAGGTACGACAGGTTTTTATGGTCTGTCCAGACTAGTACCGGTAGGAAGGTGCCAGACTAGGTACTCATAGTGACCGATTGGAGTCTTAAATGCTTTCTCCTATTCATTGCCTTTGCGAATGCGGAGTAGATGATATGCATTTCTTAAATCAAGCTTGGAAAAAATAGTGGCACCATGAACTGGTTCGAAGGCTGAAGATAACAAAGGCAGGGGGTACTTATTTTTAACTGTAATGTTATTAGGCCCACAATAATCAATACAGGGTCTTAGTGAACCATCTTTCTTACCCAAAAAAAGAAACCCGCCCCCAGGGGAGAAGAGGATGGGTGGATTATGCCGGCAGCCTGAGAATCCTTGATGTATTTTTCCATAGTCTCCCGCTCTGGTCGGGAGATGTTGTAAAGACGGCTAGTGGGTAAAGGTGCACCGGGTAGAAGATCTATGGAACAATCATACGGACAATTAGGAGGTAATGAGAGTGCCATGGACGACAGCACACAACTCCGGGAAAAGTGAGTCTGACGCTATCTGGTGGCTGAATGGTGAGTGGCGACAGCAGAGAACAAACAGCATAGGACCCCGAAACAAAACACCAAATCCCCCATGGGTGCGATTCACATGGGTGGATTCATCCACAAAATCCATCATTTGAACTCAAAGCGCTGCTTTCACACATTTGGAACAGCAGCTGACAATTTTTGTTTTTTGCAAAACTATTCCGTACATTAAAGCGTCGCTTCAAGGTGAATGTGCTTCCTCAGAGACATTATCAGAATCTTTTGCTACCTGATACAGATTTTAAAACAGGTAAGTACGCAGTTTTTGACAGGTTCCTAAAATACCATGACAGCATAAATTGGCTGTTATCTTCATGCCCACACAAAAATACACGTGCCGTGTCTTATTAGCTTTGAAACAACAGCAAAAAAAAAAGCAGTGCTACCCTGCTGTATGTACTGGGTTTGCAACGTGTTATATACTTATCAGCTCCCAAGCAATGGACAGTCAGCAAATCAGTGCCCAGTAGCTGCTGCAGGAAGGTGCCTGAAGCAGCAGATGTACTGTCATTCCTCTAAGCTCCTCTCTTCTAAAGGTTTTGATTATTTCCACTTTTGCCTGCGGAAGAAAGGAAAGGTCTTTTCTCATATGCCATCTGGTTGTAGACTAACACCTGCCTGTCCTCCTCAGCCTTTCTCCAGTAATTTATGGCTCCTTGCTTTAGATAATCTCTATTACGCCTTCTTTTAGCCCATCAGACCCAATATCTTACAGAAGACACCAAATCTTTACATTAACAAATCTGAATGCATTTTATTAGGATTTGCTGTGTACACCATAACATTTTGACAAAACACAACTCTTCCCATAAAATGCTTCATTTGTTATGTGATATAAACAACTCAAACTTTTTTTTTTTACTTTGAGAAGTCAAGTCCCATTATACCATTTCTCACTGAAGGGCATGGATCAGCTAAAACCTTTGAGATTTCATGTTTTGTTTCTGTAGCTGCACTGAAGAAAAGGTCACGATTTTTAGCCAGATCTGAAATGTTTTAAGAACTATTTAAGCACGGTTAACGTGAAGCGCTGTGACAGTCCTTGGCAACATTAGTTTATCAGAAAACAATTTCATGATTGAATGCTCTATGGAACAAGGGAAATCACTAAACAATAAAATCTATAAGACTATGAATCTTCATCAACCATTTTGTGTGTTTTGAAAGAAAGTCCTTGCATATTTTCTTTGCCATGGGTTCTATTATTTGATTCATTCTCCCAGTGAGATATCCATAATTATCTGTGTCCCTCTGCTCTTCATGCTGTGTTGTTGTGATGGGGCTGTGCAAAAAGAAGGTAATCTTTTACGAAAGACAGTAAATTTTAAACGGGATATTTCTCTGTTTTTCTCTAAATAGCATTCAGCTCGACAGGTACTAAAAGTACAAATATTTATTTAATAACTTGTCTCAATATGTTAATCACTAAGAACCGTGGAAAGTGTGATGACTATTCTCCTAAAAAGTCAAGTCTTTAAATGAGGAGGCAAAATCAAATTAGGCAGGGATCTCTTCAGAATTGTAATCTTTTCCATCGTATAAATAGAGTTGCTGTGAATTTACTGTCTGAATAAACAGCATATTGTTTGTTTTGTGTTCTACATTTGGCATAATAACATTGTTTCAACATGCCAGATTTGCCTACTGTGAGATCCGATGAGTAGCTCCTAATCCTTTCTGGTTTTACACTTTTTTAAACATATGGTTACATAAGGTTACATTCGTAAGTGTTAAAAATACGTGTGATTTATTTTAGATAAAACATTGCCAGTGGAATCCTTCATATCCATAAAATACTTTAGCCTGCTGCAGTTGAATTTTTTTTTTTTTACTAAAAGGTTATTAAAATGGTTTTCCATTAGTTTATAATGCATAAATTGTTGAATGGTTGAACATGGAATCCCAATGCAGATAGACCACAGACTGATTCAAATACAGGACCTTCTGCTGCAAAAACAATACTACAGACTGCACCACCCTGCAACCCCCTAAATGCTCCTATTTATCCTATTATACAGGCCCTATTATACCTGAATTATGCATTGCTCAGAAATAATTGGCTTAGGAGACCGAATAACATTCCTCTGAAAGTAGCCAAGCACTGAAATGAAAACGATTTAAAATGAATTGAACTTCCAAACATAAATGTATCAATTTACAAAAAAACTTGAAGAAAAGCTGAAGGAACGTTGTTGAGGAGTGAAAAATAAAACTCTAGAACAAGTATCTGGCTTTACTAAAACAAAATATGAAGAAACCAGGACTGTCTTAATACTTTGGAATATTATTACCAAGGCGACTAAACAATATCTCATATATGTTGGTCATCTTCAGTGGCTAAAAGGTCTGCATCTACAGTAGCTGTTGGTTGGGCTTTGTTAAGTAAGTCACACAAACAAATGCATCTATAGTTGTTCTTGGAAGAAAAAAACTCCACATTTTGACACATCGCATGAACACACCTTAATGTTGATTTCCCATACAAAATAGTGCTTAATTCTGATGTGGAAGGAAAAAAATAGATAGTTTTTAAGTCATTTCAGTCATTTTTTAACCAGCTTTGGCTGTAGCTGTCGGTTGTCCTGGGTGCCTCTATGTTTCTCTGTGATGAATAATGAAAATAAACCCAGTTTAGCTAAACTATGAGCATTACATTTTCATCCCTTACTGTTAATTATTGCCCTTACCACTGTCTCACAAACATGGTGCAGAAATAGATAAGACCTCTTGAAATACAAAATGTTTCTTTGCACAATCTTCTTTGTTTGATGGTTGTAAAGGTTAACAACGGACAACATAAGAAAAAGGATAATTATCAGTGCGCCTCTTTTCATTTTCTAGGAAAAACACATGAGCTTTCAAAATGTAATACTTGTAATTAGAATTTGTTCTGTCCTAAGAAAATAAAACCTTTGAAGATTGTTTCAAAGAACAAACTTTTCTTCATTTCATGTACCTTCTCTGTTTATTTCAATTTGATTTGAAATTTAGGGAACAATTCAGAAACTCAAAATAAGCATTGTGACCCAAAAAACTACAAGAAACCTAAAAAACAAAACAAATAGCACCTCTTGAAATGCTTTATTGGTTGCATAAATGCCTTCTGACATCTCCATAAAGCTCTGCAGTGGGTTGTTAAATGAGCTGACAAACAAGAGGCTCCAGGTTATAGATTTACATGAGAACCAATGCTGGAACAAGCAAACGGTGGAACAAGATAGGCCTGTCGGTTAAAAGAGAAAGCTTAGCCTTCACAGAACCATCCACTTGTGTCAGCTGCTTTTTCTCTGTAACAACAGAGAGTCGATGTTGAAGCTATCCAGCTGAGGAGAGGTAGCAGCATTCACTCAGTGAGTGGATTGCTTCTGTTTACATTGTCAATGGTGGAGACATGCCCTGCTGCCGCGTATCTCTCTTATCCAGACTGCTCTGCACTGACACATAACAGTTCACATGTGAGCTGCTTGGTACACTGCCTTACAGCCACAATCCCATTTCAAGCTCCATGCTTTATCACCTAGATGACCTACAATTTATCTCGCCTCAATGCAAGCTGCTGTGGGATGAAAAAAAACCGCCAAAAGTCTTTGTGTGTGTCTGTTCACCATCTTTCTAATGACTTCCTGAGATGCAGCATTGCTCCTTTTCCTGGCTCTGCACCATAGGATATGGATGATAAGTGTGAATTTCTTCTTGATCAAACAGCAAGTCAATTCAGACCCAGTGCATAAGCCCCTGAAAAGGCACAACTAACAGGAGGAGACCTGGGATCTTAAACTTTTGTTTGGTTTATGAAGCAGAGGAATGAACCTGTAGATATACACTGCACTGTTATTAGATTAGTCTTATTTTTGACTACATTTGTTAAATTACTAACTACACATACTATTCTGTGCAATTATTGTACACGTACGCAGGAAACAGGCAATGAACAAGAAGAAGGGATCAAGATAAGGCAAGTTAACATGAGTTGGATATCTGGAGGCTGTGAGGCTTAAAATAATCCGACTGGGGAATTCTGGCTGTAAGGAACCGTCATAGGGGAAGCTTTAATGAGACCCAAAAAAACAAGCACAGATGAACAGGGTGAGCATAACTAGTGTCTGAGCAAACAGCGGACTAAGAAATAGCCAGGCTTCAGGTTGCAACACTACAAATGGCCTAGTGAGCGTTATTGATCCAGCCACATCCCCATCCATCTGGTCTATCAAGAGTCATTCTTAATTTATCAATCCATTTAAAGTTCATATATTTCTAGTCCCAGTATTCAGTTTAGGTTTGCTGTTCAGCGGTGGTCAGGTTTCAGCTTTGCTGGTATAGGCCATGTCTTTGAACATGTTGTCCTTCTGGGTACTCCAGGTAGCGGACTGTTAAGGTGAGTTTTTCCTCTCCACTGTCGCTACATCCATGCTCAGTATGAGGTATTGCTGTAAAGTCAATGAAAACACAAACTATTGTATCGGTGTGCTAATCCAGGAGGAGTGAATGCTGCAGGTCAACGACTTGATACAATGTGACTGGTTTCCTTAGATTGAAAACTGTTTTTGAACTCATTTGTTTATGATGTAGTTATGTATGAATGGATGGATGTTTTTGTGATGTGCCTTGAGAAGACATGTTGAAAATTGGGACTGTATATATGAAGATGTATTTCTCTCAAAAAAAAAAACCTTCCTAATAATTATGCGCTCCTCTATATAGGGTGTAGACTTCCACACCCTCCTTTATAACGCAGATAAACATCTCCCACTATGTTTATCCATTCTGGAGCTAGAAAACATGCCTAAAAGATGATTATAAGGTCAAGATAATCGCTTGCCTAATAATTGTGCACACAGTGTATAGTTCTGTGAACACTAACTCCCTGAACGCCTCTACAAACTGCCACTTATGACTCAAGAGCTGACTGACTGGAGAAGAAATCAGCTATTGGCAAGTAGCTATAAGAAGCTTCTTAGCAACAAATCAATGGATTCTTGCTTATTGTATTCTGCTGGTACACTCACGCACATAGCTCTCAAAAAAACACACAAACATAGCCTAACAAAGCAGCAAAGCTTTGTTATCAGATGTAGATCTTCTTCATTCACATTTCTGTAGTTCTCCACAGGAGCTGATGTCTGAGCTGGTAATGGAATGAGCAGCATTCTGAAAATACATAAAAATGTAACTTGTATGCACTATATAAGTTCACATTACAGAATCATGATAGAGATGGGAATATAAATAAAGCATGAGAGTGGGTGTATATGTTTGCCTTCAAGCATAACCAATCAAATCTTTGGTCTGCAGCTCAAGATCTATCTTCGTTGTTTTGCATTTTTGTTTCGCAGTTTGAATATAGTATTTTTTTATCTCTGAGACCTTCTTTGCCACAAAAACAAAAGCTGTGAGTTACATCTTTCATTCCATATAATGATTTATTTGTAACACTTCCCTCTGTATAATGTATAAATCCTTAGGAAAGAAATAGGTTTCTTGAAAAAGCCAATAAAAGGAATTCAAACTTCACTAAACTATAATAAAAATACAATAATATAAACAAATGTTATGGACCAGTTTCTACGTGTGGCAATAAAATGTAGTCAAATCTTCATAATGTTTTACCTGGAATTACCAAGATGGAATTTATTGAGATAGAAATCGTGTTTAAATATATTTCCTTGATAAATTTGAAATCAGAGGATGTGATTCCTGGAGGCTAAAAATTAAAAATCCTTATTAGGATGAACTCCTAACCTGGGTCAAAAATGTAGATTTTGATGTGAGACGAAGACTGAAGGCTTTGACTTTGTTCCAAAACGTAATTTACGTAATTTTACTATTCTAAATTTAATACAATTTTCCTTTGAAAGAGTTTGACTTTTATTCAAACTTTTCTAAAGATCTACAGTCAGTAGCTTTATAAGGTCTTTTGTGAAATATTATTCAGCCCTATCTACAACAGGATATTGTAGAGGATGTGCAAACAAGAGAGGTGGAAGATAACTAAGTCCTTTAGAAATGAACAAATCAACCTGACACAATCAAAAAGAGGATTTTTTTAATCTCCTTGAGAACTAAAATACTGTTTTCTTTGGAATTAAAAGAAAACATTTTGATTTAGATTTCTTAACAAGAACTAAAACTTGATTCCAACAAATTTGGACCTTGTTAGTCATGCCTGTTAATGTTTAGTTATGAACAGGAGGCTGTGTGATTTGGTGCCCTCGTAGTGATGTTCAGGGGATCAGTCTGTGAATCGGAAAGTGAACCTCTACTTTATTGGTGTCTTGTTCACCTCTAGGTTGGAGGGAGGGATGAAAAGATGGGGATTTGTCTGCAGAAATACGGAAGCTGAGCTAGTGTGTTGTGGTGAAGATAGAGCTAACCCTAACACAAAAAGAAAGCTCTCAATTTACCATTGTCCGTAATATTCCAACTGTTATGGTCATAACATCTAAACATGATTTAGAAGCATGGTGGCCCTGACAAGCCACTGCAGGGAGCCCTGCAGAAGCACACAGCAGACCTCCTGCTTCTCTTGATCAAAAGTTCATTGGTGTGGTCCAGGAATCTAATAACAACGCCTACTGGGAACTTCGCTTTGCAAGGAATCCCTCTGGAAGAAAACCCTGTTACAGACCTAGGGCTAAGAATGCAACAGACGTGTTAATAATTGAGTCCAGTTCTAGATATGTGCAAAACAATAATGCATGCTCAAAAGCACTTTATGTCAGTTCTTGGACCACTGTAATAGTATTTATGCCATCAGACACTCTTTGGTCCATTTTGTGCTTTATACAATCTGGATATTATCTTTTCTTTCAGCTTTTCAATTACTATTTTTTTCAGTCCTCTAAAACTATTTTTGCCATTTCTTTCTCAAACATGTTCGAGAAAATAAAAGTTTGTTTGGAGTTTTCATGAAAAAAATAAATACATAGAAACAAACTGCCCTCTAAAAGACCTTTAAAAAAATTGCTTCTTTGCTCAATTTTTTAAAAAGATTGGAAGTATCTCAGGTAAGTCTCTTCTTTAAAACTAAATAAATATGGATTAGGGCTGCTTTAAAAATTCTGTCTGATTATTTGAAGGAGAGTGTGACAGATTTAGCAATGGAGTATTAGCTGGTCCCTAATTACAGTGAAGTGCAATTTAAAATATCTATCTAAGAAATTTATGTCAGTACTTGTCAAAATATTGTTATTCTTAAGATAAGCATAATTTAAAAAAAAGAAATCCAACATTTGGATTAAGAATCTGTCAATATTAGTTTGTTTGGTTTTTTGTTGTTGTTTTTTTGCAGCTTCTAGAAATGATAACAGCTCAAGTAAAAACTATATCCTTGTAAAAATTCTTCTGTATTCCAGTTTATCCATATCCAAATCCACCCTTATCCGCATTTTAATTGTAATCTCCTGTTAACCTAACAAGAAGCTTTAAAGATTTACTGTTTCGAGTAAAATTGTCTCATCTGTTTTCCCCATTTTAATGAAAACTGCTGAAACCCAACTATGATTAGGAGTAACTTTTTTTTATCCTCATGTAGATTTGTTTCTATTTTTTTTAGTATACTCAAAAAATAAATAAATAAACAATACAAGCAACAATATATTTGTCTTTGGAAAAATAGATAATATAATACATGGGAAAGGGTGACAGGAGAAAATCCTCATGATCACAATTCGCTATAATTGGATCCATATATGTAAGACGGTTTAATAATGCCGTCACAATAAACTGGACTCTGTGAAATGTATAAAAGCTTTGTTTATCCTGGACATTCTGAACGACCTTTAAAAACAGATCCAACCCCGTGTTGATGTATTTTATTCCCCTCACTTCTTTCTCAGGCTCATCCATCTCTCCGGCTGCCCGGCCCTGCAGCACTCTCATCGATTGATTCATTCATCTGTTCATCTTTTACAGAAGCTGCCACACTTTGATTTGCTGTTTACGAAGTTTCTGCACAGTCAACTAAACAACTGTTTGGATTGCATATTTAGAAACTATCCGACTGCTAAATTTCACAGCGTGGTAAGAAAACTTCTTCATTGTTCTAGTTATTCTATCTAAATGTGTTGCAAAGATCTTATTTTCATAATATTCCCCCCCTTGTCCTGTTCAGCATCATGGCTAGTAGAATGCATTTCTGGCTGCCATAGTTGTGTTTTTTTTACAATAGTTAAAAACTGCTAGCTCCATATATTTAGAATCATCTGTTTTTTTTGCCCCACAAAGGAAGAAGCTATTAAATTACAACCGTTTGTTCTGCTGTCAGTCATGCAGTGTGGTGGCAGCTACCTCATTGGCAAGCATTCTCTAAACGGTTTCCTGCTTTGTCATGAGAGAATAGGGTGGGAAATACATTGATGGATTTCTTTCTGCCTTCATGTTAATGTATTCTGAGGTGTTATGGTACTTTGCTGCTCCTCGTTGCTCCTCCCCTCCCCATCCTCTCTGTTTCTCCTCATCACTTTCCAATATATTGCTCCATCTGCAAAGACAAATAAAACCAGGGAGACTCTGCTGTGCTCTTGTTGCCAAATTCACAACCAGTGTGGATGGGGTTCACAGTAGGATTATGTCATGATTGCCCAAAACTATCAAAGCCTGCAGATTGAAGTGGTTCATCATCATAACTTTGAAAGACCTTCATTCGCAGAGAGAGAGGAGTCAAGAGGCCCTCTGTGTCATGACTGTGCAGACAGCAACCCCTGTTGATCATGCAGGGAAATAAACAAGTATGTTATAAATAAAAAAAACATAAACCACATGCACTAAAAATATAACAAGTCGATGGTTACGAAATTATATATTACTTGTAGTTTACTAATAACAGCTGGTCTTTGTTCATGATTTAGATAAACATAATAAGTCAGGAGTACCTGGAAGGATTTCTAATCTGCTGCTGTATAGAATTTTATTTTATTTGCTCACATGTCATTATTGTCTTTTATAGTCAGCTTTCAGAAAGATATAACAATATTAGGATCCCTGTATAAATTTATAAAAGGTCTTAGAATACAATGAATTCATCTTTTAGTTCAGTAACGTTATTGCACAATAAATAGAGAGGAAAGGTCAGGCCTCTAATTTGATAAATTACTTTTGATTTCATTAAAAAAGTAACTAGGAATACAGTTATTAATTAATCAATAACTCAGTTCAGACTGAAAAAACGTGGTTTTGGATACAAGTAGCAAAATCTAATTTCCTCTCACTTAGAGATAGGGTGAGAAGTTTGGGTATCTGGGAGGAGCCCAGAGTGGAGCTACTACTCCTCCACATCAAAAGGGTCTGGTTGAGCGGCTCAGGGGTCTGCTTTGGACACATCCCAAATTAGGTTTTCCGGGCACATTCCACCGGGAAGACACTCAGGGGAGAAGTGAGGACACGCTGGAGGGCCAATGTCTCTCGGCAGGCTTGGGAACGTTTTAAATTTCCTTCAGAGGAGCTGGTCTAAGTGGTAGGGGAAAGGGAAGTCTGAGCTGGATGGATGGATGGATGGATGGATGGATGGATGGATGGATGGATGGATGGATGGATGGATGGATGGATAGTAATTCAGTCATTAAATTCTTCACTGGCTGCCTACATTTTGTATTATTTATTTAAGGTTTAACGGAAAGATGCGAGTAATTACTTTAAAATCACCTACTACAATGAATTAACACATTTTGTTTTTAAATCTCTCATTCTTAAAGAGAAACCAACAATAAATATAAGATAAGCTGGCTAAAATGCCGGCTAATAACTAACCTCCTAATTTACAAACTGCAATCATAGTTTATCCTTTCATTTCAATATTTATTTATTTTTTCACTACACTAAAAGGGAGCCTCAGTTAAATACTTTTTCAAATAGTAACAAACAGCTTTACAATTTAATAACGGTGTTAATTTCTATTTCCATATGTGTGTGTTTATGCACACATGTATGTACTTGTTTATTTATTATGCCTTTTTCATAAATAACTATATAATACATATTTTATATTTCCAGAGTGGTATTTTATTGATGTCGGGCAAAGGTCTTTAAAATCTTCACATTTCCATTCCTTTTATTTTCATGAACTCCCACTTTGCCTGCAGCTTTTATTTTGAAGAGCCTGAGTGGGCTCTGTCGCTTCCGTTTCTTTTGGTGCGGTAACAGTGAATTGTTGCTTCTTCTTGGAAATAAATAATAATAATGTCTATTGAAGTGGAATCTGCAGAGTAAGTACTCTACGAAGTCATATTAAACTCCCATTTGTTTTATGTGGTGTGATAAATAAACGTTAATTAAAGATATTCAACCTCAGGCCTGTCTCATCCTCAGCTGCTAAACACGCTAGCGCCCACAGCTAGCATGCTAACTATTGCAACCGCTTTAAATGTATATCCTGCTTTTTAGCATGCCTAAATTCAATTCTGTTTGTTTAACTACAGTGCATGAATTGGTTTTAAAATACTCCCTCATATTTATATTATCTTATTGACAGAAATAAAATAAATGGTAAAAGTATAAAGCTAACATTAGCTTCGATTAACGTTCCGCATATGTAGCATTTGCTCGGTTTGGCCTGGATATGTAGATATTTTGTTTAATATAAACTGCCTTTACTTTAAACAGGGTTGAAATGAATTCATGTTGGTTAATAAATTAAACTTACATTTCATTTGTTTATTTGTGTAAATATATGAATATACAACGATAGTTTAGAGGTGTGTTTACATCATGTTGCATTGAGCATGTTACTATAATCTAAAGAGATTTAATGTGAGCTATCAGACCATGATCTTGTGTATAACCTACTCAAATACGACTTCTAAAGAGTTTTAAATATATATCAAGATACTCTTTATTCTTCAATTACCATTACACGTTTTGAAGTGTTATGCTCCAGGATCACAAAGGATTGCTGAATTTCGAAATTGCTTTTAGATGGTTTAATGAAATGTTCAGTAAATTATTGATTTTTCTCCCTTTTGTTATTGATAAAAATATGAGTCATGCAGTTGGTTTGTAACAGCCATGTTGTTCCATCAAAACATCCCAATTTTTTTATTTTCAAACTCAATAACAGGAACTTCAATCTTACAACAATAAGACATTCAATTTGTTTTTTTGTTTTTTAACGCAATATACGGAAATCCGGTGTCCCACGTTTTGACCAACTGTTCTATAAATTCAGTGTTAATATATAAAACACTATCTCAGTCGGAAGAAAATCCTATTTTTGCTCTAGCTTCACCATCTCGACCGTTAATTTGACGAGTCCTTACTTTCGTGCAGCCGAGTGTCTGCACTTTATCAATGGTATCATTTCTGTTTTTCCCCAGCGTGGTCCGTCTGATTATGCAGTATTTGAAGGAAAACAATCTGCACCGAACCCTGGCTACGCTGCAGGAGGAGACAACCGTGTCTCTAAATACAGTGGACAGCATAGAAAGCTTTGTGGCGGAAATTAACAGTGGCCACTGGGACACCGTCCTGCAAGCCATCCAGTCTCTCAAGCTACCAGATAAGACCTTGATTGATCTTTATGAACAGGTGAGTTTTGGATTAGTTGTTTTGGTCACATAAACACTCCCACTAATCTCAAATATCCATGTAAAAGTTTTGAAATGTATATTTGTGTTTGATTTTATTTCTTGCTCAGTTACATATATTACAGATAAGTTTTACTGCACTAGCCTGAAGTCCTAACTAATATATTATGCTAGACGTATGTCTTAAAGAAACTTACAAAGTGGGATTTCCGTTTCCTGACCAGGTTGTGTTGGAGCTTATTGAGCTGAGAGAGCTCGGAGCCGCCCGTTCACTCCTCAGACAGACTGATCCCATGATCATGCTGAAACAGACTCAGCCAGAGAGATATATCCACCTGGAGAACCTGCTGGCTCGCTCCTACTTCGATCCAAGAGAGGTGGGTCCAAAGCACAAAAGCATCAAGATGCAGAATTGCATTTTTATCCTTGTTATATTGGTCTGTAAATCCTAGGGGTTGTTTTTAGTGTTGCAAACATGTTTTTGCTATTTTGTTTGTGCTGCTTTTTCCCTTTCATTGCCTAACTGACAATATATGCTCATATTCACCTCTATCCATTGTACTGCACATCTGTTCAGAGAGCTATCTATCCCTCCCCGTATTTGTTGGTTCCTTTATCCATCACTAAATTCTCTTATTACTTCAATGTAATAATTTGGCAAAAATCTTACCATGCATTTTGACGATCTCTGCATCTATCTATCTGTCTGTATATTCTTTCTTGCAGTCTCTTGCATTTATATATATATATATATATATATATATATATATATATATATATATATATATATATATATATATACATTTAGCCACAAAATAAATGAGGGATCAAAGAATTAATCAGTAATTTCTAGCCTATTCTGTGTAGGCTTACCCAGATGGAAGCAGTAAAGAGAAGCGACGTGCAGCCATTGCTCAGGCCCTGGCAGGAGAGGTCAGCGTGGTGCCACCCTCCCGTCTCATGGCTCTCCTGGGACAGGTCAGTTACCTTAATACCCGCAGATTCCTTGGGAAACATGCCTACGAAGAGGCTCATATACACAAATTGTTTCTTTTATCCTAACCTGTCACATTTTTATCCATCTACAGTCTCTAAAGTGGCAGCAGCATCAAGGTCTCCTGCCACCTGGTATGACTATTGACTTGTTCAGGGGTAAAGCGGCTGTGAAAGATGTAGAGGAGGAGCGCTTCCCCACTCAGTTGAGCAGACATATAAAGGTACTCACAGTGTTTAAAACCCAACCTGCAGAATGAGTTGTTTTCCCTCTCGCTATTCTAAACCCTTTAAGATGTGTTGTAAATCTTCTTTTTTTCCTCAACAGTTTGGACAAAAATCGCATGTGGAGTGCTCTAGATTCTCCCCTGATGGTCAGTATCTGGTCACTGGTTCTGTAGATGGATTCATCGAAGTGTGGAACTTTACAACTGGAAAAATCAGAAAGGTACAGTACTCTTCAGATTTATGATTTATATTAACTAAATATGTATTTATGTATGTGTTCTTTAGAATTAATCTTTTGATGAGCCAAAATGTGCCTGTTCTCCCAGGATCTGAAATACCAAGCTCAAGATAACTTCATGATGATGGAAGATGCTGTGCTGTGTATGTGCTTCAGTCGAGACACAGAGATGTTAACAACTGGAGCCCAGGATGGAAAGATAAAGGTCACTCATCATTTATATGTTTCATTCTGTGGTTTACACAAAAAAAAAAGAATTAGACGTAGCTGTAGAACAATCTTCTGTCTGTCTTGATAAAACCTGACGCTTCACACTTGTATTGTAGGTGTGGAAGATCCAGAGCGGTCAATGTCTGAGGAGATTTGAGCGCGCCCACAGCAAAGGAGTAACATGTGTGAGTTTCTGCAAAGACACCAGCCAGCTCCTCAGTGCCTCCTTCGATCAGACCATCAGGTAAACTCTTATTTAAACTTTTCATTCACTGCAAAAAGCAGTTTAACCCCTCAAATGGCTTTGTGACCTGTGTTTTTTTACTTTACTTAGTTTGTTTTTCTCTTTATTTTATTTTATTTTTTACAAGAATCCATGGATTAAAATCGGGTAAATCTCTGAAGGAGTTCCGAGGCCACGCCTCATTCGTCAATGAAGCCACTTTTACCCCAGACGGTCATCACATCATCAGTGCTTCCTCAGATGGAACAGTCAAAGTGAGATATTAAAAAGATTTCTGTTTCTGCATACTGGGGAAAATTTTTACTTAATTTGTTTTTGCAAGTGAATGTGACACAAAAAATCTAGTGTAAAGGGAAAAAAATGGTTTCATGATTGTTTGTTACGTTTCATTCACCCCTCCATCTTTTTTTTCTTTAATTAAACATTTTTAGGTCTGTTTTTATAATAAATGTTGGTGCAATATCTTTATTCACCCATAAATTACACAGGTAAACAATCTTAGCTCTATCACTTCCAATACGCACAAAGGCACAAAATTGATTCTTCTGGGACCGGCTGGTTCTAAATGCCAGCTAATGACGTGTCAACCAGCATCGCACCTAAGTAGTTGCATCAATTTTTTTATGTTATAGATATGCTTTACAAAGGAATCTGAATAGTCTTGTTTTCTGTTGGAATTAAGCTGTGTGTCCACTCCTTGCTGCTCAATTCTAATGATCTCCACCAGATCACGTGACCACTCATTTATCACGGATATGTAGATCCTTCTTTCTGTTAATTGTTTTACCCACCTTTGTGGTTCTTTACCTCGAGTATGAGTAATGTAGAAATCTAATCTGAAGGTAAACTTTTGTGGTTTTAGTTTGAATAAATTAGGTTTAAAGAGCTTTAGTCTCAAAAACTATGGCAGACATTTTGCCACTTGGATCCTAACTTGCATTCTCCAGTCCACCTGCTTCATACTGACATATCTTAGTTTTTTTTAAGGTGTGGAACGTGAAGACCACAGAGTGCACCAGCACTTTCAAGCCTCTGGGTACATCAGCCGGGACAGACATCACAGTAAACAACGTCCTGCTTCTGCCCAAGAACCCGGAGCATTTCGTAGTGTGCAACCGCTCCAATACTGTGGTTATTATGAACATGCAGGGACAAGTCAGTCGGATACATTTATAAGCTTATTAAAATAGTTGTTAGTGGTTTTCATTTATGTTTTAACTTGTGGGAGTTTTTTGTTTTTCTTTTTGGTTGAATACAGATTGTGAGGAGCTTCAGCTCCGGAAAGAGGGAAGGCGGTGACTTTGTGTGCTGTACTCTGTCACCCCGCGGCGAGTGGATCTACTGCGTAGGTGAAGACTTTGTGCTCTACTGCTTCAGCACCGTCACAGGAAAACTGGAGAGAACACTGACGGTACGATGCTGCACGCAAACACAGATCAAAGAGTCCAAAAATATCCCGGCACATCCCCTGCTCCGTTTCTGCCTCAGCATCTGTCAGCCAAATAAAAGGGTGTATCTTGCAGCATTTAACCAGATACTGCTTAATACCTGAGGTTGTACCTTAATGAGGAGTTTTAAAATTAAACATATTATTTATTGAGCACCTAAGAGATTTAAAGAATTTCTCTTCAAAGAGCGTCTCCTATCCAAGCTCTTACCCATACCTCTATACCCCGTCTACTAATTTTTGTTTTAGCATTATCTAACATATTTTTGGGGGATTTTGTTATTTTGAAAGATCTTTTCTGATCTTTTTCAGTAAGTGCTATTGCTAAGGAGTGATGCACGATATATTAGCATTGTCATCACTACTATTTTTTTTTTAAAGAGTATAAAGGTTAGGGAAAGATTAAAATATCTGTAAATGCCATTTTTACACTACAGCTGCAGTATTAATATTGATTATTGGAACCAGCTCACATTTTTTTTATCAATACATCACAACTAATAATGAAACAAGGGAGTTGTTGGAGCTCATCTAATGGAATCAAACTAGACTGGCCAGCCTTTACTCTCCACAATCATCAATAAATCTTGGCGCTTTATTAGAGCTGGCTCAGTCATTGCCATCCCAAATTAGCTTTTATCAAACTGTCTTAATCATTTTTCCTGCTTCTCATCTTGTTGGGGGACAAATGTTCATTTACTGCCACATATGTCCCATCCACCTACAGGTGCCAAGATGCATACTAAACTCAGTTTCACATTACATTGTGCCTTTATAGTGTATACAGAAAGTGGATCCTTTAATTGTCTTTTCAAGTCTTGTACCTTAGTACTCTCATCCTGTTGTCCTTCCATCTATATCAGGTGTTCCCAAGTCCAGTCGTCTGAGCTACAGTCCTGCAACCTTTCAATACATCCCTGTTTCAGTATACCTTAATGAAATAACTTCCTCACCAGCAGTCATTCATCTCTGCAGAGGCTGGGTAAAGAGCAGTTCATTTGATTTAGGTTTGTTGGTGTAGGGGTGCTTCTAGACGTTTCAGGGCGGTGGCTCTGGACTTGAGGTCTGAACTTTGGCACACCTGATCTATATCCCTATGAGTTATGTCCAGGCTAGGCATCCCAAACTGCATGTAAAAGAAGTAATGCCCCACCTGTTCCCTAAATAATTGCACAGTTTAATCACGAGGTAAAAACCCTTACAGTTAACTCAAACCGTCTGTTCAGGTTGAATTAAAGGCAAGTTAACTCTGCCTCGATTACAGTAAAACAAATCTGAAGGGGATGCCTGCACCTAACACATTTACAGCTTCCGTGACCCAATACAAGACAAACAAGCCTGCTTTTAAAGGGGATGGTTTCAAAGAGTAGTATTTAATTGGTATCATTACTTGTACAGTTATATTGTAATAGTAACACAGGTATCATGGCATAATCTTAAATCCATAATGCCCACATCTAGTAGGAACGCTCTTTTGCCTTTGGCCACAATGAGGGTCTGTTCTAAGAGAAAGTCTCTAAATCTGCGATTTCTTCTTCAGGTCCACGAGAAGGACGTGATTGGCATCGCCCACCACCCCCACCAGAACCTGATCGCCACCTACAGCGAGGACGGTCTGCTGAAACTCTGGAGACCTTGAAGCATCCTCAGGAGGGGAAGCTGGACATTCTCATTCTTTTTAATCTTGTTTTTGTTTTTATTTGTTTTTTGGGTTTTTTTTATTTTCCCAAATGTATCTTTCCCAGATTCAGATGTATTTGAAACGCTTAGATGTACAGGAGAACCTTCAGCTTTTTTTTACACTCAAAATAATAAAACTGGCTATAAAACAAGAAAATGTAAAGTTTGTTGTTTTTTTAAGTTGTTTTTGTATTATGAAAAGTTGGCAGTTTATGAAATTGTAATTTAGTCTGTGAGGCTATTTAACAAAGTTAGTTCCCCATTCAAATGAAATCTGCAAACATATGTAACTCTTTCCAGCAGTGGTTGCTCTAATACAATGCGGTTTATAAATATGTCGGCAGAGAAACTTAAAACCTGAAATAAAACTTCCTGTTGGTCTGTGTCCAAACTTTTAAGATATTTGATAAGTTCTTTGTGTCAAGTGTTGATATCTCAGAAAAATGGTGTGCAAATCTCAACATTTTTGTGACATTTTCTTTAGTAAAAATTTCCTGTTTTTCCTGTTAAAGTTTCTTTTGCCGCAGCAACTAAATTAAAATAAGGTTTTGTTCCTTTGGGTTCCCACATTTTTATCTCTCTACTATTAAAGCCATCCAAGTTGAACATTAAGATCGGTTAGTCTGGTGTAATCAAATAAGGTACAGTACTTTGACAAGTATTTAACAAAGTCAGGTGTATTTGAATGTTAAATAGGGTTGTAAAGTTAAAATTCTAAAGAAAAAAGACTAGATTCATTATTTTTCCATATAAAGAAGGCCTGGAATTTAAAACCAAAACAAACTGGCTGACTGATTCTTAATATCAGTTTGTCTGCTGAGAGTGGTGTCAGGTATTGGAGCAAAAGCTTCAAAATAAAAGCCTCATCTTTAATAAGTTGTTTTCTAATAAGTGTAAATGATTTAAATCCAATGCTTTTAAAACCCACTTAATTAGAGCCAAGATCTAAACCCTTCATAGTTTGTTTATGATTTCCTCTCATTTAATGGTAATGAATGGTTTGATGTATAAAAAATACCAAGCTTTTCTTGCTGGACTTCACTAATTATATTCAGTTTATAATCATTTACATCTTTAACAAGGATTTTCACATTTCTTAGACATGTATTTCCCTTGAAAGCAAAACTGGTGCAACAAATCTATCCCTAATATTCGTGTTTTGTGAAAGGAAATAGTTTCCACTGATGGCAGCTTGACTGATTCGCAGAGCTGCAGGTCAGTGAGGTCCAGTGACTGTTCAGTGTGTGAGACGTTTCCACTGGAGAGGCTCAAATATGGCACGATTTCTTCCCATCACCCTCATGTTTTTTTCAGCTTGTGGCTTCTCTGGCCTTGTTTGTGGCCGTTTGACTGATTCCACATTATCTGTCAAACCTCCTGTGGTTTCAGCTGCAGATCTCACCACAGGGAGCCTTTGTTCTGCAGGGGTGTCCAATGCCACAGAGGTTCCCACCACAGGATTCACAACCAGTTACAGAAAGTCAACAGTTGGAACCACTACAGAGCACCCGAGCGGGAGGGAAGGTCAAAAACCAGTGAGGAAGGTTTGGAAAAAGGGAGAAGTAGATGAAGGTCCTTTGGAATATGGTGAGATCTAATCAGGTTTTAAATCAGTCTTTAAATATAAAGTGTGCATGTGTTCATGTCTTTGAAAAATGTCTATTAAATATGCATGCAATTTTTACTAAGATGGAAATGTTATTGCTCAGAATGTGAAAAACATGCATGACTGTGACCACAAACAAAGTTTAGCATACTTATACTCATAAACTAGGATGAATCCAATTTAGACAAACTTAGAACTGAAGATATTGAGGAAGAATTATTGTTAATTTGTTTTTAATACTCCTCAGCCTTGATTAGATTCAACATTAACCAGCTGCAATATGTAAAGCAGGTCTTATTGCATTTCTGTAGTCTGTCTGAGGCATCGGGGGGTGGGAAGATTGCAACTCCATTTCACGAGAGTTCTCAGCTTCGTGTTTTTATGCTGATGAAACCCAGATTGTCTTTGTCATCACAAGGTCTGGGGGGGGGGGAGTAGCACTTTTTGTAACACTCGTTTGGAGTCTGTAGCTAAACATAATGGATCATACTGAGAAACAATTTTCTGATTGAATCAATATGTTCAAAAGCAACATTTCCGAGTTTTTCAATGAGCTTACGATAACTTGCACTCATTACTAACAACAGTTGAAGTGCCCTTTTAAGAGAAACCAGCCCACAGCATCATGATCCCTAAACCAAACTTTCTCCATGTTTTTATTCTTTATTTATAGAACAGCCCAGGGATGCTTTATATTAAGAAAAAAATCTTCATCTTAGTCACATTTGGCCAAAGTTGACGTTATATTTGTGTAATATTTGAAAGGGTGTTTTGTATTAAAATCTATAATGGGGACTGTCTTTTGCCTTTTTTGTTTTTATAGCAAAGAGGTCCACAAGGAGCCTTAAAGTAGCAAAGAAGCTCAAAAATGCCCTGAAGAAACCCAAAGTAATTTCCATGAAGCTAAAGATTACTAAAATACCAAAACTACAAACCAAAAAAGCCTCACGTCAACAGTCAGCTGCCACAAAATCGGTCCAACGTATGTATGTAGAACAAACCTTACATATACAGTATGCCAATCAGACAAGCACAACATTTTAGTGAACATTATGTTTTGCTGCTTTTCTCAAGTGGGTTTTGCTTTGCTGCCAAGTAATATGAAGTCAGAGATAGATTTATTTCTTAAAACTATGTGAAGCTTCTGAGAATGAAACTGACCTGGACTCAAAATGATCAGCAAGCCCACACAAGAAAACTGCAAAAGATTTATGTCCATGAAGGCATATATCATCATCAATATTTAATTCTTGGGTGTGTTCAGGCTTATTTCACATTTGGTTTTATTTAATTTATCAGTCAATTGAGAAAATTGACCCAAAAAAAAAGCAGGCAAGAAAAATGCGCTGCACAAAATGCGCTGAATAGTGATGGAGCTACTTTAGGTACACTTGGTCGTGCATACAAGAATAATCTACTATGACCAGTTTATTTTTAACGCAACCTCCAGAAATTCTGTGTTTGCGTTCATAGAGTGAAGATTGAAATGAGTAGGAGATGTTGATTTTTAAGTGTAGTAGCTTGGAGACCTAACAAACAGGCACCCTAACGACATAATATTGTGAGCCCAATCATTTTGTTAAAGGGAATTACGAACTGAACCCAGACATTTAGTCAATATTTAAACTCAGCTCTCGTTCAGCCCAGTATTATTACTCAGAGCCCCACATAGACCAGAACTCGTGTTTGTTTTTATAGTTGTTGTCCAGAAAACGTCGTATCGCAGACCCAAATAATTATTATGCAGGATACAGTTCTGAAATGTAGTTGACATAATGTTATTGCCAGGACTTTGTCACAGCATTGTCTATAATAAGGTGTCTGTAGTAAAATTTCTCTTAAAGTAACGCATCTCTTACTTTCTAGCTCTCAAAGAAGGCGGACGCGTTTCTCTCTGTCTCCCGACCTTACCCTTATCTATCCTGCTTCTGCCCTGTGTTTGTGTCTTTCATTCTCTTTTGGAGCATCTTTTTACATATCTTCTGAAACCGAAAATAATGGATCTGGTCAGCTGGTCTCTCAACGCAATTGATCAAATTTTCCTGACGGGAAGACAGGGCAAAGGGGAACCCTCGTGTCCAGACGGGACAGCGTTCGCAGGATATACAATGGATTCCTGGATGAAGTGGAAGATTGTGTGTCTGTCGAAAATGTCAGTCGAGGACGTGGAAGATCTATACATG
>JAVLVB010000408.1:330455-378036 GCA_032876305.1 Orestias chungarensis | reverse complement strand
GACAGAAAACAAAGTCTGCCTGGCCCAAACAAATCATTGTTTTCCTGATTCGGCTCCCTGGGGCGACCTTGACGGTCTGCTATCTTCAACTTCTCCTGGATCTATGTAAACAAGCTGCTCCTTCCACTGCAACCCTACCCTCCCCCTGACATCTGTGGATCTGTTTGAACTGAATACACCTATGTTATCATCGAAGGACCGAGCAGCTCACAGCTCACAGACCTACACATACACTCACACACACTGATACCAGCTCTACATACGCCTTCACCCTCATCTGAATCCCAAAGCTCTGTTCTGTTGTGTTACTGTTGCTGTGCAGAGGTTTTTTGGAACTTCAAGCTGTATCCTGTCAAGGATAAAGTGTGAATTGTATTTTTTTCTCCCTCATCTCTCCCTATGTGTCATTTTACCTTGTCCTTAAGGACACGAGGGCGGCGCGCCACAGGTGCAGCGGCTACGGGTCTTCGTCACCCCTGTAATTTCGTTTGTGCTCATGTACCCCATGTGTGTGAATGACAATAAACGATTCCTGATTCCTGATTCCTGATTCCTGATAAACAGAAACAAACAGATTTTCATTTGCAATATTCCTAATAAAAATATGTTTTTGCCCGGAAAAAGAAAAAAGCATGAAATATGATCATATATGCCCTTTAACTAGTGAGTGAGTGTGACTTTTATACTTACTCAGAGCTGATTTGACACATACTGTATATTTTAACTGTTCATTTTTGTTGTTTTTGGACTAAACCTGCTACTTTTAGTTTAACAAGCATTATTCTCGCACGGACATCGTATAACCTGGAAAAACGTGGTGCAAAGTTTACGGCTCCCTTTTATCAAATGTCACCATTTTTGGATGTGATCAGATATTTCTAATAGACTCTATTGGTGTAAACATTAACTGCATTAATGAAAGAAATGATCTTCATGCACAACTGTACTGTGAGACACAAAAGATTAAACACCTCTGAGTTGTTGTGGAAAATAAATCATGCTCTATGTTCCACTATAAATGTGTGAGGGGAAAAGGAGCAATAATTGTTTTACCCACATTTGTTTGCCTTCTAGTATTCAAAAGCTTTTAGTATAAAACAGTTTTTCTGATTTATTTTGGATTTTTCTGCATGTATCAAGTTAATCAGCTGAGTGTAGATCTGCTCCAGGAAAGTACTGACTGAGGATTTTTGTGTTTTCTGCCAAGTTTTCTCCAGCTCGGCTTCAGTAGCTTCGGTAGATATTTGAGGCTTGGCAGGAATCCAGAGGTCAGCAACACCGAACAGTCATCTTTAGTCACGAGAAGCCGAGAAGATCCCACAGGACTGCAGGGCAAGATGGAGACGAGGTTTTAGGCAGTCAGTGACACTTTCTAGCAGATAGGGGATTTCCCTGCCAGAAAAGATTCAGTGTAGCTGCGAAAGATGCTGAGTAGCAGAAATAATAATCAAGAATCTGTTTATTTATATAGCGCCAATTTACAACAGATTTTGTCTCAAGGCACTTTACAAGAAAATCAGTTAAAATTATTGATACATCATTAACAAATCAATTTGAAAAAGTTTCCAATCTAAGGAACCCCAGCAGATTGCATCGAGTCATTGACTTGCAGCATTCACTCCTCTGGAATCAGCAGACCAAAACAATGAATCGTGTTGTCATTGACTTTACAGCAATCACTCATACTGAACATGCATGTAGCTACAGTGGAGAGGAAAAACTCCCCTTTAACAGGAATAAACCTCCAGCAGAACCTGGCTCAGTACAAGCAGCCGTCTGCCACGATCAACTGGGGGTTTGAAGAGACAGAAAACTAAAATAGATGCAGAAGATACTGAAAAAAAAGGTTTATAGCAGCAGTTGTAGAGCGTCACTGGAAGCATCTCAGCCCATGTTGTCCTCCAAAAAGCTAACAGAATGCCAGACCAGGTGGGGCTAATATGGAGACAAGAACACCAAGACACACCCCCCCCTTTTTTTTTGTTTTTTGTTCAATTTTTGAAACATGACAGTGTAAAAATGAAGTTTTTTAAATAAGCTGAATGTTTCCCAAGCATTAGATATTCTAGACAGATGTTCTAGTTCGCATTGTGACTAATATATTTTAGTGTCTATCAACCTGTTTAATGCTGTTTTCCTGTTTCTTGTTAGCCTGATGGAAAGCAGCTTCTTATTAGACTTCCAAGGTCCCGTGGACACAAACCAAGTCCATGTAATTACATCTCCACCACTATCTTTGACGATAGGATTTCGTTGATTAATGCTGAAACATTTTTTATTTTATTCTCATCTCACTAGAAGAGCATATTGTAAATGTCCTGTACTTTCTTTGGGTGCTATTTTATAAACCGACCAAACCTTTTTGTTAGCTTGTGTTTCGTAAAAGGTTTAAAACAGTTAAGTTTGTCAAGTCTGAGTCGCAGATTTTTTTTGTTTTTTTTGTTGCGATTTCATTCCCAGCTCTGGCCCTGGGAATGAGGAGGGATTCAACAGGAAGATTGCCATTGAATAAATGCTGGTATGGTGTGTAATTATAGAAATTTTTTATTTTATTTTATATAACTTGGGGGAGTTGGTTATCATCTCAAAGCTGAAAAAAATATCTAAATTACCAATCCTGGAGGACCTATAGATGGAGGCTACATGGATGCAGATCAGAATCAAATAAGAATGAAGTGGGTTAGAAATGCTTATTATGTCATCCAGAACATGCTACCTTAAAATAACTCGTCTGCTGCCTGGAGGTTAAACTGTTTCCATTTATGACATTTATAAGACTAACAAACAGCAACAGTCTTCATTCATAGGGTTCTTCAGGTTTGGTAAAGGACAACCACTACTGGAGATTCTTCCTGCCTACAGCAACGACAGATGATTCTTGGATGATTCGAGTTACTGCTCCAAAATCCCTGGGATGTCTTTTTGACCTATCAGAGGTCATTGGTCAGGACAATTACGGCCTCTTAGATTTCTGATCTCTGTCTTTGTTGGCATCATGTCAGAAGAACCCTGAACGGTCCAGATGGTGCCCATAGAATTAGTCCCATCTGCTTTTGTTCTGCTGGTGTACTGTTTCTCATTAGGGGAATTGTTATTAATGTGGAGGCAGTGAATTTATGTGTCCTTTTCCAACATTGGAAAATAAGATGTGGTTTAATATGCAATAGCTTTGCCTGATGATTTATTTATGTTCTTCATATTACGCCACATACATCTGTTGAAATAAAAGCGCATGTACTAAACTATTACTAATTGCTCCATCTTCTTTGTTCAAAGGGTCAGAACTGGTTTCTTCCCAGCCTTTTTGCACGTTGCATGCTTTTCAGAAATAATCCCTCGACTCTACGGTATTTACTGTATTTGTTCACGTTCCACAATATATAAACGTGTCAGTGTGTGGATCTCATGATTTATTTAAAGTATAAAACAAATTTTAAAGAAGTTTTCATTTTGGCTCATACCTGAGATTTTTTTTAGTTTGGTCCATGCAGTGATTAATACTAAGAGTGGATATTTACTTGCAGATGTCAAGAGCAAAATCTTTTTGCAAAATTGTAACTTTGTATTAAATGTTTTCCAGTATAAAGTGTAAAAACCAACCCATTAAATCTTAGATTATTTGTGACAAAACCTTTTGGATAGTCCAAACACTATCAGTGCAAAACCAGAGTTCAGTACAACATCCAGTCCCGGGAACATTGCATCCACCCACTGTATACAAGTTCATGTCATGGCATGAACATACGTTTTACATTTAGAAGATGCATGATGATTTGTTTGCTGTGCCAGAATGTCCTCCTCTGGGCCTGGAGTCACTGAGAGTGAAAGACAGTCAGCTGAGGGCTTCGTCGTACAAGCGACGAGGCCTGGGATCTCACCGCGGCCGTCTCAACATCCAAGTACACATCGCACCTTGTTCTACCTATAAATTCAACCTTGTTTTATCATTATTATTATTATTTTATTATTTGTGTTCCTCTTATTAAAGTCAGGAATAGAGGATGGGGATATCTATGATGGGGCCTGGTGTGCTCGATACCAAGACAAGAACCAATGGTTGGAAGTCGACGCCCAAAGGCTGACCCGGTTTATTGGGGTAATTCTTCAGGGACGCAATTCCATCTGGAGGTCAGTGACACATGAAAAAAGAACATGGAGATATTTAAAAATGTCTTTTTACGTGTTGGCCAAATGTAAATTTGAAATACATTTTTCAAATCTCAACAAATACCAAAGCCTTTTATTTTTCCATCATGTTTTGACTCTTTGCAGTTCATTTGTCTGCCACACCTGAAAGCCTCGTCTTTACATATTTGTCTCGCTTTAATGCAGTTGGGATATGGTCCAAACTTTCAAAGTCCAGTTCAGTAACGACTCTGTGCTCTGGAGACCTTGCATGAATGGAACCAAGGAGGCTGTGAGTTGGCATTTTATTATTTCAAAAAGGCTTTTCCACCTTCACCGTTGTCGACGCTGAACCCGCCTCTTTCTGCTGCAGATATTCCAAGGAAATCAAGATACAGAAACCCCCGTCCTTGCGCTTTTTGACACTCCCATTGTGGCACGACACATCCGCATCAACCCACAGACGTGGTATCAGAATGGGACGGAGGGAGATATCTGCCTCAGGGCTGAAGTGTTGGGATGTGAACTTCCTGGTACAAGAAAAGAAAAAGCAGAAAACATTTGTTTCTCTTTCTGTGTGCTTGTGGTAAAGTAGCAGTAAATGTATAGAGAGTTTTGTGTATTTTAAATTTGAGCCTCAAATTTGAGTCTAATTTGTTTGTGGGCTTAGATTGTGGGCCACATAGCGGTTAAGTGGACGGAAATGTGTGATCTTTTACTGCAGTAACAGCTACAACCCTTTTTTACCCTCCTCTATGTCAGTTACTTTACAAGGAGTTCATCTGTTAACATTATTTTTACAGGGTTTCCTCTAGGATTTTCCTCACCTTTCCATCAACACAGACAGGTTTATCTTTCACCACATCAAAACACTTCTACTATTCTTTAATACTAGGATAGTGAGTTCAGGGATTTATGTTATTTTTTTTATTTTCTCCACACAAATGTTGTTTTGCTGTTAGCCATGTTACATTTTTATCTGATCTAATCACAATACTATCCTTTTCTTGGCATGGCATTTAGCAAACTGACCTTACCTCAACAATGACTTTCCTAAAAACCCAACTGTAAAGTAGTTGTGTCAAGATCTTTTTCATTTTCAGAAGCTGCAGGGAGCTGGACTCTAGATGTGCTTAGGATCACTTCTAACGAATGTTGTTTAAAGTGTCTCCCCACTTTCATCCCTAACCCGTCAGCTGTGTTCGTAGTTAGTACTACTAGCTTCTACTTGTATCAGTTCCTGAGTGTCACCTTAATCTGACGGAGGGTCAATTGTGTAGATTAGATTTTATATGTGGTTATCAATAGAAAAGGGGAAGAATATATATGCACTCAAGGCAGGCTTTCCAAATGGTATCAATGCAATACTGTTATTTATACTGTGATATATAAAATCTTTGATGCAGTAAAGTTTATGGTTGTAATCAAAATAAAGGTTCCCAAGCACTTTAACTGTCTTCTTTCCGATCCCACAGATCCCAGTAATATCCAAGCATGGCAGACGGGACCAACAGACTCCAAAGACAAATTGGACTTCAGGCACCACAACTATAAGGAGATGAGAAAGGTAAATAAAGCACAAAACCCACCCAGTAATTATATTTACAGTAAAAATAAATAAATATATCTTACAAATCCCCTTTACAGTTGGTTAATGTAAACCTCGTGGTTTAGAATAATTATTAGAAAGCTAATAAGTGTGTCAAAAAGATCCCCATCTCCTTAATGGTGGCAAACTACTGATACATTTTGACATGAGTAAAGTTGGATCTGTTTAAAAGTGTTTTGTTGGAGGCCATTCAAAGCTTTACATGAAGGTTGATTGTATTTTATGGCTTTTGGGTGAAGTTCCGCCTCTCGTCTGATGACCACTATAGATTGGCAGCAGCAGACCCTCACGACCCCACAAGGATTGTTGTTGTATTTCTATTTCAGGAATTTAAAAACAATATTAAACTGAGCTGGTAATTCTTTTTTAGCTTGGGTTCCTTTGATTATGGCCTAAATAATACGAACACAGATACAAGTAGCTGAAATTAGCTTCATAAATAGAGTGGCTGGGTTCAAATGTTGAGGTGAAAGTAGAAACTCTTTTATGGGGGAACCTTTATTAAAAAGGTTTCTATTGAAGTAGTTTTGGAATCTGACCAGGACCCGTGTTGGAGATCTCCCTTTTAGACACTAAACAGACTGGAGAGCCTATACATCACTTCTTCTACCGGACTTGCTTCCTCAGACTGGGTATAAGAATGATGTTAGGTTTCTGATAAGCAGACGAGAGATTTTAATGCAGCTAGAGAACAAAAGTACAAATGTAAAAGCAGAGAATAATAGAAAGAACTAATAATAACTCAAACAAGTCCAAACTACTTTATCATTGGACGAAAGGCCGGGTACACCCTGGACAGGTCCCCAGTCCATTGCAGAACTTTATATCAGTTCAATTAAAAACTATTTTGTTTCTTTGCCAGTTGATGAAGGCTGTGCATGACGAGTGCCCAGACATCACCCGCATCTACAGCATAGGGAGGAGCTACAAGGATCTGAAGCTCTACGTAATGGAGATCTCAGACAATCCTGGAAAACATGAACTGGGTGAGTTTACTGGGCCTAAGTGGGCTGTTGTTGTTTTTTGTTTGTTTTGTTTGTTTGTTTGCTTTTTGTAGAATCCTTGTCAATCCTCATTTAGTTTTCATTTATTGTGCAGAGTTAATATTTCCCAAAGTCAAATAATGGGAACTGGTTTGTGGTCAGATTAAATACATCACGGAGGAGCTTTCACGGAGCAGCTTTACGAGTCAAAATTGAACCTCAACACTAATTGATGCAGTGTCTTCTTGAAAGGCAAGGACCATGCTAAACCTTTGGCTGCTGTGAATCAAGTTTCTCCAGGTTTACACTGAGATGTAAAAATGTAAAAATGGAGCAGAGGGGGTGGGGGGTGGGGATAATTGAATCCCTATAAAAAAAAAAAAATATTGTCTGCTTTGGCATGAATTTTGCTCTTTTTGTGCTGTTGTGCTCTATGGCATGTTTCCTTTATCAAATTTCGTACCACAAACATGTTTATGTGAAGTGGTATGACGATAAAAATCCTTGAATCCTTCCATGCTTAGGATATTGTTGTGTGATTTAACGCAACTTTATCTATGATCTGTCAGCTGCTGTCCTTAGTCTTTATGAAAAACATTACGGCTTTTACAGAAAAAAAAAGCTTCTCCAAATTGTATGTAGATAATCTTAAAAATATTCTTTACTTTAAGGTGATATATTACATAAAATACAGATAAAATACATAGAAGTTGGTGGCTGTAATGTAAAAGGCGAGTCACTGTACCTTTTTCACCAAAAGGTTTCAGATATCCAAATCCTTGAAAACAATATCAAAAACCTGTGACTTAACTTACTATACCGCAAATCTTTAAATAAAAGCTATCTTTCTATTATCCTCTCTAGATTTTCACGATAAGCATGATAGCTTTAATTGGAAACCTCAGAAATTAGCAGAGAACCATAAGCCAGGAAAGCTAATGCAGCAATAAAATGAGGATGTGAGAGATTCATGAGATACTTGGCAGCGCATGGTTTACATGTACAGGAAATATATATAAAAAAACAACAACAATTATTTGTGTAATATAGCAACCTATTTTTTTCATTGTTTTAAGCTGATTTGTAAAACATAAAGCTACAAGCATAATTCTTCATGTGTTTGTTTTGTCGCTGCAGGAGAACCAGAGTTTCGGTACGTTGCAGGGATGCATGGAAATGAAGTGCTAGGCCGAGAGGTTCTGCTTAACCTGATGCAATACATGTGCCAAGAGTACAAGCGAGGAAACCAGCGGATTGTCCACCTGGTTAAAGAGACTCGCATTCACCTTCTGCCCTCCATGAACCCTGACGGATATGAGTTGGCTTTTAAGAAGGTGCCAAAAAAAAAAAAAAACGGTTAAAATCTAAACTTCCCACACCCAAAATCAAAAAGAGCCACGAGAAGATTCAAACCTGCTTCCTTTAATTATCAGGGGTCCGAGTTGGCAGGCTGGGCGCTGGGTCGTTACAGCTATGAAGGCATCGACATGAACCATAACTTTGCTGATCTCAACTCTGTGATGTGGACTGCCATCGAGCTCGAGACAGACCAGTCCAAACTCATCAACCATTACTTCCCTATGCCTGAACAGTACACCTCTGAGGAGGCTTTTGTAAGGCATAGACACCATACTTTGAATATCTTACATTTCTACTGAACAATCTCTCAAAAGATTGTACATCAAATTTGAGTTTACATAAACAGTAATTTGAGTAAGATTAGTTAGATACATTTCCCATTACTGGTATCGACATATTTGACTTACATTAATGACTAAGAGCCTTCTTCAGAAGTTTCTGATAAGTTGAAGTTATACATTTTCAATTAGCTGTTTTATATTTAGCATTTAGTTTTTTGTTTTATAACTACTTATTACTTGTTTTAATCACAAATTGCAGTAGATACCTGCAAGGATTAAGCTGATATAGACTTACTTGCAATTTCCAGGGCGATGAAAGCCAGTGATCATAAAAGCCCCCGATGGTGTTTGAGTTTTACATTTTTGATGTTAGGTTGCATCTGAGACCCGAGCTGTGATCAGCTGGATGCAGAACATCCCGTTCGTTCTGGGAGCGAACCTCCATGGCGGAGAGCTTGTCGTCACCTACCCATACGACATGACCCGGGACTGGGCTCCTCGCGAACACACGCCCACCCCTGATGAGAGCTTCTTCCGCTGGCTGGCTGCAGTATATGCCAGCACCAATCAGGTCACTCCCACCTCTTAATGCTGAACTCAGCATCTTCAGGGACTTGATTAGAAGTGAAGGTGAATGTTTCTGTCGTCTGATCTAACCAGGCGATGTCCAACCCGGACAGGAGGCCGTGTCACAATAAGGACTTCCTCAGATACAATAACATCATCAATGGAGCCGACTGGCACAACGTACCCGGAAGTAAGAAAATCTATCACGATTGCATGGCAATGAACAGAGGTGGGTAGAGAAACTAAAAGTTGTCTTTAAGTGAGAGTAGGAGAATTTTAATAGATATTTTCCTCAAGCAGAAATAAAAAGATTCTCATTCAGACAAATTGCCTGAATAAGAGATTTTAATTGAATCCGTACATCTGAATAATTTGTAAACATAAAGTTGTTTAAAAAATAAAATCGTATATTGTAATAATAAATATTCATATGTATTTACCCCACCTCTGGAAGAGCATGTATACGTATATTTCAGACACTACTAGATAGGAGAGCAAGGAACATTTTTAATTTGAATGTGGAGTTTCGTTTTGGAATTATCAAAATTAGGATATGTACAGATATGGATATATATATATATATATATACATAAAAATATATACAGAAAATATACAGAAAAACGTTGACTAACTTCGTGTTGGACCCAGATAAAATTCCAGTAATGAATGGGTGCATTACTTGCTCACTTGGAAAAGACACTCTTCAGACAAAAAAACACACACACACACACACACAAAAAAAAAAAAAAAAAACTGCTGAGAGATCGTCTGTGTATGTGTGTTCTTGGAGGTATGAATGATTTCAGCTACCTGCACACCAACTGCTTTGAGGTGACTGTGGAATTGTCCTGCGACAAGTTTCCACACGCCAGTGAACTTCCTATTGAGTGGGAGAACAACAGGGAGTCTCTGCTAGTCTACATGGAGCAGGTCAGAAAGGACGTGCACGAATCACTTTTAGTTGTTTGTCCGTATTTTACTATCCTCAGCCTATTTCTGTAGTACAAGCAGTTAATTTAAAAAGGAGAGCTATTTTAATGCCACTAAAATTGTAGAGTTGAGTCTCCGATGGACTGTTTTTGTACTTTGTATCAGTCATGGTTGGACAAAATAAGCATAGAATCTGATAAGAGCCATAAAGTTTGTTCATTTGGAGCTACAAAATGTACTGTAAAATTATTTTACATAGATATGACCTAAAACAAACAAAAACAAAAGATTTTGTCAAAGTCATTCGTTGGATAAAAGTTAGAAATAAGTCAACTCTAAATATTAAAAACCTGCCACTAATAATTTCTAAATGCATAATAAAGTATGTTTTGAAATGTTAAAAAATGAATTAACATTAAGTATTTTAGCTTTAAATATATATACTTTAAATTAAGAAGCCCTAACAAGTGAGCCCTAAACACATCACTCATTTAATAGTGGGGGTACGGTGTCTTACTTAACCTCCAAAAATAGACTAAAACTTTCTATTGTATCTAATTCACTCTTAGTAGTAAAATCCAATTTTCTTTTACATCGACAATAAGGTTAGTTTCTTTTAAAGGGAACAAAAAATAAAGTTATTGGTCATCTAGCAGATGAGATGGGATTTATTCATTATTTCGTCATCATGATTGTTTTCAATAATACCAGACCTCGCTGTATGCAGTAGAATACATTGTAAAACAATTTAAATAAAACTTAGTTTTCTTTCAGTGTTAGCAGCAAAGTGATAGGTAATCGAAACATGTAGTCACTTAAGATAAACTAATTCAGTCAGAAAATTGTAACATAGTGTTAACATACTCCTATCCTAAAGGATGTGCACCTGAGAAGACACATTTAAAACACGTATAGCATGTGTATTTGTGCATTAAAATACCAACGGAGTGTTTACTAGACGTGAAAATAAACTGCAAACAATAGAAATGTGCAAGTAACAGCAGAGATGTAAATACTTGAAACAGTGATTACTAGTCTATATGTAGTCAAGTGAAAACAGTACAAACCTAGCATAAAAAGTATTAGGCACATGATTTTAGGTAGCAGTGGTGCAAAAATAGCTTTTCCTTATACAGAAAATAAAAAAATGAATAAATCCTGCGATCAATCTAATCTAAAGGCACCATGTTAGGTGGACCTAAAATTATCTAATCTTGTATTTTTCACCTAATTGGTTTTTTTTTTTACAATACTCTCAATTTAAATGTTCAGGTCCATTGTGGAATTAAGGGTGTGATTCGGGATAAGGATACAGGAGAGGGAATACCAGACGCTATCATAAAAGTAGAGGACATTGATCATCACATCAGATCAGGTACAATATACTTTTATATGCAGCATCCTAGAGTTGTAACAGTTTGTGCCTCTATTGTCGAATACAGTCCCCATCTGTCAGCAGCTGGCATATCCAGTAACATTTAACAAAGTTAAAGGGCAGAGACAGGGATCTTTGACCTTTCCTCTTCACGTAGTCTCTCGAAATCAGACCAGAATTCTGGGTTCTAACCATTGTTCTTATAACATTATAATCATAGATGCATGAAAGTCAGTGCATTTGATAAACAGCGGTGTGCAAGCATCACTTCCTCCTCCTGCCAATATACAAAACACAACATAGGCTGCTCCTCAACTCCTTTGTTTAAATCCAAACCCCCCTTACCCTACCAAATTACGTTCCAGTTAAAGTCAGAACTTTAGCAATCAATGCATTTACACTTGTAATGTTTGGACAAAAACAATAAAAATAAAAAAGCCTTCTCCTGGATGAACTCCTATTGCATTGACTGTAAATCTGGCCAAGTTATTATTGCTCTAGTTAAACACGTCTGCCATATTTGAATAGCAGGCAACTCCTTACTTACTAATATTGTTTCCAGAAAATCTCATCAAATTTAAATAGCACAATATGAAATAAAATTGGTTGGTTGCAAATATAGGACTCCTTAATATGGGATTTTCTAAAGATATCTAAGGGTGTGGTGCCAATAATCTTTTCTTCTGAAATATTGTTTATTTTATACAAAATCTTTATAGAAAAGGAGGTTCATAAAAGTTTTTCCTAGCAGTTCTTCATAGAAAGGTTTATATGCATGTATTGCTACTTGCTAAGGTTTATGTGTGGGCTTTGCCGATGCAGTGGCTGACGGAGACTACTGGCGCCTGCTGAATCCAGGTGAGTACCGTCTGATGGTCAGCGCTGAAGGTTACTTCCCTTCCTCCCGGACGTGTGACGTCATGTACGACCACTTCCCAACGATCTGCGACTTCAACCTCACCAAGGTACCCGCGCGGAAAGTAAAGGACATTCTGGCGAAGGGCGAGAAACTTCCCAAGGACGTGCAGCTGAGGCTGCGGCAGATACGCATACAGGAACTGCGCAGCACCACCAAGGCCATCAACCAGCGCCGCGCCGCAGCCAAACGAGCGAAACGGGTGTAAGAACAGAGCTGGGCTTCGTTCAGAGACACTGGATTTAGCCTACTTTTATTTATCAGGACAGAGCAACTCCTTTTTTATCCTCTGCTGTCAAGCGGCACTAGATCTATAACTTTAGAAATAAATCACTGATATTGGTTTTATTTAAATTAAAAAGGAGAATTGATTCAAAATCAGGAGGCATTAAATGAATTTTATTATACAACTGACATTTTACTTGACATTTTTGACAACACTACTTGGCTTTTTTATCTATCTAAGAACAATGAGCTTCCATTTGACACCATTTCTCATCTTCGGTGCTGTTGGGATCTCAGGATCTGCAACAGAAAAAAAAACGCTTAATAATATACCTATGTACTATGCTAAGTTTATCTGGTTCAGATCATTAAGATAGTGATCAAAGTTTCTTTTTTTAGCAACTGTACAGACTTAGATCAGTTAAAATTACATGTAGAAAAAAATATATAAAAAAATAGAATCACTTTTTCTGGTCAGTCACACATTTAAATCAAACTAAAAACTCTAATCCAGACTTCAAAAGGATACAGAAATTGAAAAGACAATAAAATTGCCTTTTTTTTTTTTTTAAATGAGTGTTTATCTGTGATTTAAAAAAATGTAATGATCAATAAATATGTAGTGATTTAAAAAAAAAGCAAGTAGGGATTTAGAAAAACAAAAAATTAAATCATCATTTGAATATAGATAATTTTAAAAATGTGTCGTTTTCCAATTTTTAATTGGGATAATAGAATAAAATACAAAGTCTGAAAATTCCTATCCAGTTACAGAGAATAGTATATTTCAATATTTAATTTAATATTCTAAAACCCTAACTCTAAAGCTGGATTTTATGGATTCCTTTAAAAGGCCACAGGGCTTAACAGATAGAGATAAATAAAAACATTAATCTAAAGCCGGATACTGTAACGACCTTGTGACGCCGCAGGTTTCTGCTGCTGTTGAAAAGACGCCATGATGCTGTTTGCTGTGGAGTTTGGACCCGTTACCTTTAAAAGTAAAAAAATAAATAAATCAACAAATAAAGTAAAATATGTAAAATAATATGCAAAGAGTTGTACCCTTTTACCCCTTACCAAGATTGACAATCGCGCACGCCATCAACATTTGTGACCTCACTTTTAGCAGCATCATCTGCTTTGATGGTTTTAGTTAAATGATTCATCATGAACCCAAGATAAGAATAGAAATATCACTATATTGTCCCACAATAAAAAAAAAAAAAGGCAGGACATGTAGGTGAAATCGTAAATCATAATTGCAATCTTGAAGTCGATTGCTATTTGCTGTTTATCTTGTTGAAATCAAGATTTATGGGGACCTTTTTAAAACACTTTAGATTTTTCTAGGGTCTCTGAGGAAAATAATTTCAAATATAGAGGAAGCTACAGCTGTATTTTACAGGCATTATTTCTTAGGTCACCAGAAAAGAAAAAGGAAACAGCATGAAGGAAGGTTTCTGAAGTGACCTATAGTTGTTATATTTACCGGAGAGTTGCTGCTTAGCAGGCCTTCGGGCCAAACCTCAGGAAGAGCTCCCTCCATCGCCTGCAGCGCTTCTTCGTAGGCCAGCTGAAGCTTCCCCGCCTGCTTATCAAACTGGAACAACACCAAGGCCTTAAGGAGGCTGTGAATCTCCTCTGTGGAGGATGAAGGGAAAGATTCAGACTCATCGTTCACCAGAACCCCTATTTGTTAACTTTGTTACTAGAACACGAGTAAATCGCCACACAAGCAGCAGTACTATTGTCTTTCCTAAATTAACATACTCAGTGGCCCTTTTATAGTAATAAGTAAGCGTCATGAAACTGGGATCAGGTTATACTCGACTCACAAGATCAGTTTTTTTAAAGCCAGACCATGTTAACTATACTAACCAAAACCACAAAAACAAACTGGTGTTGGATGATAAAACAAACCAAAAAGGGAAGTGTTTAAAACTTATAAAAGTGTTTTACTTAAAGGACAAACAATTACTGCACCGAGAAGTGATTCTCCCAATCCTTCGAAATCATCCAATTTTTGATTTATCAGCTGAGCTGCTACATATAAATATATACTTTCTTCCTTGTTTATGGCATTCATTACAGTGAAAAATTGTACGCCTTTTCCAGTCTGTAGAAGCCTGTTAGATAACTTTCAGTTCAACTTTCGGTGAAAATCTGATAAGGACTTTGATGTAATAGTTTTCCAATAAGTAGGAATAATCCTGTAATCTCTGGATTCCCTGTTAAGAACCCTCAACTTTAACAGACTCTGCAACACAATGTTTCTATATTCTTGAATACTTAGTCCTTAAGACAAAAATCTGAACCAGCCCGTCTGAATTTAATGAAACATGGAACTGGTTTCATTTGGTAAGAAAACCTAATCAAAGTAAAAAGGCAGAAAATGGGTAAAAATAAAAACTTATTTGAACCTCTCATCTTGTCTACAGTGGTGATGATTTCACTCAGGGCGTGCATCAGAGCTCGGTCCTCCATTGGGCTTCCTTCTTTCAGACTCAGCTTTTTTCTCTCCGCTTTCCGGCGGTTCTTTGACGACCTTCTGCAAGAGAAACCCAAACACTGAGCAAAAAAGTCTTACATTCATTTATTTAATTTCTTTCTTTTTTTTTGCATCTCTTACGAGGAGATCCTGGAGTTACTCTGGGAGTATTTAGACACTGTCATCACACTGCTAGCCTCAGAGTAAAGTTCAGTATCAGGACAGTCTGGACCTTCATCATCTAACATGGAATAGAAAAGTTTTAATACACAATTAGAAAAAAAAAATGTTAGAACAAGACATTTTGATGATATGACATGGATGAATCTATCTTCTTACCAAGCATGTCCAGTCTGGCCTTCTCTTTCTCCTCTCGCACCACAGCTAAACGGCTTCTGTGCCGAGTAAATGTTGCAACCTGAGCCTCCAAGAACCCTGTTTGAATTTTCACCACTGTGGAAAAAAAACGTTATTTTTTTCCTCAACTAGCATTTCTTTAGAGTTCCTTTGCATGACATTTTCACTTCTTTTTTTTTTTAACACCGTAGAAGAGTCAGGTTCTGTCGTACCTTCTAACAGAGCGGGTTTCAAGTTTGTTTCCGTGATATCTTGTCTGTTGTGCAAATATATCTTCAATAGGAAAATAAACATATTTAATACAATGCAGGTCAAAAGCAATGTTTGTTTCTTCAATATTACTTGGATGTTAGTTGCTTTACAGACCAGTCTGAGAGCTTCCTCCCAGGCTGCACCAGTGATAAGAGCCAAGATGGCTTCCTCACAGTCCTATCAATGTAAAAAAATAAAATAAAATAAAAAACTGAAAGTTATACCAAAAACAGCAGATGTTGCAGCCGAGCAGGTGAAGGCATTTGAAGTTAAGCCTTTAAAAAACTATAACGTTAAATTTCTAAATGCAACAATGTTCTACAACAGAGGATGTAAAGGTGTATTTGACACGTTTATGGTAAATAGGGTTTTATGCTTTTATTTTGTTAACTTCCTGTCCCTGACCGGAAATAGCACAGAACAATGGTTACCTTGACAACGGAAAGAAAAAGACGAAAATAAGTCAGCTAGCTTTTTTATATCAACAGAAAAATACGGTCAAACAGAAACCAAGAGATATTATTTAGCTTCAGTCGGAAAGAGGAACAAGGTTTGTTTTATTGATGAAAGTTTGATTTGATATTGTAATACGGTTATGCTAATGTGTTAATATGGCAATTTCTGTTTGTTGTTTAGCTCTTACGTTGGTTGAATGACTTTTTCATGGTTTATGGCAAGAAATGGCGATTAAAGACATTCAACTATCAGTAAAGCCTTCTCTAACTTCGACTGGATGCTACAGTAAGAGCTTGACCACCGTCCGTCTGCTGCACCACAAGGGCTCAAGGTTCAACGGCAATTCCCGGAAAGTCCAGCAGAGGGCAAATGTCGGTCAGAAAGTACAAAGATCAAAAGTGTAATGAAAATATAAGCAAAATGGATGATTTACAAGCTGAAAATTCAATAGAAATCTGTGAACAAATCTCATGTTTGAGAGAAGAAATAAAAGATTTAAAAGACTCGCTTCAAAATGAAAGTGAGGAGAGACAAGTCATAAATGACTTAATCTCAAGCAAAGAAAAATTGTTAAGTGAATTACTAGAGCAAAGCACATCAGCTATTCCACGACGTTCTGAGAGGACAAAAGTGCCAACAGAACAAATGTTAACTTATCAAAAGGAGGAAATTGGCAAAAGACAGAAAAAACGTAATTCTATATGAACGGTGGAAAATGCAAGTGGGCGAGACAAGGCAAAGTTTAAAGCAGGACATCTCAGAAAAGGAAATGGCAGATCTTTCAGACATAATTGAGCAAAAAAGAGATGATCTGATAAAACAGTACAAGGACATTAGAAGTTACATAGTACCTTCATCTCACATGAGGAGAATAACTGATGCATGTGAAGCAGTGACTTTTGACAGTGTGAAAATCATACTAGAAAGAATAAGTGGCGTTTATGGAGATTTTGATGCAGAGCGTGAAAGAAAACAGTTAAAGGTACTTTTAGAGCATGATTACGCCCAGTCCATCTATGGTTCCACAGCAGGATCAAATCACAGCCAACAATCCTCAGCCTTGTTCCTCACCTCAAAACCAGCTGATGCTTCAGTACAAAATAGTACAAGAGGAGCAAAGACAAAGAGAAAAGATAAAGGCTCTAGAAGAGGAGCATAAGAAACATATTGCAGTTCAAACATCAGTGTTAGAACGTTTAAGAACTGAGAAGGAAGTAGAAGCCGCTTCTACGTGCCAGGTTGAAAGCCTATGAAAGAGAGTTGTTACAGCTTGGGGATGCACAGATAATAAAAAGCGAACAGGTGAGCCCAGAGCACTCACCCAGACATGCATCTCCCTACATTATACCTGAGCCAACGGCTTCCCCTAGTGTTACTCAGCTTGCACAGGCTCTACAAAACAGCATAAGAATAAACAGACTCCCCACACCAGAGCCAACAATGTTTAGTGGTGAGCCAATAAAGTTCATTGAATGAAAATCCATTCATGTCTCTCATTGAACAAAATTGAGTCTCAGCAGCAGACAGACTTTACTGTTTGAAAAGATATGTCACTGGCCCAGCTCGCAAATGTCTCGAAGGAACTTTCTTCAGAAATGATGAAGAGCTTTACGTAGATGCCTGGGAAAAAACGGAATCAAAGGTACGGCGAGCCATTTGTGACACAAAGACGGTTTCGAGAAAAGCTGTCTATTGGCCAAAAATATAGTCAAAAATGCTGATGGCTTAAGGAACTTTACAGACTTTGTAAATTCATGCATGCTTGCTATGCCCCATGTAAAAGGACTAGAGATACTCAATGACTGTGAAGAAAACCAGAAGTTGTTACACAAACTATCCGACTGGATAAATGGGAGATGGAACAGGCATGTTACTACAACACTCATGAAAGGGGGTGAGTTTCCCAGCTTCAGTGATTTCGCCTTATTCCTCTCAATCGAAGCAGAAGTTGCCCTGCAACCCAGTCACCTCCATATATGCACTTCGCTCCACGGAGACGAATGGGGATAAGAGAAATACTAAGGACATCAAAAGAAAGAGCGGCAATAGTCAACAGTCGCCCACTGACCATGGAGACTCTTAACGACCCAAAACGTTTGGAACCAATAACTCCAAATCATCTTGTCATAATGAAAAGTACAACAGCGATGCCACCACCAGAACATTTCGTCAAAGAGGGCTTGTACGCACAAAAACGATGGCGTCAAGTGCAATATTTAGCTGAAACAATTTTGGAGCAGATGGAAGAAAGTATATCTGCACAACGTTATGGTCCGACAAAGATGGCACAAACCCAAAAGAAACATGCAAACAGGTGAAATTGTCATAGAAAAAGAGGACACTCTACCACGATCCCAATGTAAACTCATACAAGTCTTGGATACTGTAACAGATTCAGATGGACTTGTGAGAAAGGTTAAAATAGCCTTTGCAGACAGAAATCTTACTGATAAGGGTGTACATTTGCATAAAATGTCTGTAGTGGAAAGTCCAGTTCATAAGTTAGTCCTGCTGTTTGAAAGCTGTTAAAATTATTGCTTAAGATATTGAAATGTTTAATTAACTGTATGTTTTCAATGTTGTTATGGTTATGTAACTCTGAGAAATTATTTGTGTTTTATTTTGAGATTTAGACAGCAAATAATTTGGTGGGAGTGTAAAGGTGTATTTGACACGTTTATGCTTTTATTTTGTTAACTTCCTGTCCCTGACCGGAAATAGCACAGGACAATGGTTAGCAACGGTTAGCTTGACAACAGAAAGACAACGGAAAGAAAATGACCTAGCTTTGTATGTCAACAGAAAAATACGGTCAAACAGAAAGGAAAAGAGATCATATTATTTAGCTTCAGTCGGAAAGAGGAACAAGGTTTGTTTTATTGATGAAAGTTTGATTTGATATTGTAATACGGTTATGCTAATGTTTTAATATGGTAATTTATGTTTATTGTTGAGCTCTTACGTTGGTTGAATGACTTTTTCATGGTTTATGGCAACAAATGGCGATTAAAGACATTCAACTATCAGTTCTGGCCTTCTCTAACTTCGACTGGACGCCACAGAGGATATTTAACTTAAATTAAATCTTACTTTGGCGTACTGGTCCAAAAGCAGAGCAGCCTCTGGGTAACGCCGCTGCTCGATGAGCTTCTCTGAGTGACAGAGGGGAAAAAGAAAGGTTAATCTAAAAGTCATGAGGCCGTATATCTGTGGTTGACTGAAGTAACGTCCCACCTGGGGTCACCAGCACGCCTGTGGTAACAACGCCCACCTTAAAGACTATTTGAGTTGCCCGGCAGCTGGTCCACAACCATATCAATCATTAATAATGACATGGGTAAGTGTAGACTGTTTGTCAAACTGGTAGCCCCTCACATAACCTGAACCCATGAAGTAGCTCTTAGGTGCAAAAAAAAAGTTAGTGACCCCCGCTCCTAACAGTTCTTGTAAAAACATCAAGTTGTCATCAGCATAAATGTAACTAATTCATGGTTTTCAATTATCTACTAATGTTACTACATAATTGTTCCAGGATGGATTTAAAAAAAGAAATAAAATTTGGACACACAAATTTGAGCAGACGTAATTTTTTTTTTTTGGCTATAGTTTTCGTAGCCATCAATAAGCCTTGTGCACAACTTGGCCTCAATATGTGACCGTTTTATCAGAAGTGCTACAGCGAATATAAATTGGTTTGTTTACTAGGACCTAACATGTATACACAGGCAAATTCTCTATAGGATTGAGGCTAAAATCACCCAGGAAGTTTAATGTTAGCCTGCTTTTACTCATTCCAAATCTTTTCTGAAGTTAAATTTTGGTTCCTTATCCAAGTTGCAACAATCTCGTCCTTTTTTTTTTTTTTTTGAAAGAAATTTGAAAATACACTGCATCTTTGCTATTTTATCCACCCTCTATGATACAGCAGCACCACTTTAAGCAAAATGGTCCCAAAACATATTCCAAGTGAAACTAAGTTTCACACTTGGTTCAATGTTTTTAAAAATATTGATTGAAAATTCTCAATTTTTTTAAATCCACACCTAATTCTTCCTTTTAAAAGTTGCATGTTGTAAAATCGTTGTAATCTGACTAAAGAAAACTTCAAAACAGTAACTAATGGCACAAATCATAAGAAACTCATATTTACAATATCCACTTGCCAACTTCTGACTTTTCTGTTTGTCAGTCAGGCAACACGCTGTCATGGTTACCTGCCAAGTCTCTGGCTAGCAAGGCTAGCTGGTCTGGCGGTAGCGAGATCTGCTGCGCCACACAGATGGCATTCCTCCAGCTGGAGCAGCTCGTAAAAGCCTGCAGCGCCCTGGCTGGCTCGCCACATCGCCACAGCAACAAGCCGGCCTGCTCCGCCTGTTGCTGCTCCGCCAGGTGCTCAGCATAGGCAGTGCTCAGAAGCTTGAGGCAAAAGGAAAAAAGTTACTCAGGACTGAATTATTCTCATGGGATATAGAAACTGATAATGCAACGTAAAGCCGTGCTGGGATTTAATTCAGAAAAGCTCAGATTTGAACAGCTCACCTTGCACTGAGGACTATCTGCCGAGTACAACCTCAGAGCTTCGCTATAGAGTTTCTGCTGCTTCACCAGCTGCAGAACTTCCATGAAATGTTCCTCTCCTGGGCAAACCGAACATTATTTAGGCCACAAATAATTGTGATTTAATTTCATGTTTCCCACTCAGAACCCGCTGTTGAGTAAAAGCTTCCTTACCAGACTTGCTGAGATGCACCAAGGCCTTACTGTAACGTTTGAGGTGTTTGTCGATGGTGTAGCGTTGGTAGTTTGGCTCCAGGCTCTTCAGCATGTTCAGGAAGGGAAGGTATTCTTTGGGGTCCTGAAAAGATTGAAAACAAAACACTTCATTTATTCCCAAATCTCTTTAATATATTTTATTTCTCTACATTATAAAAAAATGTAATTTGTTGTTTATTGTCAAATAAACTACGTACAGTTGATCATTTGAAAAGACCTAAAAGCTTCCTGATTTCTAAATGTAAAACACATCAATCGTCTTAATTATAAACTATTTCATACAAATAAGGGACCTATGAGGAAACAGATCAACTTTCAGCTCTTAATATCAAAGAAGGGACCTCCCCTGTGACGTCTTATACCTTCTGTGATTTTTCTGCCACCATGAGAACAAGGTCGAAGTCGTATGTCCCGAGCGAGTGCTCGTACAGATCGTTGACGTTGACGAGGAAGAGGAGGTATTTCAGAGCTTCTTCAGCGTTTACGGTTCCTGGAGCCTCAGGGGGGTTTTCTTAATACACACAAACAAATGGCTGCATAGTGAAAAAACAGTATCTAAGGGTTTTTTTTACTAAAAAATATACATGCACATGTGCATTTGTTGCATCACCTGCAGATCATCAGTAAAGAATGGCTCACCTCGCAGCTCATGCACTTTCTGCAGAGCGATCTCGAGCTCGGGGACGGTCTTCTTCACGTGAGAAGTCAATACAGACAGACAGAACCTTTAGAGAAGATGTGACCGAAACAGGTGAGCTGTCGGATTTATCTCCTGAGCTCTTTAATCATCCTGATTCGTTTATTGTAGAAGTAGCTTTTTAAAATAAGTAAAAAATTAGCGCTATCAGCCATTTTAGAAAATATACCCACTGGTGAGCAGTAATCCATTAATACTGTAGTGAAGCTAAGTCTGCTAAATCTGACAATGTTCGGCACCCTCAGCTTTCCCTAAATCAAGTTTTCCAGATAAATTCTAAATAAGCCAATTTGCTTGGCTGTTTTATAAACTTTCAATTCAATAAAGTTGAACATCGGTGTTGAAGTTTCAGGTTTAAACTTTTAAGCATTAAATCACATTTAGACATTTTTGTTTTGTACATAAAATGTATCGAAAATCCATTTTTATGGGACTACACTCTGCAGTTCGACAGTAAACCATTTAAATACTACTGACACGCTGCATTGCTCTAATGATGGTAACAAATGCCCAAAATCAGCAACAGAGTTATGAATATTCAACAATAAAACCGAAACAAGTGAAAGAATCACAACAGTATAAATAGCTGCGCAACAAAGAAATTTGATCCTGTTGATGGTCGTCTATAATGTCGAAAGACAGTAAAATAAATCTGTTTATCCCTCTCTTAACTATAGTAAAAAAAAGAAAGTAACAAATGAACAATAAGGGAAACTTCACGGACTTGTTTGCATCCATTGCTTCCATGGCTTTCCGCAAAGCATCACAAACAACATCGACCTTCTTCTGACCCGAGACAGATTGGGTCTGCGATGGGCTGCAGTCAGGGCGAGGGTACATAGTGCAGGTCGTATCCTCCTCTCTGTCAACAACAGCACAGCGAAAATATCGGTTAATTTACATTTTTCCATTGCTTTTTTTTGTTTGTTTCAACAAATGAAAAGCTATTGTTTTTGTTTTGTAAATGTGACATCTTACTTGAGCTCAGTGAGGAAGAGGTTGATGTGGTTGATGGAGGCAAGTTGTTTGATGAAGGTCTCAACATTTTCCAGAAACACCTGGAGAACAAAATAAACCAACACAAAGACAATTAGGATTTTTATTACAATTGCTATATTTATTTTCTTTCTTATGATAGAAACTTAAATGTTCATATATTCTTTTCTCTATAAATAATACTGTTCAGGTTTCTTACTCATCAAGAACTAATATTTAATTTGGTATTTCAAGTGTAGTTCATATTTTCTTCATATTAAAAGGGATTTGCACATTGCATGAAGATTTACTTGTAATAAAACAACTTTAAAATTGAATTTTTTTATCGGTTGAAATAAAAGCTACCAACAAAATCTGCATTCTCATCTTAAAAATCTAAAAATAGTTCTTAAGTTCTCGTGTATTTCATATTATTCCACTAAACATATTTGACTTTTGGTATTTGCAGAAACGGTTCTCTTGAAACTAATACATACCTCTGGATTGTGATCATAAATGAGGTTCAGGTTGATCCTTAACTTCCTCATACAATCAAAGGCTTCACTGAACCTCAAGCTGTAAAATAAAAACGTGCCGCATGTGAAACGGCTAGATTAGGAGAAAAAAAACGTAAAATAGAAAAACCCTTAGAAAACATAGGATCTACACATATACAGTTACAGTCATTAAAGTAATGAATTAAATTACATTTAAATGAAAAATGATTACAAATAACGTGAATAAAAACATATGGGAACTTCAAAAATTTGCAGCCATGTTTCCAATCTATTGCTCCTAAACATCTATCTTGTCTGGACTGTTAGCCGAGAATCTCACTAAATACAAGAATTTCTGGAAAATAGTCTGCAAGACAGCCGGCCCTAAATAGACAAAAAAAATAAAATGCTTCAGTGGAATGGTTTAGATTCTGATATTTAGGGGTTAAAATGGTCTAGTCGAATCCTGAATCAAATTTGTGATCAACTAACATTCATCTGAAACAAATGAGGCGCTCAGATTTTCTGAATACTCTTGCAAAGTGCTGTATAACATCTTTTTTTTTTTTTGATAGATTTGTGACAATAATAAACTGGAGCATTCAGTGGACACAAATAGTTTCCGAAGCAGGCGCAAAGTTTCCTGAAGTGGAACCCCTTATAAATGTGCTGTTAGAGTAAAGTCAAAACTCACCTATCCAACCACTTCCTCAACTGAGCCAGAACCAGCGCTCTGTGATGTATGGTCTCCAGATTTCCACGAGGCATCTTTATCATAACAAAAACAACTCAATGAATCACATTAAATGTAGCATTTTGGTTGTAGCTCTGCGTCTTACGACTAAAATGAATCTGTGTAAGAAAATTTGTGGGAAACTCAAGAGTTTTCCTTCGATGAAAAGTGTAAATAAATGCGCGCTCAGCTGACCTGAAGAATCACTCTGGTGTCCTGAGGCACAACGGTGACGATCCGGGATCCTCTTTCCACTCGCCGAAGCCGCTCATCATTTTGACCTCCATCAGAGGACAAAGCCACCTGCAGATCTGCAGGAACACATTTTTTATTATTACTTTAAACCTAAAAAGAAAACTGCACCCATTATTCAGTAGGATGAGGACAGTGTCTCGCCTCTTTTTCACCTTTCAGTGTGAGCGTGCTCAGCTGGAGGCAGCGGCAGTTGTGAGAGTGCGAGGTGATGAGCAGGAAGTCGTCACGGACCGCAAAGGAGCCAACATTGCATGCAAGCTGACAACAACAACGGTTTTAAAAAGGAATGCTAAAATATTGGAAATGAATATTAAAAAACGGCACTTATGAACAAGCCAAGTCACCTCTGTGTCTCCAGCATACAGGTGGGATCGGTCCGTCAGGCCAAGCAGGTATTCCTGCAGACATAAAGAACACACAGCAGAAACATTAAGGCCAAGAGTTTTAGGACCAAAATGTATTTTTACAGAATAAAATTTGCTGTTCTCGTCCCGCTTTAGCACGGTTTTAAGGACAAATACAAATATATTGAAGTGAATTTATGAGGTTGATGTTTCTAACTGTGGTCATATTTGACTCCAAAGCCGCAAGTGTCTGAAAACAACAAAAAAAACAACAGTTTAAAAACATAGATATAATAAAAACAATAAGAAGAATTTGCATTCGCTAAAAACCTCCCGTTTTACTTGTTATTAGGTTAAAAACTAACAACCAAAACAGGAACATGTATCTATATTGTTTTTAAAAATGTTTTTATTACTTTTAAAACCTAAAAATACAAAACAAATTTGTGTTCAAAAATATTACAACAAATTTTTTTAAATCATATAAACTTTCTAGCTCGAAATTAGTTTATATTGCGGCTTTGCAGGTAAAAATGGCTCCTTGGGTTGTAAAAGATACAGACCATATATAAGCAAACATTAAAGAATTTTCAAGTTATATTAACAAGTTTTAATGGTGATCTAAATTAATATTCTCAAATATAAATATTAAAGTCGTCAGTTTGGACTAAGGGTCATTTGACCCTCTTTCGGGACTTCAGGGGAACGCTCGAAATTTCTGGGACTTCTAGTGTTAATGTATATTTAAAATAAAACTAAAAAGTCTCCACCATTCCACTGATGCAGCAGAGAGCCGTCTGGATACAGGGAACAGGAAAGTTCATACTGCAGCCACTGGAGTCATGCCAGTCTTCGACTGACAGGTCAGGACAATCTGCAGCAACAGGATAAAAAAGAAAACATTATGGAGACAACACTCTAAGAGTCAGTCTCCAAAACAAGTTTCAATAAGTCATCAATATCCACAGGGATAAAGGATGAATGGTTCTTTGTGATCTATCCCATCACTGGATTAGGATCACCAAATTTTGAAATGTTTTGTTTTCTTACCCCAGAGAAGCTTCTTTATTTGTCCATCCTCCAGCTGTAGAGCTATAGTTCCAGTCTGGGAGGAGTGAACCGTACTTATCACAACACCCTCAACCTCCACCTGGGACCTGAGAGAAAAAAAAAAAAAACAGCATGACAATAATATTAATTAAAAGAAACATAGAAAATCATATTCTAACAGAGAAAAAACAGAGAGCATAATGATGACGTCTGCAGACCTGACAGTCAGAGTGTCGGCCGATTCCTGAGCGGGATGAAGCATCAACAGGGCGGAGGTATTTGGCAAAACACCGGAGGCGACAACAAAAAACAGCTCATCCTGAAGCCACAGCAGCTGCCGCAGAGCAAGAGGACCGTCCTGAGGAGCTGTCAGTCTGCAGGACACGTGCAGGTGAAACAAAACAGTTCAACAAGCTTTTTCTAGGAAGGCATCAGGAACATGTGGCCAACAAGAAGAAATGTGTCATCACAAATTGTGAGCTAGGTTTCCCTAAATACCTGAAGGATTTCTGGAGAGCTGGAGGACGAGACAAAACCCGGAACCCATCTGTGGTTCTGTCCGAATCGGCTTCTGAAACTGGATTTATAGAAACAGATTCAATGTCAGAGGGCAAAAAAGCATCAGGAAATCAATAACTACAACAACACATGCTATGGTCAGCTACAGAAGGAGACAGAGGACTCCCTTCTCTAAATATATATTGTTAGGTTAAAGGAAATATCGTGTCATGATATAAAAAGAGAAATGTTGGCATAACTGGAGATTTTTATTAGAATTAGTATTAAATCCTAATATATTACTACATAATATAATATGTTACTAATAGATAAAAATCCAAATGTGAATGAAATGAAAAATATGAAATCCAAACTATGAGTCTGTCGAGTTTGAACTTGCCTTTTCGAAACACTGAGATCTGGCCATTAGAGGTGAAAACTGCAATGTCATTGGTCCTTGTAGGCTGACAGAGGAAAGTCACCTGGTTGACCGGGGACTTCAACTGTAGCTTGAAAGAAAACATGGGAGGAGGAACCACACACTGCCTGAAGTTGGTCACCAGGACTTTCTCTGACAAGGAAACATCCGTATCAAACCCATGTTGAAGAAATTTGTTTATTAAATTAAAGTTTGTCGTCTTTGTGCTTACCTCCATCAATCACAGCTACACTGGCATCATCATTGGTGTCCAGCCCAGGGCTTTGTTCTGTTGTCCAGCCCCAGTCATAGGTGATGCTGGTCCAGTCGTGGGTCACAACATGAAGCCTCAGAGGTCGTTCGGGGTCCCAGCAGAGGGAGACGGGAGCTTTCTGAGGGTCTCCGTCGAAGTCCAGGCTCTGTTTCAGGTACCAGTGGTAGTTTCCCACCACCCACAGCTGGACTGCAAGAAGACGACACAGAGTGGAATATGAGAGATGTAAGGGAATGTTAAAAGGCTGTGTGTGCACTACTTTAAAATTATTGGGAGTATTCAATCTCTGCCAGCCTCTTTGTAGCCTAAAATTATGATCGGCTGTTGTGAGATTTTGCCCATGCTTACTGTAACTCTTGATCTTTCCATCCATCCCAGCAGCCAAGTCCTCCAACCAAACAGCCAAAACAGCAGAATCACTGTTCCACATCAGCTCCCTCACCTACAGACAAACATGAACACCTACAATTATGTAATAACGATGTCAGACGGTGTAAATATTTGTTGATCATAAGTTATTAATTTCCTTCATATGGAACAGATAACACGAGCTTAAACATGCCTTGACTTGGTCTTTGCTGAATGGCAGTGTGAAGTCTCCGTGGAGCAGTCCGTTCTTCTCCAGGAACACAACGCTGTGTTTGTTAGGATGTCGTTGAGAGCTCGCAATCAGGCTGCCTGAAGGTCTGAAACATCATGTCAGGCTTAAATAATCACTCACAATTCTAAAAGTCATGTAAAACAAACACAGAAGGAGCAGCTGAGTCCATTTTTTTCAGCTGAGGTAAAATTGTAACTTAAGGTTTTCAACATTTAGAGAGATTTTGCTCGAGTTCTCACTTCCAGCAAAGCGCCTGCTCCAGCCCGTTGACTGGCTCACTGGTGGCCTGCAGGACGCCCTCTCTGTTCCAGACTCTGACTTTTCTCGCTCCGGTCTGGGGACAGATGGCGCTCACGGCAAACAGCTGACCGTCTCCCCGCCACGTCACTCTGGGCTTGCGATCGTCCCATCCCACGGCTGGCTGCAGATCCTGGGAGTAAACATTTAAAATCATTAAGAAGAACTAAATACTCATTCAGTGGGACCTCGTCTTTAAAGCAGGTCTGAAGTCTGAGTACATCATTCATTACCTGACTCTTCTTCTGGGATGCCCGTTTCCCCTCTGAGCCATGAAACTGAGTCTCCTTCTTTCCCCAACCCACTGTGATGAACTTCCCTACAAAAGAAGAAATCAAATTCTAAAGAGCGTATTTAAATTAAATGTATTACAGTAGAAATCAACTTCACACACACTAATACTTCACAGAACGCGTTTAGCTTTGAATTTGTCATGTATTCTCTGAGGTATTGTTTGTGTATCTCCATCAGCCAAGAAATGAGAAGCACAGGGCAACACAGAAACACACACAACAACCACACACACACTCACAGCTAAGGGCATTTTAGAAATACCAACAGTCATGTTTTTAGAGTTTTCAGTGCCTTCGGGTTCAATAACTTGTCATTTCAAAAGATAATTATCCAACAGGAGGCCTGTAACGTACCCATTCTGTTTTTATTTGGAGTATTTTAACGTTTTTGTAAAATATATATTGGCCTGACAATGATATAGAGGCACAGGAGAAATCTTTAAGAACTATGGTGATCACAACGAGCAGAGTATTGGGGAGCCTGGAAAAAACACACAAGGACAGACAAGAACAAAACAGAACCCCTAAGATCGAAGCTGATCCTTTTCTCTGTTCCTCAGTAAAGCGTTAAAAGGTACCAGTTACAGGAATGGAAATTCAAACCCATTTGCTTTCAGTTCAGCGTCATTGTAAATGCTTGTTTATGCATGATCTGGTTTTCGCCTGCTGAAAATTCTGCAAACCACAGGGGAAAAAAATAAAGCCGCTGCTCTGCTCTCTAGGGTAAGTTGGGATAACAATTGGGCACCTTCACCAAAATCATCCTGGTGGATTCCAACCTCCGTGACAGGCTCAAAGTCTTTGGTCATCATGATGATGGTTTCTTGACCTGTAAAAAAAAAAAAAGGGGGTATATTCATTAATTTATTCATTAATCAATGCACATTGTTGTACAGCTCCTTCTTCTCATTTTTTATTTGCTCCAACACTTATGTAGATATTTGTATAGTTATATTTGGTCTGGTTAATACTTGCTACACAGGACTCTAAATTAAGGCCGATTTGTTTTTTCAGAGATCAATGATTTACATTTCTGTGGCATACTGACCAGTTGTGAGGATGACGAGCTCTTCATCAGGACTCCAGCTCATAGATGTAATACCGCTGTCCACGCTGCCAACACACTCCATCTGTGCGGGATATTGCTGTTACATACGCGTTTGCTTTCAACATAATCCTAGAACATTAAGCAGTGAACTGACAAGGATATGTGGAGAAAGAAAATACCCACATGGCTTGTGTTGAGGTTGAAGAGAACAACATCCCCGCCTGCTGTTGCCACACATGCAGACTGAAGCTCAGCCAGGTCCTGGAGTCCAACCACTATCCCTTTGCCGTCCTCTGGGAGGTAGCCGTCTGCCGTTAACAAAGCTTCACTGACAACCTACAGAAAGAAAAAATAAAAACATGACAAATATTGAATTTGATCAAAGGAAACCTGCCATCTTGAAATATACAGAAATGAGGAGTACTGCACCTCGCCAGATTGTGGGTCGTACTCCGTGACTGAGAACTGAGAGGCAATAAGCAGTGAGCCGGTGTCGGACCTCACACAGAGACATTGTGGGGAGCCAGGACCCCGTAGCTCTGAGCTCCGTAGGCTCTTCAGCAACTTCAGATTCCTCATTTTACCTCACGGTGACTTAAAGGCTGAAGACGACCTGAAACAACAGCATTGTAACATGTGAAAAACTGAAACGTTTGACTGGACAAACCTACTTTCATTTAATCACGCAATCTACGCCCGCTGCAAAACGCATATTTTAGTTCCTACACATGAGAGAAATGAAAACAGGTCATAATAAGCACGCGTTTTCCTCATTTTCTTTCGCCAAAATGGGAAGAAGAGCATCCGAGAATTAAAACAAGCTTTGAAAACTTTGTCATTCTATGTAGCAGAAAGAGTGTACAGATGTGCATGAAATTATTGCATTAAAATCGGTTATTTTAAAAAGAGTTATGTATCCAGCAATCTGTTTAAACCCATTAATCCAGCTCTCATTATCCATAAATAAGCTGCTTCACAAGTAAAGTACAGTGTACAAAGAGGCTTTAAGATCCTCTGCTTTTTTTAGTCAGGCCTCTGTGTTTTTTTAAGTGTTTGGAGGCCACATCTCAGGCCCTTCCTGTAAATTAGTTAGTAGCAAGTCTAAAGAGATTTGGCCCATGATGTTCCTGCTGCTACACTGGGAGGAGGGTAATGTAATTATAATCCTCTATGTCTTGCACATATGCAGTATTGACAATAAAACTACGGGCTAGCCTATGAGCTACTTTGGTCCCATTTAAATGTCTTAAAAACATTTAAAATCTGAATAACAGGAGGGTCAGAGAGCAAAGTAAGTTTAAAACGAATAACTACCAACAATCCTGTGTCTAAACTTCGTCATACAGCAAATTTCTGAGGGTCTATCATTTGTGTGGCTTATTCATGCTAAAGGTAGTCCAATAAATTAGATGATTATTTTGGAGCTGCCGTTTTTAGTTCTCCCTCAACCAAGTGCAGAATGTGGGAAACAGAGGCACGCTGGCTAATTGTAACTTTGTAAAGTTGTTCTAATTCTAATCCACTGTTCCTTTAAATGTTTCTACTCAGTTGCCTCATCCTTTGCATCAGACTATACCAGCTGAAATACTGCATAGTATATTTTGGTGCGATTCTACCCATTAGTGAAAAATGTTATTCTAAATTGTTCTTTTTTATATGCATTTCTGTACATTCACGCGCTTTAGTTAACCTGTGTGGCTTTGCTTCTGTTACAGCTCAATTTCTCCACTATAGGAGAAAAAACAAACACATTTCTGTTGTTATTTTCTGTCCAAGTACAATAGAATATTTGATATGTAGATAATATGCAGATTTCCATTAACAGTCCAGCAGGACTTTCTAGCACTAGATCACAGTTTATAAAGTTGATAAAAGATCAGGACATTCCCAAGATCTGATCTTCACAGTTTTGAAAGGAAAGTGGAAATTTTAGAATAAACAAATTGATCAACAACAAGGATTAATAGAAAACAAATATTTACCAACAATCATGACTAGAAGTGTAGATTCAGCTTTCCAAACTAATGAGTAAGCGTGGTTTTATTTCTAAAGTGTCATACATTTAAGAAAAAAGAATCTGTGTCTGCTAAAGCGTTTAAAAGTAACTGTTTATAGTTTTATTTCAACTTGCTCTCTTTAGTTGCTTCATGCTAACATATATGATGCTAAAATATATGATGCTAACATATATCATGCTAACATATATCATGCTAACATATATCATGCTCACATATATCATGCTGACATATATCATGCTCACATATATCATGCTAACATATATCATGCTCACATATATCATGCTAACATATATCATGCTCACATATATCATGCTAACATATATCATGCTAACATATATCATGCTAACATATATCATGCTAACATATATCATGCTAACATATATCATGCTAACATATATGATGCTAACATATATCATGCTAACATATATCATGCTCACATATATCATGCTCACATATATCATGCTCACATATATCATGCTCACATATATCATGCTCACATATATCATGCTCACATATATCATGCTCACATATATCATGCTCACATATATCATGCTAACATAGATCATGCTCACATATATCATGCTAACATATATCATGCTAACATATATCATGCTCACATATATCATGCTCACATATCATGCTAACACATATCATGCTAACATATATGATGCTAACATATATCATGCTCACATATATCATGCTAACATATATCATGCTAACATATATGATGCTAAAATATATCATGCTAACATATATCATGCTAACATATATCATGCTAACATATATCATGCTAACATATATCATGCTAACACATATCATGCTAACATATATGATGCTAACATATATCATGCTCACATATATCATGCTCACATATATCATGCTAACATATATGATGCTAACATATATGATGCTAGCATATATCATGCTAACATATATTCTCTAACCGCTTGCTAATGACAGTGATGATTGAGTATATGATAATATTATAATAATGAATCAAAAGCTGGAAGTGGAGACCTTTATAGAGATGATTATTTCTTAGCGGAATGCTTTCTGTCTTAATATGTAAGTTTATATGTTAGCTTGATGGTAAATTGCTTCATTGTGACTCGCCGAACTCAAGAAAATAACATCTGTTACATATTATTAAACGACAAGAAAAACCTCACCGCAGAGAAGTGACTTGTGTAAAATTGCCTTCCCGAACATCCAGCTTCTACAAAACAACATACATGTGGTTGTTTCCACGTCTTCCCCCTTTCACCTCTGATTCATCCTGGTGGAGTTGCGGCGTTGGCGCCCCCTGGCGACTAGGAGGCAGAATGCTGGAACCTCTTTTTAAAAAACCCAGATATGGTTACAGCGTCACTCAAGATACTTCCTGGCTGAATATATATGGCGAATAAAATAAATGAAATATTACAAAAGTCAATGTCTTGGACAACAACGTAATTTCTGAATAATGCAGATATCTGATTGATAGGTTTACTTGATAGGAACTGGAGTCTGTGGTGGAGATGTCAGAGAGGAGGATGCTGAGGAAGCTGCTCAGCATCAAGGACAACACCTCCCACCCCCTACATGCCACGCTGACGGCCTGTCAGAGCACCTTCAGCCGGAGACTGAGACCACCGAGAGTCACCACAGAACGCCACAGGAGGTCTTTCTTACCTGTGGCAATCAAACTGTACAATTCCTCTTCCATCTGCAGGCGGGATAAATAGTAGTGCAGTTATTGTTATATGGTGATTGTGTACTGTACTGTGTTGTATGTGAGATGAGTGTGTCGTGTTAATTGTTATTTGATACTCTGTAACCCTGGCAAAACAATTTCCTCCGGGATCATTAAAGTCTATCTTATCTTATCTTATCTTATCTTACTTTAAATAAAAAAATAAATAAAAAACTGTGATCCATGTCTGATCAACTGATTTCTTTACATTAAAAATATTCCTATTTCGAAAATTAATAAAAAAATTTAAAAGCATGTGAAATACAAAAGCATAAAGAAATACATTTGTAAATGTAAGATTTTGCATAAAGGTGGGTGAATACAATTTTGAATATCCGTACAACAAATAGAAATAAATGGAAATTATAAAAAAAAAAAAAAAATGAGTAGTTTGACATTGGAACAAGTGATTTAGGGTTCTTCTTAAATCAAATATGAATACACCAATAAATAAACTCCTACAAAAAGTAGTTGCCACCTTACTGATTTCTCTGTTTTATTATCTGTCAGACTTTTTTTTTATCACAAATATTTCTTTTTTTATTAAATTACAAAGACAATAAGAGTAAATGGATAAATTGGTTATTAAAACTTATATGTTGGCTGTGTGAGTTGACTTTTCTTTTCTGAATTGCTGTCTTACTTTTATACCAGGTGAACAGATTTAAAATGTTTAGGGAATTGCTACTTTCAACTTCTCTGTCCATTGCAAAAGGTTTTGATGATCCTTTATATGTTTGTTAGTCGTGGGAAACATTAGATTAGGTTTACTGCTTTAGACTATGCAATTGTTTGCATCCCCCTGCATGGGTTTAAAGTTCCCTCTTAAAATAGCTTTGCTGGATTAAGTTGTAACTCCTTTAGGTGTGGAAACACTTCATGGACATTATGCACCACAAATATGGAAACAATTCCTTTAAATCAAGACTGAAAGCCCACCAGTTTAAAGCTGCAGTAATCAAACTAATCCAGGTGAGAAGCTGCTCTAAATAAAATATTTTATTACACATTAACCATCATTTCCTGAAAATTAATTCAATTACATAAATAGGCATTGATATTAACCCTATGATTTTGTTAAATGGTTACTCGAGGATTTAGATATTTAGATGTTTTTACTGAATACTTGATTTTTATTATGTTGGTCACTTTGAAATATGCTATAAAATAAACTTTATTTACTTTATTAAATGTTTGTTTTCAATGTGTAAAAAAATAAAGAACAAAACAACAACAACGAAAAAACATATTATTCTATTCATTTTAAATAACCAGACTTTGCTTTTACATGTCTGCCCTCGTTTAGAAGCGCCTTATTCTGAAAATACTATTTTTTTTTTTGAGGATGCCTTTATTTTGTACGGATGTCCGGAAGCAGCGTCGGTCGGCCTTGTTTTTGTTTTGACGAGCCCCGTCTGACAACAGGTGGAAGCTGGAGAGCTGAGCTGGAGAAAGCCACGATGCCAGGCGGATAACAGCGGGGGTAACAACTCTCAGATACATTTCTGCTTTATTTTAGATGCTTTTTATTTAGATTGGATGTTCCTCAGCCCTAACAGAGACGAAGCGTTATGGTTTTTATGGGGGCTTTTATTTTGAAAGGGTCACCAAAACGTCTGTGGAAAAGTTGACTGCTTTACGACACTGTCTGGTTTCTGTTTGTCTTTTCTAACTTTATGTGAAGCAGCAGAGATAACAACTAAAACAGAGCAACAATTTAACTACATATCTTAGGATGTGTGGTTTATGTGTTATAATATTTACATTATGTTATCTAATGGATTAGTTTTATTTCCTGTAATCTATTGTTTGTTCAGGTGAGGGACAAACAATTTGAATCTGTTTTGAGTTATTCGAAATCTTTCATGGTTTCTTCCTTTTTTGCCCCCTCTTAGTTCACAGGACCTAAGAGAAATTATCATTAGATTTGAGCTTATTATATTGAGCCATTAATAATAATTTGCTAAAAGTGCCTCACCTCCAACACACCATCACAATGGTGAAACATGGGGGCGGTGGTGTCATGCATAGGGGATTTTAGAGGTACAGCTAGCGGTTTATGCTTGGTTTAGATCAAAGCACATAATGTGTTAAAAGGGCTAAAAGTCATGATTTAAATCTAGTAAAAAATGTATGAGCAGGACCTGGAAAATTGCTGTTCACAGATGCTCTGCATCCTATCGAAGGGCGAGAACATATATGCAATTCTAAAATGATTTATACTTTATGGTTTACATGGTTCTAACACATAACATTTCAAAGTCATTACTTGACAAACCAAAATATTTCAGTGGATATGAATAGTTTTGCAGAGAGCTGTAGTTTCACATTGAGTTGGAAAATATCTCCCATTGTTTTGCGGAGCTAATCATAGGGAACAACCTTGTCTGGATGGGTTCTTGTTGGCTGCGTCATAACCGGAAATATTCAGGAAATAGAAGCCTATATTCCATTAAGATAAACGCAAGACTTTACGTCAATGTCATATGAACAGACTCTTATACGTGCAGGGTGATTTTTAATCCTTAAAGGGCCTTAAGGTGTTAGAAATTACGTTTTTACTCATGTATGGTTTGCTATAAAAGAATTTCTTGCAATTTAAACAAACAAAAGACTAAAGGTTAACAATAGGGTTTCCAATATTGGCATAAACATAAACATTCGCCCGTTTAGTGGTTTCTTAACATACCGGTCCGGTGATCGTCGAGTTGGGACATATAAGTATGTAATATTGATGCTGGGATTATGGGGTGTTTTAATACAAATTGGTAATGTAGGCAGCATAGTCATTTTTCATTTCAAGATCTGAAAAAGGATAGAGAACTATTTACAATATCTGTAAATATTGTTTATTGGTTACAACTGGTAGTCAGATATCGGTCTCGACTTAAACGTTCATATCGGTGCATCCTTGATCTACATCAAAGTTCTAAAAGGAAGAAATAATATTCTATTCTGAAATATCTAAACATATTTCAGAAAGGAGAAGGCGGAGATTTACAGAATTCTATTTGGAAAAATAGTAAGTTGAGAAAATCCCCCCCAAAAAACCTAAAGAAACCTTTTTCAGTGGTATTGTACAAATATAATTAATGGTGGGTGGCTTTTGATAATTTACATTGTGCATGCCTGAAGTTACATTTGGTGTTTCAGCTCAAAACAAGGCAGTTTGAGTTCTATTTCATGTGAAGAACACCGAATATATATGTCTTATCTGGTTTTGATTACCTAGATAGACAATTATTCCATCTGTATCTGATAAGACAGAGTCTTTGTTCTAAATATGCAAACTTTCTTACATTTTTTTTGTTATTTTTAAATATTTAAAGTTTCTGGATTTTCCGTATGAGGTATTTCCCAATTATATTTCTTTTTACATCCAATCCTTGTTCTTCTTCTTCCAGTTGGCAGAATCTTCCATTCACCTCCTTTCTTGGAAACTAGAACGGTTAAAGGTCTCTCCAGGCGCCTATCCAGCACAGAATTGTTTACGCGTTTCTTTAAATATGCGCACGATTGTGTGAAAACATTGAGTGTTCGTTATGCCTCTCGTTGTTTTATGTTTCTATTAAAGGGTTTTTTGTCGACGCAGCTCTTATTACAGTTTGAGGAACCAAGATTAGCTGCAAATCAAGCTAGAAAATCCTCACAAATTCGAGTTTGCAACTTAAGAGGAACTGAATGGTGAAATAAAACAGCGTTGCTGCTGAAGCGTACATAAGAATAATGGGGTTTAAAGCTTAAGTGCTAAGATTTTGACAGATGACTCTAGTTCTTGAGAAAATTGTCTACATGAGGTAAAGAAAGTTCTTAAATGATCTTCTCACTTCTGGGAAGTCTGCTGCAGATCTGACATTTGACAGGAATTTATTCTTATGCGGACTTAGCTTACGGATGACGGTGGCTCAGGCCGTTGACTTTTGTCATTTAAACGCTGTGTTGCTGGTTCAAACTCCCTTGGAAATGAAGAATTAGTTTAAGAAAACAAATGTGATCTTGTTTTCTTTTTAACTTCATATTTTTGTACAGGAAAAACTCTCCTGCATGTGCAAATGAATTGTCTGTTGCTATGAGATGCACAAGATAAAATTAAACCCTTTGTAACTGCGTGTTGATGCACATTTACAGTGTCCAATGCCATATTTTTCCTTCATCACACATTTATGATCTGCATCCAGTATATCCAGATGACATCTGGTTTCTCTCCTCTGACACGGAAAGATTAGAAATGCTTCAGTCACGTCTCGTCATTACTGTAATCATTACTTTAGTCATGGTATTAGTCACCTATTATCTTTGAGGCTTGTCGAAACTATCAAGCGGAATGTGCTATATTTACTCAGCAGCTTTGGAAAGAATTGACATTCTCCTGAGGTGTTTCTTGGAATCTTGCGTTTATCTTCGTGGAAGAGCCAGCTTCTTGGCTCCAAAGGATGTTTGGTGTCCATGAACTCAAGGATGAAGGTTTCCCAGTTTGTCTTTGACTTACACCTTTGTATAAGGAGGATGCACGTCATTGGTAGACACAGTCTTGCAACATTCCTCCCAGACATGCCGAACTATTGACTAAGATTAAGTCCTGCCCTCGGTCCTTCCTCATTCCTCACCCACCCAGTTGGATTGCTGTGAGCACTTCATTTATGTTTGGTTTCCTTAAGTTGCTACCGCATTCCATGGATTTCTGAGAGCTCAGCGACACATGGATTGTCTTCACTTGATGTGATGATTTTTTATTTATTTTTTTCCGAGAATCTTAACGCAATAAAGTCAATTGTAAATATGTAACGTTAAAGGCTTTAGGTGTAGGTTACAATTATCAGAACGCTAAATTAATATTTACATTTATTCATTTAGCAGACGCTTTAATCCAAGGTCACTTACAAAACAACACAGTTATCAAATTGTAAGTTACCTGCAGTGTCCTGGAAGTAATAAGTGCATTTAGTGCTTTCAGGGCAAGGATTTCTAGAAGGTGGACAGAGAATCTGATGCTCCTACAGTTCATGTAAATAACAATATAGCTGCAGGTACACAGGTTGTAAAGATCTTTCCTGCTTTACAACGGCTGTGAGGATTTCAATATGCAACATGCTATGAACAAGACTGCATCATTTCAACCTGTTCTGGTTTTTTTCACTTGTTCTAACACATGCGATGTTTTGTCTAAATTTAAGCTCAGTGCAGATGTTAACTTTTCAGCAACACTATTTATTAACTGATGTCTTCATTGGGACTTATTTTCACCTTTCGCTTGTAACAAAATAAAAAAAAAAAACACTATAGCATCTTAGAAATGTTTTAACAGCTGGTTTGAAACAGTGATATGAGGAAGAGCTACTGCTGCACGCAAAATCAGAAATATACAATAACATCTGATTTTTCAACCTCCAGACCGGCATAGGCTATAAAGTTGTACATTTCCTCTTATCCACGGATAAGAATCTGGCCTAAGTTCGACGTTTGGATTATTTCAACCTTTTTATGGCGCTTCAGTGTCGGATTTGACAAAATAACAGTGAGATTTCACTGCAGTTGAAAAGCTGTTTTTCCTTTTAATATACATCAATCAAAAATGTCAAAGGAGAAGCCATCTTATATTTAGACTTTGGAAATAAATGAAGTGTTTTGTTAAAAGAAATGATGTTTAACTTTATTTGAATTATAAAAAATAACATTTATAATGTTTACTGACGAAGAATTAGGAGTGACTTTTTAAATCTTCTTGTTTCTGTCCACTAGGAGGTCCAGACAGTCCCTTTGGGATGGGAACAGAATGGGATGTCCCACCGTGTTTTTGTTTTCTTGAGAAGAAAACTTTGATCAGTTCATTGCTCCGTCTTCATTGGCCACTTTTACTGTCCCACCTTGTTGTCTGATTGGTCCTCAGAGCTCCCGGGACGGCGGATTTGCCAATTGGCGTTAGTCTTGGTAAGTGCAGCTTCCTCTTTTGAACAGCTGCTGCAGTCAGTCAGCTTATTCAGCAGCAGAAGAGTGTGTGTGTTTTTGAGTGTCTGTTTATGTGTGGCCATCCGCTTCTCACCCCTCCCCTCCATTTCCTCTGCAAAACACCCTTCCCACCCTCCTTTCCACTCCCATCCCCCTTCTCCTTGAACACTTCGTTTTTCCCCCTAACTTCCATTCGGTGGTAAACACACGCTCACACACTCCTGCCACATGAGGCCGAGCAGCAGCCTGCTGTGTGTGACTCACTGGAGAAAGTCACACTGCTGTGTTTGTGTTCTGCATGCAGCAGCGGTCTCTCATCTGCAGCGCATTCTGCAGCTCACCATTCTCAGGACAGCAGGATAAAGAGGAGAGATCTTCAGTCTCTGTAGCTGCATCAGGTTTTCGCAGAAGGTAATGACAGCCGTCTCGCCTCTAAATGCTTGTAATGGTCACTGGTAGACCTCAGCTGTTGTCAGGATGATGGTGGTGCTATATCTTTGAGATCCACTTCTCATGACCTATCATTTTGTGTTTTATTTTGCTTGCTAGATTTTAAACTAGATTAAAACAGTTTATTCCCTATACTTTTATGTTTAAAAAAAACAAGCACTTTCCATTTATGAGTTATCTGTATGCTTTGCCATTTCAAGCCTCAACTATTTTGAATGCCTAAATTGCAATGATATTTCAGGCTAGGACTTTTGCACCCTCACTGCAGTTTGCAAAAAGTGGCAGCAAACTAAAGGTTGGTTGAGGCTCAGGGCTTCGGTTTCTGCTCTTATTGCATCGCTAATTGTTGCTTAAAAGCAGTAGAGTAGATCAACTTGCTTTTACAAAAAAAATGTTTTTAGAAATATTTTCTTTATTTAATAAGGGCACAACAGAATTAGATTAACCGGGAGGGACCTTATAGTCTTGTAGGATCAGTTCGAGATAAGAAGTCACAGTAATGGTTGAGCTTTATTGTAAGTAAAGCTAGTTAATGAAAACAAAGATAAAAATGCGCAAGCGGGAGCAATGAATAGTTCATTGGAGATATAGGAGATAACAGCTTCAGGGTGCATTATTTTGGCTTTACAAGGTTGGTCTGCGTCAGTGTTTTACTGTAACTTGTATGTTATGACTGTTTTACAAGTCATGTTGTCGTTTGGCATTAAAATGTTTTCAATTATCTGTTGGGTTTTACTGTTAAAACCGTAGATCATCCAGCTAAAGCGCATAATAGCTGTAATGTCATGCTGGTGGCAGCATTTATCGCCCTCAGCAGCAGCTCGTCACCCTCCTGCTGTTACAACAAGTGGTGCTTAAGCTCAGGGTATCCATGACGATCCCTCCCCGCTGTCTGAATGCACGTGTGAAGTAACCAACAAACAATGACCTGTTATCTGTTGCCATCTGCCGTTTTTAAGTTAGGGACGTTCCTCACAAATGTAATTATCCATATACGTTTCAGGGATGTTTCAAATTGAGTTAAAATTGTATTGCATTCGCAGAACAGCTGGTTTAAGGTCTTTATCCTGCAGATGTTGTAATAAAACAGTTTTATTTGGCTAATGCATGGAAAGTGGATTTAATATAAATATCTGTCCTAGAGATATGTTAAGGTAGATATGAAGCAGATGTCGTAACTTAACAGTCCAACAAGTCTCCCCATCCCTGAATGTTTTTAGGCACCGCAGTAGTTTCTTGTCTCTACGATGTTAAAGGCCATGCAGACAGCTGTGTAGATATGTGGGTTTTGACATGGGCTGTGAGACGGCGCAGCTGTGAAAACACAGATGAAAACCTGACAGAATCGGTCTAGTCGCCGCATCACATGCTTTGCTTTCACATGTTGTTCTCTGATAAACAGTCATCCGGATTTTTTGGGGAGTCAGAATTAACATTCAAAGGTGAAAAAAAAAGTATTTTGAAAGAGTGTTTGTCCAATTAGGAAGATATATTGAAGACTATATGGTAAGATGTTTGTATAATTTGCATCTCACTCCAAAAACTGTTTTTGGTTTTTTTAATGTGCGCGCAGCTTAAAGAAAATGTCCACTAAGGCTTTTGTGTTTTCGAGCTAATAAAAGCCAAAAGCACGTTGATATGGGGCTGATGAGGGAATATGTTGTTAGTTCCTGATTCAGTTACAATTCAATTAGTTTGCTAAATCAGTGGCAGGTGTATAGCCGATGCTTCAAATGTTTCAGGCATTGATCTAAAGAAGCATTTGAATGACAACTAAGAAAGAAACAACAAAAGTGGAATTGCCAAGCACTTAAAGCGCTTAAAAACTGAGATAAGTTGCTGTTGGGGACCCCGTCTCCGTTCCTCTTGGTCATTTTGTGTTTGGTCAAGAAACCTCACCAGATTCGGCTGCCGGTTATGGTCAGAAGTGAACGTAAATTCCAGCCTTGCTCTTGTCAGATAGTATATTAACTAAATATTGTGCATTGATGTAATATTTTTACAAGCTGGGCCGAAGTCTACACAACAGGGATCAGTAGGGGAGTGTAGCTCGGAACTAGCGTACGTTTACGTGTTAAGAATATGATCATTACCTGATGCAATTCTAGTGTTCAACTTCCAGCATAGATTTGAGTTGATTATTGGTTGTACGTTTGCACTGTAACCTACTTAGTACCAGGTAATATGAGGTATACAAAATGAGATAAAATCATGTCGGTAAAACCACAACGACATCTAAGATTTTTCCTCTTCTTATCTTATGTTTTTTTTTTCTGTTAAGGGTTTTCTTATTAGGAAAATAATCCAAGCTCACTAGACAGGGTGTCTGACCACTCAATCATACGGTTTTGGTTTTCCGCAAACTATTTGTGTAAAGATGAGATTAACATATTACTTGTTGGATCTTTGCAGGATTTATTAATCCAATTGTTAAAGACAATAATGAAACGTTTGTAATACGAATTAAGACAGCTTGTAACTGATGTTTTTTCTTGATAGTATTCTTCATAATGGAAGTCCCCAGAAGACCCCACCCATCCCCCTTTAAACTCCAGAAATCAGCTTCCACTAATCTTCGCTATTCGGGAGCAATAAAGAAGGTTGCCAAGAAAAATCCAATGAAAGAAACTCCCCAGGAAAGTGGAGATATTCAAAAGAGCGATGAAGTTGAAGAGAAGGTCGGCTTTGAGGATCCTGTGTTTATACAAGCAACCGATTCCTCTGAACCCGTAGAAACCGGTGCTCATGGAATAAGTTTAAGACTTCCCTCGGATGACAGTTTCTCAGACGAGAGCTTCGTATCAGAGGAGAGGCTGGAAGAGGAGGCCAAAAACAAGAAGGAGGACGAGGAAGCGGCGGCGAAAGAGAGGCAAACTCAGAGACAGATGATGGCCATAGAAGAGCTTGTCCAGTCAGAGAAGAGCTACCTCAGGATGCTGGAGATTTGCACCATCAATATCAGGACCAGCCTGCAGAACCTCCAGGTAGGAACACATTGCATTGATTATATGTATATAAAGTATATTCCTTCAGACGCTCAAGGAAACGCAGGTTATTCTGATTCTGACTGGAGAATCTAATCCCACTTGGGATGCTCGAAAAAAAATTAAAACTGATTTAAAAAAAAATTAAGACTGCATCCAGAAGTGATTTACAACCAGTTTCTTTGGAAACTTTGGACCATTGCCCTAAAATTTCTCTTATATTGTATTTATCCAAATATTTCATTTCCTAAAACATCCTGCTGTAAATAGTTCTGATAATATAATCTATAATTTATTCAGGATTTGCAGACATCCTTACTCATTAATTTAGTAACGGCACACAAAGTAATATTAATTGTTTTTTAGTTCGTTTAGATGAACTCCGTCTCTTATGACTCTTTGAGTCAGAATAGATTTTGATGTTGTTTCTCAGCAGTTATAAAGCTTATAGCTGAATAAGCCAGGATGCTTGTTAATAGCCTCCATGTTAAGGTTAAGGTGTGCATGAACACAAGTCCTTTATCCAAGATGCAGAAAATTTGCCTAAGCTATATACATTTGTGTGCTCTTTCTACTAGTTTTAAAATTATATATCTGAGATATTGTTTAATTCGCAAGAAACCCAGATAAAATGTTTTGTTATTGGACTTTCAAATGGCTAAAATTGAACTTTTACATATGCCAAGTTCTGATGATTTATGAAGAACTGTTTATGACTGCTTTCCATAATTGCTTTATTAGTCCTTTATCAGCGAAAGCTCTTCCCTACATCATCCCCGATATTTGCTTGTCAGACTTTGAGGAAGTTGGTAATAACGTGATTTGAAAAATTGTGAAATTCTGGGAAATCAAAGGTTTTAAGATAAATCCTCTCTAACTGATTTTTAGGAGCTATTAAACCTGTAAATAACTTCATTTTAAAATCCCGAAGTGCACCTTCATAATGACGTTCATTCTCAGTTTTTCATTAATATTGATTTATGGCTTGTTGAAGCAAAATAACAATTTATTATCCCCATGGTAACTAAATGAAGCCTCATAAAACGTAATGATATTAAGCTTTGAATACTGACAGATGAGCCTGAAATGAAGTACGGCGAACCGGATGATAGAGAAACGAACGGGAAATGAATACACCTTGCAGTGCTTGTAGGTAATGACATTTTCTGGTGGATTCATTACATTTATTAACCATTTGCCTCATGGAAACAAGAGTAATTTGTGTGAGAGGCATAATAATAATAATAATATATGTCCAAGATAATTTAAGAAGGATGGAGCGGGACAGAGCAGAGGCAGCAGAGTTGTGAAGAGAAAACAGATCAGCCGTTGTGTGACAAATAAGTCTCCCGATTGTTCTGGCTGGAAATATGCACATTGTTCTGTTTGCCACCAGTGTTTGTTTGTTGCCCACTCAGCTGTCATTTGACTAAAATGGGGAGGGACAAAATAACTTCTTTATCTGCAACAAACTAATAGAAAAATACCAGACAATTATCAGATGAAGTTTATTCCTTTTGTTTTACGATCGGAGTCCCACACTGAAAAATTGTGAAAGACGCTAAAAAGTCACGTGTTAAAATTATTTTTTCATAAATTGTTGATATCTCACTGCTGCTCAGAATTTGCATTTATCTGAAAAGGATTATTATTTAGTCTTACATCTTCAATTTCTAATTACTTATGGTCTTAATTTTATTTGCTTACTAATGTAGACCTTTATTCTTTTATTTATTTATTTCTTTTTACCAATAGTTATAATGAAGGGTGTGATGCTGCTCATGGAAAATATGCGTGGTGCGGTGTTCTCCAGATTCAGACTGTGCGCTAAAACTTTCTAAATAAGTGCAACGAAGCATTGCTGGTGTTGTTCCGCATTTTCACTGTAAACCTCGCTTGTCAGGTTCATCTTGATAACAGCTGGATGACAATGTAGACAAACTACATTAGTCTTTTGCAGAGACGACTAAAATGGACATAAAAAAACACTACAGCTGTTCATCTGAAATAACTATTATTCGTATTATTGCCATCTGTTTTAGACTTGTTTTGGTTTTGTCAGAAAGAAAGACACACCGTAAACGCGAACTGTAAGGCGCGCCGTATTATAAAGCTTTATCATAGGGAGCATAATAGGTAGCAGAGAAAAAACACAACTAGTTTAGTTGAACTTTATTCTACTATTTAACAATATAATCACAATATTGTCTTATCCTCTTTGTCTGAATGGAACATTTGGGCAATTTCTCCATCAAACATGGCAGGTTTCCTCTCATCATTGTATAGCGTGATTTTTGTGCCACCAGGTTGAGCTTGAAGTGATACTAGAGCTCAGATCCGCTGAAGAGAGAGGCGGAATTGCGTGCAGTTTGTCAGAGTTGAGCGCATGCCCGAGCATATCAGCAGCGAGCCTCAGCTGAGCTCTAGAATTAGCATCACTGCGCGCTCGACCTGGCTCGATCCTGCCATAAAAATAGTGTGACGGTCAATCAAACGGAGCGCTTACCAAAGTGGCACCACAACCTTTTTACACATTTTGGAACACATCAGGGGCACCGGATTATAAGGCGCACGGACCATTTTTGATAAAAATGTTAAGGCTTCTAAATGCATTATAGTCCGTGAAATACGGTACTTTTAAGAGACCATAGACGTTTCTTATTCAAGGCTATTAGATTTTGACACAAATCTTAACATCAACAGTTGCAAGATCTACATTGTGTCAGTGCAACAAGGATGATAACTTGTGGCTTTATTCATTTAGCACATTTACCCCTATCTTATCTGGAAGAGTAAATTTTGCATTTCTGTACCATAGAGAAGTTGATCAGCGTTTTATATGTATTTAAATTGTTTTTATTTCACTTGTACCAAAGCCTCCTCCACCAAACCTGGACAGTCTGTTTGTCTACATAGAGGATGTGATGGACGTGTCAAGACGCCTCATCGGCATGATGGAGCAGAAACGGCTCCAGCCTGGAAACCCGGACGTTTTAGAGAACCTCTGTAAGTAAACCTGGCCTTTTATTATTGTCAGTGGCGCAATATTCGAACAAGGCTCTGCTAAGAATAATTAGATCGACTGTGTCAGTGGCACCTCTCGACTGGGGTTGTTTGATGTTTGTTTTTTAGATTATTGTGAAACGACTTGAACTTAGCATTCGCAGTTTCAGTGAGGAGATGATGTCTCAGGATTTACTTCACAATATCTCTATTAGTTGGTAGACACTATATTGTCAATATGCGGCCCTTTTAGTCTTTTCTTTTTAACAGTTATAAGATTCAAAGCATACAGAGGGGCGCCATTTATTATAGAGAGTGCTGTAAATAACATAATTTATGAGATGTATTCTTTCTGTGCCACTTCTTATACAAACTTAAAAAAAATCAAATGAGTTTATTCTTTAGCTTTGTCTGTTGAGTTATGGCATACTTACGCATCTTTTTATTCCTGGCAGGTTCTTCATTCCTAAGCCTGTCCTCAGATATTGAAGCAGCATACAAAGAATACCTGGGAAACTACAACCATATCTCATCAATGGAGAAGAGCTATAAACAGAAGGAGTCGCTTTGGAATGACATTATTAGAGTTGTAAAGGAAGCAGCGTGAGTTTCGAAAAGCATGCTTGTTTTTCATCAATCTTATGCCAAAGGTCTCATATTCTGCCTTATCTTCCACTCCAGGCCTGAAGTCAATGCCACCTCTCTGAGTTTCTTCTTGGTGATGCCAGTGCAGCGGATTGCCCGGTATCCTCTCCTTCTGCAGACCATCCAGAAGCACACAGACCTGTCTCACCCGGCGTACGCCCTCTTGGAGAAGACGGCTCACACTTCGATCGCCTTAAACTGTCACATCAACGAGTACAAACGCTTCAGAGAAGTTGGTGAGGCAATAGATTCTTTAGATATAAAAAGCCTAGCCCTTGAAAGTTTGCCAGTTTTGTCACTTAAAATAACAAACATCAGCGTATTTTATATGGATTTTATGTGACATTTCGACAAAAAGTAGCACATAAATATAAAGTTTCAAACCAATTTCTTTTTAGAGATAGCTGATGCTCAGAGACATTGGAAGAAACAACAACATCTATGGACAGAAGTTTTCAGTTTTGTTTTATATAGGGTTCAGGTCTGGACTTTGACTAATCTATTCTAACGGATAATGATCTGGTCACAGAGAAAACTATCTCTATAGCAGCTGGTTTTGGCAAATAATACCTTGTAGCACTGACTTGAACCCCCCTCTAACCCAACAGCGTCTACACTGCTGTTCTTCCCCGGTTGGTTCTGACCACACCAGTGGAGTTGCCAGTTCACCTGTATGCAAACTCCTCATTGTTCTTGATAAGACCAATACTGTTTCACAGATGGGTCTGATGTGTAAGAAGTATAGTGAGGTTTCGTATAGTTTTTTTGGAGATCACTGAGTGGTACCTAATTTCTCCTTTACATAGGAAGTTTCCTTATTTCCTGACACCAGAAAAAAAATCTTTTCCTGCTTTCCCTCCGTTAAAATCGTCAGTAGGTCTTTTATATCAATCAGTTTTGATAGAACAAAGACACTTCTAAAACTGGAACATTGTTGGCTCTTAAGGACTGGAGTTGGACACCGTTTGAATGCTGTATATGTAAATAGTACATAAGAAATGCACTATTTTTATTTCTTTTTTTATCGTCTGTCCCTCGAGTCCAAATAAAATACGCAGAAATTTGTAGTTGTTTCATTTAAAGTTTTAATTAATTAATTAGTTTTATTTTAGGCTCCCATGAAAGGAGCCATGCTATTAAAAGACAAAGTTCCCTAAATCCACAGCTGAGACCTTGTTTCTGATCTTTTTTAGCTGATAAATACAAGAAGACGGAAAACCTGACCATTATCGACAAGATTAACCGGCTTAACACGCACAGCATCGCCAAGAAGACTGCGAGGTTCAGTCAGCACATTAAACACGAGACTGGAATGGCACCAAAGGTAGGAACCGTTTAAGACAAAAGGAGGCACAACATTAGCTTTAGAGAGAGGAGCCCAACCCCCATGGACGAGTGACGCAGCACACGACAGGGCTATTCCAAAACAAGCAACCTCCAAGCAGCGCACCTTATCTCTAGCTGCACCTAACAAGTTAATGATCCACCAGAAATCATATGAACTTACCTGGAGTTTCTTTAAAAAAATAAAAGCTGGAATAATCAACTTAAATCCAGCACAGTTCAGAGTTCATTTATAGCGGAGAAACTTTTAGCTTTTTCCGACTAATGCACGAGGATCGCACTCTAATTCGATGGTACATTACAGATAATACCAACATTTCTGAGGTTTTGTTGACAGATTCGCACATTACACCATGACATTGCTTGATTTTAGGAATTTAGCTTTCATGGATAATATTTCGTTTTTTTTTAGTTTTTTTTTTTGATCCAGCAGAGTTTACTAGGAAGTTGTTGTCACAGAGCCACTGTTGAACAAAGACAGTTTAAGACTGAGGGCCACATTAAATATTCAGTGGGCTTAAAAGAACGGTTGAGCTGAATATAACCAATATATTTCACTTTAACTCATATATAAATAATCCCACTCCTTAAAATGTTTAGTTGACTCATAAGGATGTAACTGCAGTATAGAAAAAATAGGTTATTAGCACTAATAGTTTAATAACACACGCACGCACGCACGCACGCACGCACGCACGCACACACACACACACACACACACACACACACACACACACACACACACACACACACACACACACACACACACACACACACACA